>CM021774.1:11799394-11957788 GCA_011076525.1 Nettapus auritus
TTTTTTTTTTTTTTTTTAATGTGACAAGAGTCGGTGAAGATTGCGTATTTCCTAAAGCTAAGGATATATTTCATGCATTGACTTGAAAGCTATTAAATCTACAAGCAGCAAATATAAGGGGCTTAAACTGTGTTGTGAATTTAACATTAGTAGGAGTGTTTTCGTCAAGCACCAGGCCTTTGCATTAGATGACAGAAGGCTGTATATCACTTCCCGTACAAAATTAAAGATGTTCAGAGGTATGTGACCTCTACCGTCTGAGCTAATGGAGTCTCAAATACCTTAAGACTGAAATTATTACAAACAGATAGCTGAAATATCATATCTCATATTCTATTCAGTAGAGGGCAGTGGTAGATAAAAGCCATGTGCACCTATTAACCTCGCTAAAGTCCCATCTCCAAACCTGTTGGCTGTCATGAATCTCACGGCAGCAAACACACCGGACAGGCAGAAACAACAGTGATGGACTCAGTGCTTTTGGTCATGTTTCTCTGCTTGATTTCTCATCTCCCCTCCTCCCCCTGCCCCCTTTTTCCCCTGCAATGATGGTATGATCAAGGCCAAATGCCTTCTGCAAGGTGTTCCCCCCGAAAAGCCAGCAGGAAATAAAAAGGCTCAGAACCTTGTGGGATCAAGTTCTTAATGGCTCTAAATGAGAGTAAAGTAAACACATGCACATGTGCATGCATGCATACACACACCCAGCATCTCTTTGTCATACCTTTTTACCAGAGAAGGCGAACATAGGCTGGAAAAAGACTGTTGCCTCGTGGCAAGGGCACTCAGAGGTGGGGGCAAGGGGGAAGAGTAAGTTCTAGTGCAATCCCTGCACCTCGCCAATTATCTGAATTGATTCATTATACAGCGTTATGGCTGCAATTAAATAACTGCCAAGAAATACAGCCAGAATGATACTATTTGTTACATTAGCTCACTCACACTGAAAATCACAGTTACATGTACAGTGTCACTCCGCAAACACCGAGCTCTCAGCCAATACAACTGAGTAGGAAAAAGATAAAGAGTATGTAGCATGCACATTTCTTGTACATGAATATATATGTACAACTGTACACATTCTGTTTTCCTGCCCTGAAGTGGCATATCTTATCAATCTTAAATCTCGCATGAGAAGACGGAAAACTGTCTCGAACACTGGAGAGATTCCAGATAGGAGCTTAAGACCAAAGAGCTAAGGTCAGCAGCACTGGGAATGGGAATTGTGAAACTACTGCCACTGCGTTTGGATTTTTCTTTCCCTGAAAACAAACCACTTGCATCCCCACTTCTTTTATGAAAGCTAAGGGGTACTTCTGTTGGCCTGCAAGGCTGAGCCTCAGCACTCCAACGCCTGCATCCCCTCCTCAAGTCTGGGGGCTTCACCTTCAGCTTGGCCTACTGCCTTGCCAGAGACCCATCTGCAGCCGCCAGGCTTTACAGGTGCTGAATGACACTTCCTATCAGCAGCTCCTTAATGAGGGAGGCTTTCCAAGAGAAGGATCAAGTGTCAGCCCGCTTCGCTCACTTCCTTCTCTTCTGGGAAACTGGGCAGGCCCAAAGGAGGATGGCTGTGTAGCTGCCATCTCACAGGATGCCACTGCAGCTCCTTAAACCTCTGTTACCTCTTCAGCTGGAGTGGATTCACTGGGGCAAAATACGATACAGCCCTTCCTCCCAACCCACAGCCCTGCTGAAGGCACTGCCTGGGTTTCGGGGCATGTGAAATACAGCCGCTGAGCACCTCTGCCAGCCCTGCTCCTTAGAGCCTCAGCACTGCCTCTACCAAGGCCAACAGACCTCTCGAATCAGGAAACATTGTTGGGAAAGATCCCAAGTGTGTGATGGCTTTTTTTTTAAAAAAAAACAAAACAAAACAAAACACAAATGATGCTTTATTGTCTATGCAGAGATGTATGACTTTATTCTGCCCTCATTTAAAGCATTAAATGTTTTACACTAAATTTAGCCCAAGAACTTTGTTTGTATTGAGCAACAGAGCCCGTATTTACTATGCTAAATGATGCTGTTCTGCTTACATGTGTTTGTATGTAAGCATTAACATGTATTCGTATACTATTCCAGTTATCTCCAATAGACATTAAGTTAAAAAAAGAGCACACACGAAATGAACAACTGTGTGCTAGTGCAACCTACTGAAGCGGGCTGAAATAAGGCACCTCACAGCAGCAATAAGAGAGAAAAAGGCACAAACCCAAAGCTGAACAGGTAGAATTAAACATTTGGTTCTTAGTAAGATGTAACTGTTAGCCAGAGCCCCAGAGAAGTTTCTTGTTAGCAGGCTGGCAGCATTTGAAGTATTATTTCCTGATTAAGTTGATAGCTGGTATTCATTGCAATCACTTGAGGATATCTTAGTATCCTGTACAATTTTAACTCCTCCATAAAATATCTGGAAGGAAGCCTCGCAGGCTATCTGACGTTGACTCAGCTACTTGGTGACCAGCTGCTTTGCTGTGGTAGCAGTAAACTGCAAAGTCCTGTACTTACAGAGCACTAAACACCAAACCTTTGTAAGTACAGAAACAACTCACTCAGCAACTATTTATTTGCTGCCTTGTCTCTCTGGGAAAAGCCCTGCAAGTTTCTCATAGCCTTGCCTAGCAAAAGCCCTGCATGGATTTCCTCCTACATGATACATGGGAACCTAGCGCTTTCTCAGAAAGAGCTGTAACTTGTAATCTTCGCCTTCATACAGCCAGCCATCAGGGTGAGGCTTGGCAGTGGTCAGCATGCAAAATGCTCCCACACACAACTAACCTCAGAGGGAAAATTCATAGAGAATCCACCCCCATGTAGACAGCAGAGGCAGAGCGCAGCTGTCTGCAGCTATCCGAATGGCTCAGCCTTGGTCATCTTGATCTTTTTAATGACCCTGCGTATCAGGAGAATAGAGGCATCTGTTCAAAAGAACCTCGCAGCTCCTGACAGAGCAGAGCACACATCAAAGCTGAGTGGGTCAGATTCTGCCCTCACAACATGCATTACGTTCAGAATAACTGAAATGAAATCAACAGAATTATCCTTCATTAACAATACGCTAACCAAGAACTAAATTTACCGTTCGCTTTTCACGGTAACATATGCAGATGCGCTACTTTTTATAGTTTAAAATCTCTGTGTGCTTTATGGCCTATCAATTTTTCATTTTCCTTTGGCAAAAATCAAGGGTAACTTCTAAAGAAAGCAAGAGGCTGAATATATTTCTGCCAAAACTTTCTGTCGCTGGCATTTCTGAAATGCCAGCAAATGCAACAGATCTGCAACACATCTCAGGGTGCAAAGAGTTAATCTCCTTTCTTGCAGATCATCTGTATCAGTCCAGATGCTTGGTTGGGAGGAAATATAACCCAAGTGCCTGGGCTAGTGCAGCAGGCTAAAGAATAAAAATATTTTTATGTACTGTGCTTATAAAATATTCTATTTGCTGTGCAGCACAAGTTATGTTTAGAACCTTCCTTCAAGGATTTTCTTTTCATATCAAGAAAAATAGATCCATACACTTGTTAAAAAAATACCCCTGCCTAAATGTCTAACCTCCTTCGTGAAAACTGATCCTTTGCTGTTGGTCTGCATCTTTATTGTGCCTTCAGACTTGTATGTTAAAATAAAGCCAAGACAATGGAAATCAAAGTAAAGTGCCACTTAAAGTCAATGTAAAGTTTATAATCCTTTGCAGTCCATTCTTCTATTATGCTGATGACAAGTTAATTTGGGTGATAAAATGGAAACAAAAAGCAAGGAAGTAATTCCGTTTTACAGAATATTATTCAAACAATAATAGCTTCCTTCGCATAACACTTATTTCATTCCATCATTACTATTATTACTACTATCTTAAGCTATGACAGATTGTGAAGGGTCAAAGATAATTTTTATCAATCAGCCTCCCTTTGTCTTTGGCAGGTTTAATCATGTCACTTGGAATGTAGCATGAGCGGCCTGATGAAATTGGAAAAGCATGTGAAGATAAAAATCACTCTCAGATGAATTCAGACACTTCCTGCCACTCTGCAGATGCCACAGTGCTGCAAGCCACCCTCCCAGGAGAGATGATTCACCTGGAAGGAGGGCCAGGCTCTGCCAGATGTGTAGGAGGCTGCCTGAGACCCACATGCTAACACTGTCTCAATTGTATGAAGCATATGCTTTCAGTCAAGGGTGAAAAATGCAGGCACCAGCACATGCCAAAAGTCTTTCAAGCATGGCCCACCAGTCAGCCTGAAGCTTAATGCACTGATCCATCGAGTCAGCAGATGTGTGTCACCACAGTACAAGTTGAAGCTGGTTAAAGCTATAAAAGAGTGAAGTGACCTAATCCAGACATTGAAATCTCACAAAGAAAACCATACTGTTGTCACTTCGGGGGGCTTAGCGCGCGACTTTAAGCACAAACACTGAAAGCCTTCTTGGAGTAAAAAGATACGTTGCTGTGAAAGCATAAATCCCAACCCTGAGCTACACTTGTACTGATTTCAAGTTGATCTGATAAAAGCATAACGTGGCTTTCCTTTTTAGTGCTGCACATACAAAAAAGAACATCTGCACATTTTTATTGCTAGAGCCATAAATGCTCCTTATCCACTTGGTTTGAGGCAGAAGTCCAAAAATACCTGGATAGAAAGTTTATTTGCAGAGTACCACTACGTACTTGGTAGAGCCGGTGAGTTATACAACATATTCTTTCACTCCTGGCAGAGGGCTGTCGGTGTCAGCTAGGAGTCCAGCAGCAGAAGCTGACTCTGTAATGCCTGGGAACTCCTCCCTCCTCTCCATTTAATAATCGTTTAGTGGGTACAGTATTTCCCGACACACTCAAAGTCAAAGCGCACTTCACAGCGAAAATATTCGCCCCGTCCACATGGAGAACAATTTGTTTAAAGAAACCAGATCTCCTTAGCACTCAAAGAACAACCCAACACTGGCCGTGTGCGAACCCACTTCACTGTCGACAGCGGTTGTTTCACATAGCTTGTTCAGACATAGGTGACGAGATGTAGTTCTCACTGGGCAAACATAATTAGGCAGATGCAAAGCTTTTTCTTGAAGTCGTTTCTGTCTATCACCTGGAATCCAGTTCACAGAGCTTTCTTAAGTATTCCTGTCTGTAATAGCCAGGACTCTGGAAGAATACTGCTGTTTCACAATGACTTCATTGTGCTTTGACATAGCTTTCCTGAGCTGTGGCCTGTGGCAAACACACACCTGTTCCATTTATGCCCAAGAGGCCAAAAAAAAAAATTACTTCAAATAATATTCGTGTTCAAACAACAAGCAGGGCTTCTCTGCCTTCACAAAAGTCCATCCATTTTGTGGAAGAAAAAAAAAAAAAACAAAAAAAAAACCAACAACCTCCAACTCTGGTCATTTAAGTTAACTCTTTTCCTAAACAACCTAGATTAAAGAAAAGGTGTGCCAGCTTAAGGTGAAACACCCACCACTGTGCATCTAAAATCCTCCCCCCCCCCCCCCAGTTTCTCCAGTTAAAAGCCTTGCACATTCCCATTGCTCAATAACTACAGCATTCTGTGCTCCAAAAGGAGGACGAGGCTGGTAACTGGGCTAGGATCATACATACGTGTTATGAAAAGAGGCTCACAGGCCCAAACTGTACATAAACGAAGAACAGGTTGAGAGGCCAAAGAGATACGAGACACAGCTGGTACTGCTAAGAAGAGAAGTACAAAGTGAATGTGGGTACCTAAGTACACACGTGGACACACACACAACTCACGTGTTACTCCTATCCAGATCATGAAAGACGCTTTACATTACATTGATCAAGAAAGTTTTGGATTATTTTTTGTTTGTTTGTTTGTTTCTCTTCCAATTTTTCTCTTGCCCTGCTCATCTGCAATGTATAGTGGGCCAAAAAAGATTTCTGGCACCTACTGTTATACCAAATGGCTTTTATGTGCCAGCTATACAATACTTTGCATCATCCATAGTTTCCATTAACAAATTCGCCCTTTCACCCCAATAGCACCCATTTGCCATTTCCACTGCTTCAGAGACTTTTTTTCCCACCAGAACACAGATGGGGGTGTTTTCAGGGCAAATTCTCTGCTGGAGCATGCATGTGAGAAGAAACAACTAAGAACAGGTAGGCATTTTATGGAAGGAAAATAAAAAAGAAGTATAGCCCTGTAACTATGATTTTTCACAACTCCTCTCCTTTTTTTTTTTTTTTTAATAATTGCTGAATGCTACCTTCCCTTCCCCAGAAAACTTTTGTTCCTCTAGCTGATAAAGAATGTGCTGTGCTGTAGAAGGATAAGTGGAGGTTAATAGAGAAGCAGGAGTGGAAGGGTCCTCAAGACATCCCCTGTGGTTCTTGAAGGCTATCTCATGGCAAGACTGGATTCAGCAGGAGCCAAGACAACAATATTAACACTTGGGCAAGATATCAGAAGTGTAAACAGATACAGGAAGGAAAAGATAGCACTGAAACAATAGTACACAAAAAACAGGAGAGATCAATTTATTTATTTTTTAAATGCTAGAAGATGAAGCAGGGCTTTGCACTACCCAAATGCCATTGAAACCTCTCATGACAGTATTTGTTTTCATAGTGTTAGAGCATTCACCTTAGTATTAGCTAGGGTAAAATGAAATTATTCTCCATTCACAGCTATCTATAAATTTGCTGTACCTTGTGCTGTAAAGGCATTCCCCATTCATCTTTTTCTGGGGACTGATATGGAGAGAACACTGTAGGAGCTCTTTGGCCTTACTGCTTTTTTTCCCCTGAGTGCGCAGACAGCAGTGAGCACAGCGGTAGTGGTGCTGTGGCACTGCTCTTGGTTCACGCTGCTGAAGATTTTAAGGAAATAAGAAATTTTGCAAAACAACACAAATGATTAAGTGATTGAGCTGTGTTAATGCTTTCTTGTTGGAAAAAAAAAATAAACTGTTATTAAAGAGTTAAGCCACTGTATGTGTGGGCGAACTGCTTTCTGTAATTGCTATCTATATACAGATCTTAAGAGAGATGTTGATCTTCTGAAATGAAGGGTGCAGACGCAAGACTTTTTAAACCAATAAAAATACTGACTTTTTTTTTTTTTTTGCCATAGATCCTTTGTATGCAAATCACTCAAGTCAGATAGAAAATTAAAGACTTCTCCTTGGACAAAACATTGACATTGGAACTTAAACAGATAATATATGGCTGCCTGCAGAAATCAGAGCTGTATTAGACAGTGTTCTACTTTTCTGTCAGAATCTGCATATGATTTATATTTGGAATTTACACATATCCATATTAAAAAATAATAATTAATCACGGCTGTCCTTTTCCTGCTTCTCTGGAGCATACACATGTAGTGCTCCAGAACAGCCGTGTACACCCCTGAAATCCTCTGGCTTTGCGCTAACACAAATCTCTCTCCAACTTACCAGGATAAAAATATATCTAGGACTTGGTCCCTTTCCATCCCAATCAAAACATGTTAATGTGTATACACAAGTTGAGAATTATTTCAGATGGCTCTGGAATATCCTAAATAAATATTTTTAAGGGCCTGTCCTACATATGGATACCAAGCAGTACTTCTACTTTGCAGTGAAATAGTGACTGTGTGGAAGGAGGTTAAAGACTGAAAACTAAACCACTCTATTGCCAGTGTTAGAACTGGTTTCTCCCTCCCTGCCCCCCTGTTTTCCAGAGCTTTCCTTTTGTAATATCTTATTCAATACAACTTTAATGTAACGCACACGTGCAATATAGCTTACATGCAATGTGATCACACATTTTTTTCCTCGGGCTTGATCCTGCCAAACTTTTCCTTCTGTGAGTAACCTTTCCTCACACCAGGTATATCATGGAGGTCTGTACTCAAGTAGGAAAAACAGTTTTTCTGAAAATGGTTTTATAGCACGAGTGCCAAACAAACAGCTGGGGGGGGGTTACCTAGCCTGTGAAACATCTCCTGGCCCACAGACTCCCGTGAATGTTGGATCACGTCTCAGCTGCATAGCAGCACACGGGGCAGAGTGCTGACTCACACCCGAAGATTTCATGAAGCTCTGCAGACCTGTCTGGAGGTACCAGTTCAAGCCTGGAAGCGGTACAGTCACATTTGCATCGAATCTTCCTGGTAGAGGTTTTAGCTTGGAAGAAACACCGTGCAAGGGTAGCTATGCCACTTCCACCAAGCCAATTAACCCCAAACTGGTTCAGACAGTGCCAAATATCAGGGAGCAGTATATTGGTATTTAAATTTAGATTTTATCTCTATGTTACTGTGCTGAATTTAGTAACTTTGCTCTAAGTGGTCCTTCTATGCGCCAAAATATAAAATAGGTTTGGCACCTTTGGATTAGAGACTGGTGCCGGCAGATTGCAAACCCAGGCTTTGCTTTGAAGTGTTAGCTTTTTGCCTCACAGTGACTTGACAATGGTCATGATTCAGCATATCCAATGTGCTGGGATCCAGACTCCTTTTCGTTTATCATTTGAAACTGAAGGAGAACAAGGAATTCTATCATTAAAGTGCTGGATAGACTTCATAATCCTGGTGCTCTTCAGAGGACACAAACTAATGCCCATTCTTTCTTTGCACCCCAAGAGAACTCATACAAGCAGATACAAGTAAGTTTCTTTTTTCATCCTACCTGAGCTACAAAAGTAGCCATAGGACAGAGCAAGACTTGAGTTCCCCCAGAACTACCAACAGTACCCAAACAGTGCCCAGCAGAACCCCCCGGAGACCTATTTGCTCCATATTGTTCCCAGCACTGGGCAAGCCCCCAGACTTCATTACTTCTTCATTGAGATTGAATATTAGTCAGTGCCAGTGGTCAGGATCAGTTTTTTTATGTTTGGGGAAGAAAATATTTCCTGTTCTTCAGTATTTGTTATTTATTCCATCTGTGGACTTAATATTCGCTACTGGTTCAATCAACTAATTAGAATATTTCTCTTAAAACCCAGTTTCTTTTATGTACCAGTTAGTTTACCTTTTTTTTTTTTTTTTAATTTATATATTTTTTAGTGCATGAATCTTTATTCATACACAACAATCCAGCTATGCTTTTTTGTAAGTTTTCTAACAGCAGTTCACACGAAGAAGGGCACCCCTTCTCCAGCTGTGATTAATTGCTACTTCTTTGTGCACCACTGGTCCAGTACAGACCACTGGATTCTCCCACTCTGAAGAGTGACAACTGCAATGAAGATGATGCTGTACATTATAGAAAGGACCACTGATGGCATGGAATATACACAACATTCATTCCTATGAAGGAAGCTGTGATTTACTGGGATATTTTAAGCAAACCTTCTACACTTTTGAATGTTAGGCGATTAGGCCTAATATATATTTTGGTGTTTCTATGAAAACTTCTGCATCCTTATACACATGCTGCCCCTACAGAGCATCACAAAATCTGGTTATGTGGTCTTGTAACAAAAGGCACTGCTGCTGCCTTAGAGGTGTTCATGGGAGCAGAACAGTTCCTTACCAACGCTCTAGAAAGAATCTGCTGGAGGAGACAATCCAGGGGGCAGTTAACGGCTTTGGGGGTTTTACAGTGGTCTTAGGAATCAGTGTTTCAGTTCAAGACTTGCATTTCAGTTAATCCTCTGCAATGTCCCTCATGATCCAACTGCAAACTGAGACCTCACAGCTATGTTGTCCGACAGCCAAGCAAGCTATCCCGGTTTTAATTCAATGGCCATTCCCTCCCTCCACACCCCCCTCATGTATTACGATGAGGTACAAATTTTGAAGTCTAAGTGTTATTAGCGAGATGCCAAAATTGACTTCATTCATTGCTGAATGTCAACCCTCCAGGTACGTTCAGCAACTGCTATAACTAAACGCAACTGGCCATAGTTGGCATGTCCTGATACTGCATTTGTTCAAACAGATATTCCACGTAGACTGATGCCAGAACACATGCATGTTCCAACAGCGAAGGCTGTGAAACATCAGGCTGTGACAGCTGGCTTTAGAATAAAAACTGTCCAATAAGATATATGAAAACATAAACAAGGGGACTCTGTTAGCCGAGGGGACTCAGTCATTTTCTCAGTGCTGGTTTTATATGTTTATAAAACCTCTACCTTTAATGCATACACAGTTCCACCTACTTACAAACTGAACAATTGGGTACAAATTGATGAGTAATTTCTAGGCAAGGAAAAAAAAGATAACATAGCTCAGCTTCTTCATTAATCACTGTAACTTGTACAGATCAGGGAAAGGGGCCATCAAAACACTGTGGCAGTGCTCCATGTTCACGTCACAAATCCAGAAGCAGCAGCTTCAAGGTCAGAATATTTGCTTTATTTCTGCATTTCTCATTGATGTACTATTTCTGGTTTCTACAAGTGGACAAGATTTATAGTAATCCACAGTTTTAGAGCTACAAAGCAGCAAGGAACTTCATGAAAGGCTCCAGTTTCCAGAAACAGTTCACCTGCAGACAATGTAGAGTGCAACCACTCATCTGGTACACAAGGATCTACAAGTCCAGCAGCTTTCACCCTAGGTATCTGCTGTTTCGTCAGACAAGGGCACGCTGCTCGAAAGCTGCTGCTGTAGAGCTGATTGTGACCAGAGCTAGAAAGCCTATGAGATTCCTTCCTACAGGCCTCTCCAGGGAGCAGAGCTCAGAGTGAGGTCACTTTTTCAAAAATCTTTCATTTTAGGCTGGGACATAAATCAGGTCTTTTCAGGGAATACCCACACATCATTTCTTATTTTGCATCTTCCATGCTAACTCCATTTAATAATACAGTATCACTTTGAAAATAAGGCTCTTATTTCTATTAAATGCTAAAATTACCTGTACATTCTCCTCTTTAACTTAATCTTTCCTGTGCACTCTGTATACCACCAAGTGCTGCAAAAATCCCCAAGTAAGAGCTCTTCCCTGGGGTTGTAAAAGACCAAAGGGAAAAAAAAAGAAAAAAACCCAACAACACAGAACATCATCATATATCCTTACCTCTTAGAATGAATAATTATTGCATAAGGACACTCTTAGGCTTATGAAGAACAGTAGTTTCAAAGGATAAAATTATATAAATTACAGTCTTTTTGTGATCATTTTGTCTAAAGGTGGAGCTCCTCTAGAAAAGAGGGTGATTATTAAAGGTAGAATTGAAAGACAAATGCATAATTATTTTTCCTGTCCTGTAAGCCCCTTTATTACTCATCTTTCGAGTCATGAAATGCCTATTTGATCATTTTTTCATGTGACATGTGAGAATGCTTTTTCTTGCCTTACACCACTATCCTAAATCCACCACCCAGCACTATTTGATTCTTTCTTCACCTTAAACAAGGAACACATGCATCTCAGACTTCAACCCACAAAAAAATCTAACCACGGGGTCCTGCTAAATGTGATCCAAGAAAAAAGCCAAACTCATTACTTCCTGTCTAGGATCTGTCCCCTTCCAGTTATCCCAATTTCCTGCTGTCATGTCTTCCACTTACATGAATATCCCCTTCTGACAGTTATATCATTTTTGGGGTGAATAAAAGGGATTCCTCTTTTTTTCTTTTTTCTTTTTTCTTTTATTTTATTTTTTATATATATATTTTTTTATTTTAACTTTTCTTCTAATAACTATTTTATTAGCTTGCAAGTTCTGTGCTGTACAAATTAAAGCACAATCAGCCAAGTACTCTACCAGCATCCAGTAAACAGAATAGCCTACTAGAAAAGTTATGGGCAGTGCTTAGAAAAGAATGTATGCCCAGAGAAAAAACAGTTGCAAATGTGAATGCATTAAAAGTTTAAACAGGGCAAATGGTGCAGTCTCTAAACAGCACACTTATAAAACCTGTTTCAAGAGTGATTTTTCTAACTTTGAAGTACGAGCAATTATGCTTTAAAGGTGTGCGTTAAAGTAAATGTTAAAGATCTGTTGCTACAGACCTATTTTTCCTTTCCTAGTTTATTTATATATTTTATAATAGTCAATAGCATTATATTTAGATAAATATTCAAAATTAAATGGGACATCAATACAGTCCTTAAATTTCATGCTTTGAACTGCACAACCACAGCATGGTTCTGTCATGGTTACAGTAGACAGAGTCTGGCTTTTAAGATCAAACGTGGCGTGTCGCCCCGCAATGTTAGCTGTCACTCTGTGAGTAAACATCGCTGAGGGACAGCGTTAGCAACACGTTATTACTCGTGATGTTGCATGATAGTCGCAAGAAGCTAGCCAAAGTGTCAGAGATAACACCAGTGAGAGCTGCTGGGGGAAGTGATGCAGCCTGGTACGTTTGGAGGGATTCCTTCCTCCCCCCATTTTACTCCTCGAGGAAGACTCACTCACAATTTGCTATTTGATCCGAGGAGGAGGCCTCCCACTGAAACAACAGCTATCAAGGAATGTTAAGCAAGGCAGCATTAAATTAATAACTGTGCAGTTAAACTGCTAAATACAAGTAGGTTTGCCTCAAGTGCTAAGCACATTAATTTAAACTGTCATTTATGTGCACTTTTAAGGGGATACTTGTGAGGTGTCCTAGATTACCAGCCGTTAAATGACAAAATGTTTATCAATCCACACACTAAGGGCAGGATGAGCAACAGCATCTGCACTTCAGGTTTCTTTCTCACAGGCTGACCTCAGCCGGGGCCAGAAGAGGCCCTGCTAAGACAGGAGCACCACGTATCTCCTGGAAACACCCTGACTTTGGTTTCCCTTGAGGCCCCGTCAGCGCAGGTCTCCAGCCGCTCACAAAGCCTTCATGCTGCCGGCACGTCCCTCAGGACAGCAGAGGGCTGAGTTCTGGTGGCTGCGCAGTGGGCACCTTGGGACACGATCAGCCCAACAAAAAAAGCTCTGCCAGACGTGTAGGTTCCATGTAGGGTCAGGCTTGGGTGCGTCTGCACCTTGCTCTGGTGGGGGGAGGTAGAAGCAGTGTAAGCTTTGCCACCGGCAGTGGTGGAAAAGGTAGGCAGCAAGGGCCAGGAGTCCTGAGGCAAGAGCTGGCAGTCCTGGCAAGGCACGGAAGGCGGCCTGTTTCTTCCAGCCTGGCCAGGCGAGAACTGTTAGCACAGCCCCCTGAGCTGCCTTCAGCGGCCATGCCTCGTAGCTGAATGCGAGCCATTTGGAAGCACTTCATTTTTTCACTTGTCAGAAAACGACTGTTGTGGTACTCTGCTCCGCTTGTCAAGCCTGACAGCCGAAAACAGCAAGGACTATCTAATATGCTGTTATGTTCCTGCCAAAGACCTGGAGTCCCAAGGCTAGGTGTGTTACACCATAGAGAATTACGGGCGATTATATAAAGAGTTACATACTCTGAATGCTAGCAAATATCACAAGATGTACATGAGAAGAAAGATTGCACGGGTTTATTCCTCCTTCCTCCACCTCTTACTGCGCAGGATAAAAATCCGTCCGGCAGGACACAGTGTGCTGGGCACCACCCAGCAGCTCACGTTACCAGGGCCTGATGCAAGAGCACGATCCAAATTCTTAAAGAACAGTTTTATTTTTCTTGAATTCAACAACTGACAGAAGAGAGAGGGTTTTGCATCAAGTGGCACTAAGGAAGCTGGCCTAGTTTCCTTGCTAAAGGAGATGCTACCTAGTACAGAGGAAGCACATCCAACGTTTAAGCAGTGAGGTTCCAGTTCAATTCTCAAAATCGGACTTGGAAATTTCAGCCACTTTCATCATTTTTGCATGCAAGAACTTAATCAAATATACCCACCTATACCACCTGAGAACATAACCTCCCTATACGTTACAAATTCACACTTTTTAGATCTATTATGCTACTATCACCTCAGGCTAATCTGCACCACATCACAGCAGCCAGTTGAATCACCCCAATTTATGCCAACTGCAGAGATAGCTAGTCCATCCTCAATACTGCAAATTCTACAATTTTAGATTTTTTGAAAAAATACCAAATTTAGCAAAACAGCAGGACGCATAAAGTCCACTGCTTAGCATACTAAGGATTAATTTTATTCTTAAAAAATTGCAGCAATGTATGCTTCTGGTTATGGAGGTGTGCCAGTAGTGCTACAATTAGGGCTGTGCTGTCACTTCAATTATAAACCCAATTTTCTGAGGGTTTACTAAAACTTCAGCTTAAAGAGAAAAGCTTGCCGCAGGCTGAAATGTGTTGTACAAGATCTCAGCCAGGGGATACCTTGTTTCCACCACTGGGAAAGAAAATCTAATCGGGTGTTTCAAATGTTAGAATTTAAATGTGCTTATAGAGACAAAACCTTCCAAAAAATGGAACATTTAGTTATAAATTCTGAGCGCAAAGCAAGTGACTTCCTGGTTCTCATCAGAAAGAATATGGATAAGCATGACTGCAGACTAGGCAAGTAGAGAGAAGGAATAAGGAAAACAATTTTGTTTTATTTTTATTTTTTGACAAACACCAGGCAATTTTATAAGTGGGACTGGTTAGATCACAAAGACCCATACAATTTTAAGGAGGAAGGAACAGAACACCTCTTTTCACAGTGAAAAGTAGGCCAAAGACCATATGGACAATGTGGGCTTCCCTCACTTGAGACAGGGATACGCCAGAGCTGTGACTGCTCCTACACGTGCATGCTGCAGTCCTTGGTATTGTCAGCTAGCATCAACATGCCTCAGATTGTGCTTCAACCAAAAATAACACAGAGGATGCACAGAGCTCAGTGGGGGCTGCAAAACTCAAGTGAGCAGGCAGCTTTATACACAGATTATCTTGCCATGAGTTCTTCACTGAAAACACTGTATGCGAATAAGGCAGCTCTTTAAAACCACCCCAGTTAAATTTATATTCACACTTCTGACTGCAGCATGGACAAAGGCTGAAGCCCATTAGTTAAAAAGAGAAATGGTGCTGCACACTGCATGCTAGTGGTTTCTTCACTCTGTCTTTGCCCTCTTCTGCAAACCCTATTCTTACAGGGGAGGAGATATCTTTTGCCCTGGAAATTTATTCCTTGATCTCTCATGCTGGCACGCTGGTGACACTGACACCTCTTTGCTATTGAAACGCCTATAAAACATACCCATGCAATACAAACAGACCCTTGTTTCTGCATCTCTTGCAGCTTAGAAAGTTCCAGGTCCCACACATTCATTTTGCCAAATTGGCAGTTGCTAGGAAGCAAACGAAAAATGCTGGCAATGGTTCTGTGGAGCAGGGAACATGTAGCAGTTTTCCTGTAGCACAGGAAACAGACTGAAATTTTCAAATGACTTTCCAGGCCAATGACATCCAGAGGTGTCTACGAATAAGGAAACTCAAAGTAACTGCGAGAGGATGATGGAAGTGGGCTAAACAATGGTGCAACTTTTGCAATTAATTTAAATTGCCCACCTTGATTTACTTACCTCCTCTAGCTGAGGTTTCTGCAGAGGCAGAGAAGTTGGATAAAAGCTTGCAGGCACAGTCTATCACTGTGCAGAGGAAGTGAGTTTTTAAAGGGGAAGTAGTCAACCTGAGCTGAAATACTAAGAAATTGCAACTGATAATGCCAATTGCCTGTTTCGTTAATACAGGAGAAATAGTCCAAGAACTGGTCAGAAAATAATCCAACATTCAATTGCTCCCACACTTTAGCAGCAGTTTCTCTTCTTGCACAAAGTAAAACAGCGCCAAGCAGAAAGACCATCAGAAACCCGTGAGGTTAAAGGTAGACCAATACATGGAAAGGTCAGAAGCCTATTTTTGCAGAATAACAACAACAAAACTGATACTAAGACATAAGATCAAGCAACTACATCAAGTCTGTTTTATGAAATATCTATCATACAACAGTGAAAGAAAAAAAAAAATCACACATGCGCTCGTAGCAAATGAAGTGCAACTGGAGTCTGCCCATTGAGGCTCATGGCAACGCATCAGTGGTGAATTCTTGCCATTTCAAACATTTGATTTAAACACAAAGGAGGATTCTGAATTCCTTTTACATATGCTGTACATGCTGTTCTTTTATCTCTGACAACACCATTCAGTAATTGGTTACACCCAGCCATCTGCTAGCAGGAGCCATCTCCATCCCCGCTGCCCCTGCTCCTCACAAGAAGGTCCATGGGGGCTCTCGAAGACAAGCCCGTTTTATGCCCTGCCACTGCAGAGTTTGCTCAGGGTGCTTTAGGATTTTTCCGCCTCTCCACTTCCTCCATGGGGCTCATTTATAGTAAAATAGGGAAAATGCAGTTGGCAAGAAGATACAGGAATCATTTCCTTCTCTTGCTACTTTGATGATTCCCCTTGGGGGACACAGAACAAAGACAATCCACACTGGAGGTAGCAGGGAAGATCCAAAAGTCTCTTTTAGGGCAAAGGACACAGGTTGTAAATCAGCTCTCTTTTTCTGACTCTATTCAACCCAATTCAACTGTAAACTCCCCAGATGTGACTGCACCTTCTTGTATGTTCCTACATGGCCTGTTGTTTCATGCAACAGGGCACTGTGCGACCTTTACTTTTGATAGACGACACAAATAGCAAATAACACCCCCCCCCCCTCCAAACGGAGAGTTGCTACAGAAAGTAGTTAAGAGAGTTTTCTTCCTTCAAGGAATACTGACATTTTCTCAGATTCTCAGACCTCTGTACAAATTCACTGAGAATTGCTGCCTTCAGCAAAACTTAACCATTTTAACACTAGAAACATTAAATATATAGGTATGTTTGCAAAAAGCTGCAAATATCTGAAGTGCACGTTGTTTTCTTGTTCTTCACCAGATGACACTCGTTGTCTAATACATAACACATGGCAAGCTAATTCGGGGAGGCAGGGTTATTCTGCTATCTCGCAGAGTTCTGTATTTGTAACATTTCAGGAAAACCAAAAGCTGGAAGTTTAGGAAGACTGCTTGCTGTACTTTCAGCTTTGTGACCTGCATGCAGAAATCCTGTACCACAATGACTTCTAAAAATCTGTGGTTATTTAGTAGATGCGCTGTACAGCAACAAGTCCCTTCCAAAAGGATAAGAAATAATTGGTGTAGAAGCCATTGTCTGTTTAATGTACAGTACCACCACCAGCAGCACGTGCTGTTGAACAGCTTGCATCAGGGCAGGACAGGCTGGGGTGCAACATGTTGCACGCTTCTGACTCTTCATGGTCCCTGCTGAGAGCCACGGGGATAATTTAAAGTAGGTCTCCGTAAGGACATTGTTGGATAAAATATTTCTTGTAAAAATAATTTAAAAAATCACTTAGGCAGCTGCATGAAGTAAAGATACCTGGTCTTGAGAAGAACCAAAACTGACAAAGACTGATAGCAAAGTGTTGAGTCAGAACTCACGGTTTACAGTGGTATAAATGCAGAACGAATCCAGCAGCTTGCAAACTCATCCCTTCGTGGCTGTTTGCATGTGTGCACATACACACAAACATGCTTACACACATGAAAAATGAGTCCAAGACACAGGGCTACTTGAAAAAAACAAAAGAATGCTCATGTTTTGGCAAAATACTATTTTGCTTTTAGTGGCATGTGAGGCCAGGCTGCACTAGGCATATTTTAGCAATAACGATCAAAGCACAGGCTTTCCCTGAAGATTAATGACTGGCTAAGAGGATAGTTTGAGGTCTGTTTACCCCAGCTGGTCCTTAATTCCCAGGAAAAGCATCTGCAAAGCTTATTATTGCTATAAACTTAAGATGGAGGGAGGGGTTATGCTGTTTCAAATGATATGTACAATGACTTTTTAGAGACTTAACGTCTTGTATATTAGCCAGACTGTTTAAACCATCTCTTAAAGAACTATTCATCTTGAAAGTAAATAACTTCAGACTTCCGCAGCAGCGCACTTCATGTAAGCACTGCAAACTCCTTTACAAGCAATTCATTAACCCCCCCCGCCTGCATGGCAAGTGAGGAAAGAGATATACAAGGATCATTTCACTCTTCATAGAAATACAGCTACAGCTGGGAGGAGAATAAAAGCTATTTAACAGCAGACACAGCTCCTACGTAATATTCAGGGCAAAAAGCAAAGAATATTGTGTTTCCCTTAAACTGCAAGAAGATTTAGCTACACAGAAAGCAACTGCTTGACCGAACAGGAGCTAATGTGTAACGCTCTCGGAAAATATGCATGTGGTTTTTCAGGCAGATTGTGAATCTCTTATCCGCACCGCTGAGCAGCTACTCAAAGGACCAATTTCACTGATTTAATGGAGGAATAGTTCCAGTTTGAGTAAGTAGTTTCCAACCCGAATCTTATTTATCACAGTGGTCAAGAACGTAACGGCTCACCAGAAGTTCCCCAAAGCCTGCACTCAAGACAGAAGCGTTATTCCTCAAAAATATATGGAACTCTCAGTTTGGATGAATTTGCATCTTCAAATAAAAACAAACAAATACATAAAAAAACCAAAGCAGCAAAGCTTAATTTCACATCAAATTTGGGATTATTAATAGTAACCGACCTGAGGAAGGGCTATGGATTTTAAAGTATTGTAATGTGGCAACCAACTGCCAGGCTAGATTCAAATCTTGAAGGTGTTTCATTTAATTGTATATACGTTAGCAATCGTGTTTGGACTTGAAGTAGGCTATATACTATACTTTCCTGTATATTTTCCCATAGACGTAATCTAAACAACAACAAAAGTTGTTTTTAGCATCATTATGAATAATAATAATAAATGGATGATCCAAACGAAGCATGTGATTAAAACGCTGCCTTTAGAAAGGATGAATAAACTAAACAGGGTTAATTCAAAAGACTCAAAGGATCGAAGGGTTAACAAAAATATTCATCGCCCTGCATGTCATTTGCATGAGACAAACTCACGTTCCGAAACAACCTTTACCTTTCCCTGCACAAATAAAGCTGCTTGCCTATATAGAGCAAGATGCAGACAAGTATGCAATCTTTGGCACCAAAAACGTCTTTTCTGCCTGCATCCTACTGAATTTTCCCATATATGTCACTGTTTTTAAAAAACAACAGAAAAAAGAAAAAGAAAACACAAGAAAAGGTATCACTCCTCCTAAAGTGTGCTAGATATTTTCCCTGTGGTGTGTGATGTACAGAGCTGACTAAGTATCAAAACCAACTCGGTAAAATGGAGTGAAATATACTTCTAGTTATGTATCTTATCTGAAACAGAGCTCTTCAAAAATGCGTTGCATTTTATCAAGTGCTGCACTCGCATATCTTCACATTTTATTTTTTACAGTTCAGGTTGATATTTAAATAAAAGTTACCATTAATGCTCTCAAATAATCTTTGATGATTTGGGGAGAATAAAAGCTTTGATGGCGTCAGAATCATACTCTGTTGTGTGACTATATGAACACCAACACATATGAGAAGTTTCAGAAAAAATTCCTTTGGAAATCTACCTTGAAATTTCAACTTCTGTGATGTTCACCATCATGTCTTTCTGTTCACAAAGTTTTATACTAGAAAACATATCCAATTATACACACTGAGGGAAAGAATAACCAATAACATCCTATTAGCAGTCGTGTAAATTAATCAGTTTGGCCCCCGCGCCCCCCAGCTTTGTTTCCCTGAGGTTTTAATCTTTTGGAAAGTACCGGGTTAGCTGAAACTGTAGATTGGTTGTGGTGCCACAGGCTCCCGTTTCCAATGCACCCATGACACCAACACTGGCGATCGCTACGGGCTGAGTGCTATTAACGTGATTATTCCTGGTCAGAACTTCAGGTCTCCTTATTTGTCACTGAGAGCAAATCAAAACTCCGTCCAAGAAAAACGGCAACGACCAAAGCGGTTATTATCGGTATTTTTCTATTGATTTTTATACTTTGCTGTGCTTTACCAAATGAGGAGCTGCCTTTTCTGCACCACACCATGCCTGTCCCAGTACCCAGTTCCACGATTCCCTTGCTATGAAACGGGGGAGGCAAGATTTTGGAAAACCGACCTCCAGCGTGTTTGATTTTATGCATTGTGCCTCATTCCTCTCCTATAATTAAAAAAGCCTTTCAAACCGTGAGCCCATGGGCTTTCTGCTGCTGGTAGGAATGATCTTTCTGCTCTATGACAACTTTTAGCTTGTTCCAACATATCTCCTAAATGAAGGCATCCATAAACAGAAGAGGAGCTGATCTCATTTTTGCAGGCAGGTGTGATGCAAAACAGCAGCGCAGCCTGGTAGTCAGCCTCCCGTGCCCATACTCACTGGGAAAGCACTCTTCGGACATTAAAAAGTGGCCACAGCCTGATCACGACAAGACTCGAGTAAACTAATTCATAAACGTAACAGCACATGTTATTTCTAGTCACACACACAACTGTGAAGGTGCCAAGGGAAGCAGAAGTGCTCCACTTTCTCACCGCCTTTGCTCTCCCGCATGCTGCGGGGCAGCAGGGTAACAACAGCTGAGCTGCACTTTGTGAAAAATGGTGATTTTTTGTTTGTTAAAAGACATTTTACAGAAGATGTTGGATAGGCTGATTATAATTATTAGCACATCATTGTGTGATCTTACACTTCACCATTTCATTCATTTCCCCTCTTATACATACATAAGAAATTCAGTTTTTTTTTTTTTTTTTTTTTAATTAATTAATTAATTAATTTATATTATTGTTTTTTCCCCCTCTCACCCCCTGATTTGGCCTTGTAGAGCTGATCCATTTTCTCTGACTTCAGGCTCTCTCCCGATGTCCCGACTAGTCCAAATTTACATACTTTTTTGAGGAGTACCTATAATCCTATGATATTACGATCTTCAAAAAGCAAAAATAAAAAAAGATCCTCCCCCCTCCCCCCCCCCAAAAAATAAAAAAAAGTCAAAACACAAAACAAAGCCCACAGACTACTAGGCTATTGGCTCCATACTCCGCTACACCAGACTACTCCAGACAGTTACGGGGTATGAGCTCAGAAGGCACTATATGAGAACATGACAAAAATAAGATTATGCATAGATCCCAACAAATATAACCAAAATCAAATGACCTGGTAAACCAAACATGGCTCAGACTGCAATGATAATCAGACAGATAATCCACTGAGTAACACATATTTGATACCTAAGTCTTCGTTGCTCTTCAGCTTCTATTGCATCAGGTACCTCTACCTGCACAAAGTTAATATAAAGCGATGCTAAGAAAGACTTCAGCACACAAAGAAAGGTGTCAGAGAAGCAGCTCCTTAGCTGCTTTGAAGTGGGTTAATGGTGGGTTCCAATACAATTCTACGTGCAGAACGTCTCAGGGAGCATAATAATGTCAGCAATGTTTCAAAACACAATCCTACCCTAAGTCTCAGCAATGACTGCAAATTTCTAAACACGTTTGACACCGAATCTCTAAGAAGAGTAGTTTCAGAGATGTTGCTGGGTGTATAAACTGATCTGTTGCATTTTTATCATACATCCCGGTGCATAAGATGAAAAGAACTACTCAGCTGTCAGTGTGAGTAACTGTGTCTGGCAAACAGAAAATAAATTTTAAAATACCTCAATAAAAGCCTCATATTTATTTTTAAAATTAACAGTAAACTAAACAAATTGGATAAAAAAAAAAGGGGGGGGAGACATTTTTTATATGTTAAACATGGCGTTTTAAAACTCCAATTGCATTATTTCCTAAATAAGGATTTAAATAAGGATTTACCACGGCTACTGCTCCAGAGTCAGTATTAGTTTTACTACAAAGGTAAGGAAAGGAGGACTGGTTCCACATAGCCCTTTACAAGACTGATCCTAGTACAGACCAAGAAACCAGCATCCCTGACTTCAGCACAGTAGTCCTTTATTCCTAGAAGCATACTTTCTACCTGGAACCACTACAATTCTTAATTTGGAACTTATTATGAACCAGACTTCAATTTCCACGGCAACTGGAGAAGTTAGAACTTATTCAAGAACAAACACAAAATTGAGGTCTGAACTTTTACGATATTTATAAAACAAGCAGTATCTTAGAAAGCTGGATTCTAGACAGCAGAATTAATTTACTTTGAAAATGCATGACTTCTACTGAAAACAGTGAATAGAGCATCCAAATAAATGGAAGTCCAAAAGAATAGATCTTTACCCATAAAACTTTATATACATTATGCTGCATCAGAAAAATATTAGACACTGGATATGACATTGATGCTAAGCATTAAGAGCTTCTATGACAACATCTGTATTCTACCATCACAAAAGCACAATCATATTTCTCATTTTGCTTTAACAAAGTGAAGCAGGAAAATCAATTTTATGCTATAGATGTGACCACAGCTTTTTTATTACAATTCTGCAAGCTGAGGGTTATGCCTTAATTTTGTTCCTGAGAGAAAGTGAGAGAGAGAAGAATACCCAGAAAACCAACAACATTCAGTGTGTTGCTTCCAGTAAGAAAATAAATATTGCTTCAAGAGACAAAAATAATGTAACACACCCCATCAAAGAAACAACCAACTTGTTTCACTTGGCTACTTAGGTAACATTTATTATACAGAGAGATTCTGACAAAAATCCACAAGCCTCATTTTGTTCCAACTGCTGCAACTCTTGAATGTTTCACTGCCAGATAGAAGTAAAGAATAAACTAAGTTTTATCATAAAAAAACATGCTTGTGAACCTATGATAAATTTATCTTCCTATAAATTTCAGATGCAGAAAGGTGTCAAACGATGAAAGTAAGATGCTTGTATTTGAGCTCTGTAAAAATACCATTTAATTACTGAGTGGTCTTTTTGCAAAGAAAGTTAATTCCCTACTTTCCTTGTCTATCCTATCTGTTTTATTTATTTGCAAGTGAAGGACCAGAAAGTGCATTTATTTAAATATTTACAAGCACCTCCGATGCGCCTCTATCGAGGTAGATCATCAGCACCGTCTGCTTTAATTGCTGCCGTCACTGATTGCTGTGCAGGCACACATGCAGAAGCTCCCAACGCCAAAGCTCTCCTGCCTTTCTCCCCCTGCGCTACATACCAGATTTTGTAACCTGTGTCAAGCTACCCCCGATGCTTACAACTTGCGAACAGAGGCCAGCAACGAGCCTCCCCAGACACTAAATCATAATCTTCGTGTTTTTCGTATTTCACATTCTAGCCGCAGTTTCAACATCCATACCCCGTGACACGAGGGAAGGATAAATCAACAAGCGTGACAGCTCCCTTGTAGAGACTGGTACGGCCCTGGGAGCTGCCACACCCGACACCCACAGCTCCTGCCAGATGGCTTCGGGAGCGCAGCGCTGTTAACCCCTTCAATAATCGCTCCGGGTTTTCTGCTGAGCAGTTGTTCAGGGATTGCTTTTCTTTTTTGGGGTAGAAAGAGGGAAAAAGATACTTTGATCCAGCTTAGCGAAGCTTGGGTAACTGAAAGACAGGTCCTTGGATTGAGAGCTCAAGTAAAAAAGTCACTCCGTGTATTTCCTTAAAGACAGGAATTAGGAGTTAGTATTATACAACATTCCTTCTTCCATACCATGCTGTGGTCCAACATGTTTATCAAAAATAGCACTGCAGAAGTTTCAAAACAGTTTAACGCTCCTTTTTTCCGACCTAGGATGCGGCTTAACCTTCTTGGAATGAGAATGCCCATTAGCTGCCCTTCAGCCAAACAGCCTGCTCAGGCCCTAAATCAACAGGGTTTCTGATCCAAAACCCATACCGTAAACTCTGCGACTGTTTCACGGGGTTTGATCTGGTCCCAGGGACATAAATTTGCATGCAACTCCTAAGTTTGTGAGCAGTCCCTTGGCTTAAACTTGCACATGTGCTTAAGTACTTTGTTCTGGCAGGGCCTAAGACAGCTACTTAAAAATGAAAACAGAAGCCATGTAAAGAACAACTTGTTAAAAACAGTTTTCCTCCTGAAATATTGTACCAAAGAAAATAATGTAACAAAATACACGTACCAATTTCTAAAAGTACCTACTGACTGAACAGTAGGTAAACACTAGCTAAGAAGTCGTTAGCCAGTATCAATGCACATCCCTTCACACAAAAGGGCAGAATAAAAATAAAATAAAAGTAAAATTCTGAACTATGTTCAAAAGTCTTCATTCAGTGTTGTAGGCACTGTATCTGTGGATAAAAGCAGCAAGCAAGAGGTCTCAGTCTGAGTTGAAGAGAGGCCCCTAGACTTCCCCTGGTCTATTTGGTGGCTTTGAAAACAGCTATCTGGGCAATTTCTTCATTTCTCCTGTACAATATGTGCTCATCTCACCAGTTTGTGTGTGGCTTTGTCATAAAAAAGTAGCCAGTAGAAAATATTGCAAGGCCAGCACTACTGACAAGCATACTTATGAGTGTTTTACTTCCTCGAACTCCTTCTGATTTGGTTTCCACTGGGATTTGGGTTGCGTACCAATTTTCCTTTACACAATTATAAATAATACATTTCAGTTTTGTCATCTGTGGAAGAAATTACACTGAAAGCAGTACTTATTTCTGCTCTAAGTGATATCTTGTTGAAAAAAACATGTAATAAAAATATGAACTTTGATCATAAAAAAATAACATGACTGCAAGTATTTTGAATTTGGGGAACATGCCACTAATAACGTTAAAAGACTTAAGGTAACTATTCACAGCACACAAGAAACTCAGGTTGAGTTTTTATAATTTAAACTAATTGCTTGTACACACTGACACTGATGGGTTACAGGCTTGTTGTAATTTGCTAGCATTTCAAGGTGCAGAATTAATATTTCCTTGCATGGTTCACATGAATAACTTGCAAACAATTTTTCCCCAGTTTGTTCTTTACACGTGCTGTACAAGTTAAAGGGTTAAGTAACCATTATATTCTAAAGAGCAAACTGTTTGCCTTAGGGCCATCTCCTCCTTACGCCTGATGAATTGCCTGACACTTCATGTATCATACATTACTTTTCACTAGGAAGTAACATTTGGTTCCAGTCATGGTGCAAGACCTGACTTTGGAAGTATGAAGCAATATGGGATAGACCAAAAAAAAAGAAAATAAAGAAAAAAAGCCAACAACAACAAAATCATATGCTAAGTTGTTTGCACATATATAATATCCTAATTTATTATGTATGTACCTTAAAAAATGGGCATAAAAGTGTACGAAGAGGAATTCTATGCATACAGGGATGAGTAAAAGTACAACGATGTGAATCATATTCAGAATAACAAGACGCTTTTCAGGACTAGAATGAAATAAATGCAAATGTTACTGAGGGCTTGGCACCAGAAGTGTTTTAGAAGCTAAACGTAAGCATAACATTTAAAGCTGTTTTTAAACAGAATGATTATAAACAAGATTAAAATAGGAATGGCCCAGGAATTAGCCGGCAGAAACTGACCTGCACTTCAGTACAAAGGTGCAGAACTGATACTTTTCAGTGTGTTCTGCAAAGGACAGGGGGCACAGTTCCTGCTTGTAATAACTGCAGGAAAACAAAAGCAAAGAAATAAAAAAATAGAGGGATCAGCCTCCAGTTTAGATTTTTGTTGTTGCTGTAAAATATTGTATGTGTTACAACTATCTATTTAAAATACAGCCCTAGATGTGTCTTCACTTGCGTGTGTCAGAACCTGCTCAGAAAATATAAAGGCAAAAAAAAAAATCATGACTTCTGGAAACATACCTATAAAACCATACCATCCAAAGATACCATATTGACTTTGTGAACTAAAGTATTTAGATACTTCAGAGTAGTTTACAAGGCTTTTCAAATATTACATGAGACAGCAAACAAATCTTTCATAATTATAAAAGGGTTGAAAGTTTTATTAGGCAAAGATTTAGCTTAAAGTGTTAGCATTAGCTTTCTCTTAATTGTAAATGTACTTTAAATGTATTTTTTCTTGCTGTCTTGCTTCCTAGTGAAAGCCATGCTTTATGGATAGGATTTATATAACCCTGTATCACATTACTTATTCTTCAAGGTATGTTTTTCAGGATACAAGTGTCCCCTTGTAAAATGCTTCAAGCTACACAGACTAAATATGGGTGAACATGCCTGGAACTGGTGCTTCTCCTTTGTGGAGGGCAACTCCTTTCCTTGACTGTGCATCCGATGCTTCTCCAGTGGAGCACTTAAGAAGGAAAGTAATAAAAAAAATCAGGAGCCAAGGTTTGGCCCCTGAAGAAGGAGGAACGGGGGGGCAAAACAACTTTTGGGTGTGAGTTCTGCTCCTGAGCTTGGCACAATCCTCTCTGTGCAAACCAATGGCAAGACCCAGGGGTTTCTTGCGCAGTTCCCACTGCGTTTCCCATCGCATTGCATGATTGAACCATCAGAGCACCTTCCTTCCTCTCTTCTGCAGATGGGAAAATGAAGGCTTCCTTTCCACAGAGCTGCTGCAAGGGATAATTCATAAATATGTATAAAGTGTTTGAGACTGCATATTCTCTGGACTGCAAGGTATGAAAGGAGTGAACATGAATTTTAATCAAAATACCTCTATTAGATGCAGGAAGTGTCCGGAGTAACAACAGGTACCAGAACAGAGATTTCCCTTCTCTGTTCTGAACACTTTTCTGAAGCACAGTGTTCAAAACATCCCGATAGCACAGAAGAATAAAATAAAATAAAATAAAAAAATGTTCCTGTTATGGGGAACAAGAAGCATGCTTTGGTGACAGACTGCAGGGGAGACAGGATGGGCAGGAATAGATGGGCCCAGGCAGAAGGGTACTGAGCTCAGGAATGTGGATTTCACAGACAACAGCTGTCAGCAACCAGCTATGAGATCCACTCAGAAAGCAGAAGTCTCACCTCTCCCCAGTTAGATTATTTAACAGCCTGTTTATTGTTACCAGTAAGTCTGCTGAGGTGAAGATCCATTGTGTGAAGCTTCTGCGACAGGCTCTGCCCTCTAAAACCTATTGTACAGCCAATGGACTTGGTTCTGTGGACCAAATGCCAAAAGTTTCACTTGTTTGTGCACATCACTTGATTATTCCTTTAGAAAGGACTGAAACCATGACAAAAATCACCAACAAGTCAGCATTACCCTTTATGTGTAGGGTGAGCCCTATCCTCTGGAGGACGCATAATGATAGATAATTAAATGAGTACCATAATGCAGAAGAGGACCAGATTAAGACTGCCCAGGCAGACATAACTTCTTACTCAGACACATGGCTTTGCAGCCTGACTCCTTTCCCTTCCCTCAAACAAGCAGATTTCTACATTAGCGAGATGACAACATATTTAGGATCATTGGCAGCAGTCATAAGATGGTCACAACTTACAAGCAGTCTGCTTTCCCCCCAAGAGTTCACCTTACTGAAGACTTTTCCAAAGCTACCTTTGGCATCTGACTTTGAACAGTGGTGTTTGGTTATTTATCTGCCACAGCTTCTTGTCCTTCGGTGTTGGTGCATATAGCTGACAGGCAGCTGTTAGCCATGATAATTAAAACCTGTGCACATCTGTATTTTTGGTTTGCTTTTCCAACCAGGTTTAATACCTGTACTCTTTTTCTAATTTTAAAATAAAGAACAGGGCAGAAAAAGCTAGAATGATGACAGCCAAAATAAACACACCAATAACTGAGGAACCATCCTAGGCAGTCTTGTATTCACATGAGACCGTAAGAGAGCCAAACACTGCAGTTGTTTTCTTTCTTTCTTTTTTTTTTTTTTTTTTTTTGTAAAACCCTTGATAATTCAAACTGCCCTTCAAAGCTGTTGTACAGCAACTGAAGAAGTGACCAACCAAAGCACACATCAAATGAAACAGTGTAATTAAGACAATCTATTTCACAGACAAGAGGTTCAATCTCTTGAAGGTAACACACGTGCTGATTTGGCTACAAGAGGAATTGCAAAAAGGGCTCCAGGAGAAAACCCATTAGGATGTAAAAGGAAAAAAAAAAAAAAAAAAAAAAAAAAAAAAAAAAAAGGATAAAAGCATTTTTGCACTTCCCTTAGAGTTGTCTTTTGGTTTGCTGAGACCTTTGTACACGAAAAGGTCATGTTCACCTATGAGTAATAAGCATAATCTGAAAGTTTCCTCACGAGAGAGCTCAACCAGGCTCCAGCCTCCGGGGAGCTGAGGCAAAGGCACTCCCAGCCGCCCCGCAGAACGAATGCTTCCACGCAGCAGGAGGAGAGAAACCTTCGGCACTAACCCATAACACAGGATCACGGTGTTTTGGGGGAACTCATTGAAACTTGAGCGTCAACGGCTAAACTGAGATTTTTATCTGAAAGAACAGAAGCAGTAAAATGAAAGCGGGGGATCATCTGGCACATGCCTGATGGCAAGCCTATGATACCGTTGTCAATTTTTCAGTAATTCTGTGTACAAACATGTATATTTTAATGCTTTCCTTCCACCACACAAACACTTCCTTTACTGCTATCAAAGCCCTCCCAAGGCAGCAATTAACCATCATCTACATGCATAACGCCTAAGTGTCCTAACAGGAAAGGCAAAAACAGCACCCTGAGGCAATTAAAAAAAAATCAATCAAAAAGTTGTGACCAAAAGTAAACTTCCCGGGCGCATATCGTGGGGCCAGCACCGGGTCAGGGAAGGGAACTGCGGCAGCCGGCCCCCTCGGGTGCTGCTCCCCGCGCCCGAGGGCTGGCGAGGGGACAGGGCGACGGGAGGACCGTGTCCCCGCCGGGGAGCCCCCGCCGGCCGCTGCCACCCAGGGCGGCCCCGTTCCCGTTCCCGTTCCCGGCCCCAGTCCCGGCCCTTTCCCCGGCCGCCTCAGCTTTGGCGTCGCGGTCGCTGCCACGTGCGGGCGGCGCCGCTGTGAGAGAAGCGGGAGCGCGGTGTCGCCGCCCTGCCCCGCCTGACAGCGCCCGCCCGCCGACGACGGCTCCTCTGCGGGGGGCTCCAGCGCGGTGAGCCCCGGCGCTGTCCCCCTCCTTTGCCGGGGGCCTCTGCCGCATAACCCCGAGGCTCCCCCTTAGCGCGCCGCCGTAGTACTTACGGGCTCCATGTCCGACGGCTCCTGGCTCCAGGGGCCGGTCCCGAGGCGATTCCTCACGATTTAACGCCTGCTCGCCCTGGCCGGGGGAGGGCGACGGGCTGATTGTCACCTGCGCAGCTGTCACCCCCCCGCCGGGCGGTCCCGCTCCGCCCCGCCACACCTGGGGACGCTTTGCCGCCCCGGGCCGCTGAGGGCGATGCGGGACCGGGCCGAGGCAGCGCCCAAGGGCTGCCCCCCTGGGCTGCTTTGGAAGTGGTGGCCGAGGCCACACGTCCCCAGTCCCCCCGGGGAAGGCGTCAAGGCTTCTCTGAGCAGCGCTTGGCCTGTCCTGTCAGTCCGTGCCTCTTCGCAAAACCTGCGAAGTCTGTAAGTGAAGTTACAGCCGTGTAAAACTTGGACAAGTGAGAAGAGATTTAACCATTCCCTTCTCTTCTTTTAAAGGTTTCCACAGCTATGAGGGGCCACCTGTGTGGTGACGAACTGAAACGTGAACAGTTGTCCACTTCTGATTGTCTTCCCAAGATCTCTTCTAGTCCTGTAGAAATATTGACTCGAAGGTATGAATCATATGGAGCACTACATGTATGAAAAGAAGATATTGTATATTCACTCAGTTGTACACGAATGATATTTGTGCATAGCACGTGCATAGAGCATTGGGGAAAAATATCTCAGCACCCTCATGCTGAAATAAAGAGTGTATTTTTGACGAGGGTAGAAGCTTGTTACACAATTCAGGCAGATCATAAAGTCATTAAGGTTGGAAGAGACCTTCAAGATATCTGGTCCAACCCAATGTCACTCACTAAACCATGTCCCTAAGCACCAAGTCCAACCTTTCCTTGAACACCTCCAGGGATGGTGACTCCACCACTTCTCTGTGCAACCCGTCCCTTACTTAACTTTCAGGTGGTTGCAGAAAGCAATAAAGTCTCCCTGAGCCTCCTCTTCACCAGACTAAACAACCTCAGTTCCCTCAGTCGCTCCATATAGGACTTTTGTTCCAACTTTATGTTTTTATTATTTGTTAAATAATGTGTACTTAACAAGGATCACTCTACGTTATTTCACATAGCAAAAGACAAGTATATACTCATACAATGAGCAAAACTTGAACCCTTTAATCAATTTCTGCCCTCTGCGATGTCATTGAATCTTAGTGAAAACAGTAAGTAAACTCAGTCAATTATACATAGTTAATCACACGAGAAAATGTTTACAGATTCAACTTGCTAATCAGAAATGTTCAAGTAACAAATTAAATAAAGCATATTACAGCAAGCAAACGGAGGTAATATGAGGCCTTTGCTTAAATCTGACTTAGAATTTGTATTTTCTTTAACAAGAAAGACGTGTAATACCCACACTAAAATTATTGAACACCATGTGTTATTGTAACTTCATAATGCAAGCAGTTTGGGGGGAAAAATTCATATTGATTTAATGTTACTACTCTATTAGTATTTAGTCTTGCAATAGAAATGTGGGAATTACACAACAGAAAAAAGTCTTTCTTAAAATGAATCTTTTATAAATGTTTATCACACAGTCACCAAAATAGTGGAGTTCAGTAAGCCATAATGTTTCTCCTCTGAGTAAATTGGTCCTTTCAAATTCAGAAGTTTTAAAAAGCACATGAATAATAGAGATCTTATAGACAGATCATTCTACTCTGAATAAAACACACAGCTCTCCTTTTTTATGTCATGATCATCATGATTCTGAAAAAGAATAAAAAAATCTTCAATTCTATAAACAGGAGTTTAAAGACTCATTTTTTTCTTCTCTGAAATGAGTCGATGCTCTAAAAGCATAGTGCTGAAAGATTGCCAAGCTAATAGTCCAGTGAGCACTTGGAAGAGATTAATTTATGCCTAGAATGAGTATGTACAGTTTCTGTTCCATTTAGTGAAAGGGCTGGAGTGTGAACTAGTGTTTTCTTCATAGTACGGTGTTGTGTTAAATCCTGGAATAAAGAATCAGCCACTAGAACAGAAAGAGTCTGAATTCAGGACTGTGACCAGCTATGGATGTTCCATGAAAAATAAATCAAAATGGGTTGTTTGAGACGCTTACTTGCATTTTTTTGTCCATATTTGTATTTGCTGAGTATCAGTTTCTGGTACTCTGAAATCAATATAAATATTTGTCAATGCAAATACATAATGAAGTCTTCTGTTTAATTCAAGGCATGCATATATTAAAATGGAGAGGTGTGTCCTAGCAAGTATAGTCTCCTCACCAGAAAGCTCTTAGTGAGGTGTAGTCAGAGCTGTAATCCTCAAGTGTTTTCCTTTTTTTAAGGCTGCATGATCAATAAAAAGAGACAGAGTGAAGGCAAGACAATGAATCTACTTCCATAAACTAGGCTAAACAAAAGAAAGTAGCAGAGGAGATTGGGAGTTCCAGACCATTTTTGGAAACTGCTTTTAAAAGGCATTCAGAAAATTTCTGTTAAACTGTCTTTTGTGTTCCTGTTTCTCACAGTTGACTGTTCAGATCCCCAATGGAATGGATTTCTCAAAAAATGGGCCCTTCTGATTATTAATCACATATTTGGTACAATATATTGGGTCATCCTACCAGAATGGGTAGGGACAAGTTCTGTCATTCAATGTGCTGGAACATACAGGGAATGAAACACTGACATGTCCTCCATATTCTCTCTAGGGCAGCTAGAAAAGAAGGTGAGCATTTCTTGCTTGAAGTTCAGTCTAGGCTACTGAGTGGGAAGAACAAAGCTGAAGAAGAGATTTTTTCCTAAGGAAAACTGTGAGTAAGCTGTTTTCCTAAAAAATAGTCAGTTCCTAGCTGTTGTTCTTGATCAGAAATAAATGGCATAGGATACCAAGAATATTTAGAATGTTAAAGAACAATCAGAAGGAGCAGCAACATCACAAGAGTTATTCTTCTATGCTACATTTGTGAAATTGCTCTTTCAAACAGAAGCATTCTGAGGTAAGTGACTCCACCTCAAATTTTTGTGACAAGAGAGTTACTGAGTCACCCATTTTGTTCAAGAAAATCTTCATGGACAATAGTTACAGCTAGTTGGTATGACAGGCTCATACACCTAGAGACTTGCTCAAATACAAATGAGTGCTAATAATCAGGATATTGATGAGGCAAGGAAGACCCATTTAGAATTGTTTGGGAGACTAGCTAGATCTAGTGGAGTGCTTAGCGTGACACTACATTCCAAATAGGTTGAATGGTTAATCAAAATGTTGATGGTTAATTTTTATATTTGGCTGAGGAAGAAATGTGAGGAACTGCGCATCTGTAAGGTTCTGTCAAGATTCATGTGGAATTCTTTTTCAGTCATGTAGAAATTCATATTACAGAATGATAAATAGAAACTAAATAAAGTATTTATTTATTTTTTTCAGTCTCTTTGAGTCTAAACTATGACTAAATACATCTTCAAAGTGAAAATACATGGACTTATAAAACTTGAGGCCAGAGTCTTCATTAGCCCACATTGTCCAACTTCTTAAAAACAGAAATCATTAGTTTTTATTTTCTTTTGTGTTTAATTCATTAATACACTGCCATTGTAGACCCCAGCAGCCAAGGAGACATTCTGCACCCTTGATAAGATTATTTTCTGACTCCTTTCACCCTGTAGTTATTTTCTGTTCTGAAGCTGTAATGACTGCTCAGTCATGGCCACTCAGATGCTGTTACGGGCTACATGTGGAAGAAGCAACATTTGCCCATAATTTGTCTAGAACTGTAATAAAAGAAAGAAAAGACTTGTTCTTATCAGAAGAATAAAGGGTCCGGTGGTATCTCCATAATGAAGCAGCCTTGTCACATATTAATAATTACTGTATTGTAACTACACAATAAACATTAGTGATAGTATTTGATAAACAAAGCTGGTAAATTATGTATATTCTAAAATCCTAGAAAAATGCATGTAAGTAATCACAGTTCTAACCACTGGGGGAAAAAAACGTGATTGATGCCAGCTGCACATTTTTTGAGCCACTTTAATTATAAAGATACTTGCTGCATGAATCTTTGATAGAGAAATCCTTATGATTTTTTAAAATGTAAATTAGTATATCAATTCAGTTGAATGAAAAACATCTCAAAATACATCTTTGTGTAAAAATCTTTTTGCTTTGAATAGAAAATTTAACTAATGCCAGGGTGACCTCATACAATTTTGCAATTCTGGCGTTTTGGCTCACTGCAGCTAGCAGGTAAGAATGCACCCAGCTGTAAGGAAATAAACAGTCTAAGTATATAGCTGAAAGTGATATGCTACCGTTTAAGTTCTGGTTCATCTTGTTTACTGTTGTACCTTCACTGTGGGGTGAACAGGCAAAGTTACGCTGTCTATTCAGCTAAACAACTGATTAGTGATGCCAGCCCAGCTACAGAGTCTTTGTTATAAGACAGCAGAAGGGTTCTTCAGTCTGTGGGGCCATAAATGTGAGTGGTGAAGTGTGGTGAAAAGTGGTAAATGGTGAAATCAGGAATTTAATGAAATAACAGTTGCATCATACAGTGGACCATACAAAATACACAGAAAAGGTGCCATAACAAAGAAAGTATTAATGAATGTTACTTTTCATTAAGATGTGTGAATATAGGTATATTTTTTCAAGGATATTAAATTTTGAGGGTTAATATCAAGCTGTATCAATTCAGAGGAAGTATCAAGAAGCATTTTGCATGTCTGCTGCTGTGTACACATGACTATCCTGATCACTTCTGTAGGGACGTGTCCATGGCTCTTTTCCTTTCCACTAACAACTTAGAAAGAAAAGAGCAGCCTAGAATTCTACTTTCTTCAGTCTATACAAAGCAAAAATGAGACTCCTTGTGGGCTCCTCTGTTCCCATGCACAGAAATTCCAGGCAGTGAGAGAGCTCTTTCAAAGCCAGCCAGTGGTCATTGTAATGCCAGTGTTCAAAAAGAAGAAAGAAAGTTTGAATCACCATGACATAGTGACTCATGTAACGTATTCTGAGGCAAACCAAGACTTTTCTGACTCTATTACAGCTACACTAGTAGTGTATGTCAAGCCCTCACAAATTAGGTGTTCTTCTGTATCATTATTTTCTATCACTTTGAATTTCCTTTAATAAAGATCTTAACACGTGGAATTACAGACCAGTTGGGTTAATTTTATCTATAATGAAGGTATTTGAAAGAATTTTAACAGATTAGGAGGACTATCTAGTAAAAGCATCCTTCAGCTTGATTAGTTGTATACACATGGGTTAGGAAAAAAGAAGTCATGCTTCACTAGCCTTCTGGAACTCTTTGAAGATAACACTGCCAAGATAGGGTATAACGTGGACATTATATTTTTAGATTTTCAGGAGTAATTTGACAACATTTTACCCAACAGATTAATGCTTAAAGAGAGAGGAGTGGAGGGGCAGGAGAAAAGTTTGTTCATTACACTGAAAAGCCGTTCTAAGCAGGAACAATTAGGAGCTAAAAATACCATTTTTACTGACTAGGAGAAATAGAATTTGTAAGGCTGCAGCACTTCTATGTATCGGTTGTATCGGGTTAACTTGTTTACATAAATGATTTGTATGAATGAACTCCTTTGAAACTAAAATTGGCTCATTATCATTGCAGTGCTAAGAAGCCCTAACAGGATTTGTAGTCCCAATGTTTTGAGTACTGTATAGTACAGGAGAGACTGTCCCTGCAGCCAAGTACAGAGTATAGAACAAAAGTAGAAGGGAAGTATTCTCTTCCTGATTATGTAGAGGAGGTTTTGAGGTCTGGGCAAACTTGGTCCCAGCCAGAGAGTAAAATCAGCAGATCTGATGATTTTAGTCATTTTCTTAGTCATAGGACCAGCTTTCTGAACTAGGGATGATGCTTTGCAGGAAACAACAGCAAATTCCAAACAGTGAAAAAATGTACTGAAAAGCAAATATTGCTAGCCCAACAAATGTGGAATGTATTTTCAAATAAATATACATTCTAACCAGAACAGAGATTGAAAGTTTATTGTAAAAGTTTATTTGTGGCATAAATTTGATATACAGCTATATGAAATGTAATTTTTATATATAAATGACTTTGAAGACACTTAGAACAGTGAGGTCTCCAAGACATATATTAAAAAAAAAAACTTCCAAAAAATTGTGCAACATTCCTAATTAAAACCTGCTTGGTTCAGATATGACTTTCTAAGTTAAAGCCATATCTTAAGTATTTCTATATGTTGTAATAAAAGAACCAAGTGGCAAAGAGCATTTTTTTTTGGCCCATAGCATGTAGATAATGGCACAGCAGTGATAAATTGAGTGAGTATGAGAACCACTATGTCTACAACTTGGGTTTGAAATACTAAACTTTGCAAGATGTGAGCACGACCATACACATCAAAAGGATGTGCCAAGATGCTGGCTGCCTCTTTCTGTTCATCCACTCCCTAGCATACTAAGCTTAAAATCTTAAGTGGTAGGTGGAACTTTCAAAGGCACTGCCTATACTGTAAAAAAAATGTGTATTTTTTAGACTAGCGATCCCTCTGCATTCCTACATGCCCTTTACTGTACAGCAGGTTTAAATACATTCTTTTGAAAAATGAGACCCTACCCTTTTGCTTTGTTTTAGAGTGCCTACGAGTCCTGCCTGACTATGCTTCTGATAGAGGATCCAAATTTACTTTTGCAAAGTAGACTTCCTATGACTTCAACATAGATAATCCTGATTTACTGTGCTGTGGAATGGATCAGATTTGGATCTGTCATGTTAAAAAATATTACCCCCTCTTCCCATTCTGCTTATCTTCCTCACGCTTCACTGGGAGTTTTTGGAACTATTCAATGCTCATCTCTGTCTCTCTGCAGTCTGCTCACTTTGTGCATATAAACACATACGGTTAACTGTTAGGGTCCATCCTCTTACATCTTGGTAAACACAAGGGAATTTTAGGTAGCTTGTTGCTTAATGAAAGTGGGCTAAGTAACCTTGTACCCACCACAGGAAAACGGTGTGTGTGTGAATAGTTACCGTGGCTTGGCTAACACACTACAAATTCTTACCTTTCCTTACATCACAACGAATGCCTGGAAATAGCTTGTTCTGGTTGCTACGTCTAACTTGGTGAATGACTGAGTGATTGTAGGAACTAATCCATTCGTTACCTGAAAGAGCTCTTCTTTAGCTTGAGTTGTGCAGGCTAGGGATTTTGATCTTAAAGACAACAGCTCTCATCTGAGTTCTTCGTCAGTGTCATTAATGTAATTATGTATGTTTGAGACCACCACTTTCTTCCTGCAAGAGACTGCAGTAGGTCTTTTATAATATGACTCCGATATAGACATTAGCCATACTTAGGTTTGAAGTGCCACACCTCTTACATGGCATAAATAGGTATCTAAGTTAGAAAAGCTGCTCAGTGTGCTGTTATTGCTTGTGTTATGTCCTAAAGGAACATGAGTCAATCAATAATTAAGCCACAAAGTACTGCCCGTTGACATGGCAACATGTTCACAGATGTGACGTGAACTTAATGTCCTTCTTTCATGTTTCCTGTGCAAGTAAAAGTCTCCTAAGCTCAGTAACAAAGAAATGGAGCAGTCATTGCCAGGGGAAAATGAGAAAATGCAAAAAATAGATGATTTCTTTTATAAAAATTGATGACTGAATCTCTACTCTCTCAAATCTACTGTCTAGATGGTCTCTCTTTAATTTTAGAACAAGGACCTTTCCCTAATCAGAAAATCCCCAATAGCTTATTGCCAAAACTTTTTTAGAAGCCTGAAACAAACTTCCTTACGGATCATTTTCATGATTGCCTCTTTCCCATGTACTTCACCCCACCCACATTTTTTAATGGAGCTGAAGTGAACACAACCCTTTTAGGTTACTTCTGTTTAGGCAAGACTCTGCCTAGCTCCAAGAATAACATTAACTGCTGCACCACAGATCAAGGGTTGGCATGAAGGTCCAAATGTGAAGTTGTCATCGTCAGTTGATGCCCGTTGTTCTGGAGACAAAAGAAGAAGCAGAGTTTGTGTGACATCAACTTCCGTACGTTGGGATCATTTTTGCTGGCTGTGTCTGCAGGTTCTCTGCACGTGCTCCCACTCTCACATTCTCTCTGCTTGCCAGTTACCCTATTCTCCTCTTGGCTTGCATGTCTTTCTTCCAGGCTTTCTGTAGCAGATGTTAATGGGCCTCGCCAACATGTTTTGTTTGCCACATGTGTTGCTACCTGTGTCACAGTGGGTGAGGTTCTTTTTTTCTTTTCTTTTTTTTTCTTTTCTTTTCTTTTTTTTTTTTTCAGGGCATCTTTTTACTTCTGCCTCAGTCGGTCTCTTGATCTTCCACACATTAAAAGTTTACTACATGTTTTTTCCTTTGGGAGCTTGGTGTCCTCCATGCAGAGGACATGTCCAGTCCAGCAAACTGCGCTTTTATAAGATTGCTTCAACAGTGTTTGTGCAACCACTTTGCAGAACTTTGTTATTCATGATTTTATCTTGCCACTTGATATGCATAATAGCTTGAAGGTGCCGTTGATTAAATTTTTCCAATGCTTTGATGTACCAGTACTAGCATTTCCATGTTTCTCAGCTCTAGAGTGAGGTAAAAATTAGTACCCTACCAAAAAGTTAGGGTTTTGTCTTATGTCTAATAGTATGCTAGTTCCAGATTTGTTGGACGTAATTCTCTGTTTCAGTCCATCTAAAAATACAAAAAATAATTAAGGTATAAAAGCCAGTTGTTTTGAAGTTCATGTTAGGGAAAAACATTAGGTGCAGAGTTTAAACTTTTTAGAAATCAGGTAAACCTTTTGACAGATTAAATGGTATAAAAGGACAAATCTCAGCTGCAAGCAACTGCTCAGCTGGGCAGTCTGAATGTTTTGTGGGCAATATGCCCTTCAGGCACTATTAATCCTAGCCTTCCAGACATAAGATATGTGGAAAACTAATAAACAAGTTCAGTGATATAAAGAGACAGACAAGATTGCTAAAACAGCAGGATGACCTCATACTTCTTTTCTCCTTTGACTTTTTAAATGTGTTTTCTTCCATGTCCTGTACCAGTTCAGATATGTGGGCAGGTGAACTCTTTTTTTTTAACAATAAACCTTCTTATGTTTGTATCACTTTTCAAGTCAACTTTAGCAGAAAACTGTAGTCTAGCCATATATTTTGGGTAGGATCAGGAGCAATTCAAGAACTTCACATTCTTAACAGCATTTTTGGGCTTAGATCTGGGCTAAATGTGCAGCTGAATGACATGTCTCCCATGCCCTTAATAAATAAATTGCTCACTGACTATGTTGCTTGCAAACTGACAGCCTTTAGGCAATGCTCGCTTGTCCTTTGTAAGGTTTGAAAGGCAGGTTCAGCTGAGTTGGAGAAAGGGGCCCAAATCTCCATCTGATGTAGCAGCTACCTTTGTTATTTTTATTTACTGAGAAATAATATGTTAAGGCCTTAGCTTTTTACTTCTGTGAATTCTTCTGTGAATGTTTAACACACAAATCAGTTCATAAACCTTACAATACATATAATTTACAAACAAAAGCTAGACGTTTAATGGGATTTCTGCAGGCACATTATAATTACACCTGAACAATAGTCAACAGGGAAGGGAGTGATGGTAGCACCATTAGGAGAAGAGAATCATGACTGCTATCTATGCAAGACTTAACTTGATGCGAGCTCAGCTATTCCCATGGCAATTCAAAACACTGAAATTATACTGATTTAGTACTCAGTATCCAGTCATGACACCTTTACATTTTTTTTTTTTTGGTAGATCTTATTTTGAAGTATAACATTGACATAAGTGGGACTCATTGTCTGGGAGAGATTTATTCTAGGCAATAAAATTGGAAAGACCAGCCCCATACAGAATAAATGAATAATTGCAGTACCCTTAGTTCACTCCCCACCACATGTGCATTGTTTTAAATAAAATACAGTAAATTATTGTATTACTGAATGCATCCAAATCTCTTCTAAGCTGTAAAGTATACTTTACTCTATCCTTTGCTACTTAGAGACTTTCGTTAATTTTGCAAATTACGCTGTTTCTCTGTTTCATTCATGTGACTTTAATAGCCCCATCTGCTGGCTAAGCACCAGGTAAGAGAATTAGTGCATACCTTTGACGGTCTGTGTTCTAACAGGGCTTCCATGAACTTGCTACTGAAATAGCTGTGTTTTTCTGGGACAAAACACAGAAAAACAGAAGACTACAATTAATGGACATGTCTCACAAAGTCCTTGGTTTCTGCCAGTGCTAGTCTGCTTTGTTAAAGATAAATATGTATGCTTGTTTTTATAAGATATTAATTTCCTAAAAAAAATTACAAGTTGATAAATTGAAAAGGCCTGAATCTCTAGAAATGGGAAGAAAACATCAGATTAAAAGTAAACGGCGATTCTCACTGAAAAAAGAAATAAGCAGGTTTACTTTCAGGTGCACTGTATTAGTAGTGCTGAGACTGTGTTGTGTTCTGCAGAATTTGTCATATTGCTACACTTCCCTAAGCATCCATTTGTGATGAACATAAGATACTGGTGGCAGGAGAGACTCCTGTGTCTCAGTAGCCTCATTTTCATGTTATAATGCACTTTTTGCTGAAATAGGTGCCACAAATGTCAAGGATAGCTTGATTCATCCTCTTATTATTTAAGTAGAACTACACTGAACTCCTTTTTGAGGGAGAGCTTCTGATGCTGCATTGTACAGCTGTGGTACCACCTGTTCAAGGTGGATGTAAAGGAGGTGCTTATTGGATAGCTAAAGAGTACGAATGTATCTTGTACACCAGTGAAACTGAAACCACAAAACCAATACAAACTTGGTATTGCATCTACAGATATTCCAGAATAAGTATTCTCATAATAAATCTGGAACGTGTTTATGTATTAATACAGAAACATGTGAATAGATGTTAATGTGTTAAACAACTGAAAAAAAAGATCTTATTTATTAAAATGTTTTCTCTTCAAAAACTGTCTAATGTCTTAGGAAAGGAAAAGGAAAACCCTGAAAAAAGTATTAGAAGATGTTTGTTGAAGGGGTGTCCCAGGATGCAAACATCTGATCCAGGTCACTCTGAAGAAACAGAAAATTGAGGGGGAAGGGAAAAGGATTAATCCATGTACCTCTGCTACAGTCAATAACAGAGCCCTAAACTGCATTAGAATTTCAGATGCTGTCCATTGCAATAAAGATCACCTTAATTCTTTTGCAACGTGCAGCAAAGGGAGCTTTGCTGAATAAAGAGGAATCTACCCTTTTTTTCCCAAAGTTTACTCCAGTGACTCAAGACAGAGAGAATAACTTAACAGCCTAAACAAGCACTAGCAGAAAAATGAGCTATTGCAGCCATCCTATTAATCTGTGGATTCTGGTCTAATAACTTAGATGTTTTTGAAGGTAGTGGAGCCGATGAAAGCAAGATAAGTCAAAAGTCACTTATGATATGATGGGCTCATGGATTTGGTAATCCACATTTTCTTACAATAATGAAGATATCGAGCCAATCCTTGCAATGAAATCATAGTGGAACTACTGTTCTATTAATAAATACACATTCACAAAGCCTTGTGAACTCAAATTGTTAAGTAAATGTTATCCTTGCTTATAGAATGGTCTAAAGATACAGAGGAGGGAATGAATATCAAAAGGAAAGAGATTTATTTCAAAAAGATGAACTACAGGATTGTACTCACTCTTTCAAAAGCTCTTCAAAACTCGGTTGCTAAAATTTTCAAAATACCTAAGTGTTTTAGATGAGTTTTACTGAAAGTCAAAAGGACTTGTGGTCCTCATCCGCATACTTGCTTGTGAAAATATCAGCTCCTATCCTAGTTCTGTAATAAATAGCACATGACTTAAAGGACCAAAAGATATCTTCCTGGTGAAGCTCATGCACGAATAGCAGCATACCATGGAAAATTGTCTGCTGATGTCAGTGCAGAAGACACAATGCAGGATTCCCTTAACTGCATTAAAACAACACAGATGATTTTAAAAGGAAATCTGGGAAATGCATTAATCATGTATTCAAGATCAGAATTTGCCTCTTAGTTGGAGTGTTCATGTACTATCTTGGCATGCAAGAAGATGCTCTTTATCCTTCCCTAAGTATTTAACTTAGTTACCCAAGTAAATCCACCCCAATGTGGCTTTACCAGACACTGCACTATTTCCCTCCTACAGAGGGAAAAGGTTCTTTAATGAACACGTTTCATGGTCACAGGTAGTCTTCTTCATGCCTGAGTGCATTTCTTTACCGATTCTAAAACCCAAAGCCTTAAGCCAAAGGACAATATGTGTACTGGATGGAAGCCTGAGCCTTCAGTGGACAGCTCAAGTGATTCTGAATTCCTCACTTGTGAAATCCTGAAATGATATTATCAAAAGGACTGGCGGATCTGGAAAAACACTGATTTCTGTTTTAAAAATGGTTTAGTCAATTTAGTCATACAGTTTTAACATTGACTGAAAGATGTGTAACAATTTTCTTACATACCTTGGGAAGCAGAAACGTATATAGGGGTCTGAAATAAAGAATTGTTACCCTTTAAATATCACATGAAGAGGGGTAGACAGGTAGCTATCAAAGAAACTGTTACAAGCAGTGAGCCTTAAACTTTGTCATTGTATGACTGTCAGCTAACACTGACCATTTCCTCTCTGCAAATATCTGGATGTCTTTTCCCAAGACTAGCTAATCCTTGCTCTCTTCTTCAGGAACTGTATTTACATCTTTTTGCCTTCACTTGAAGAGCAGGGGGCTCAGATCAACCAAGCCTTAATCCTAGCAGACCTTGAATTTACTGGAACATTATTGCTCTTCCAGTGAGCTTAGGAGTTTTCTTTCTTTTCCTGCTATTACTATGATTAATAATGATCTTGACACATGCAGATGCACTCAAATAAAAGCTAATTAACACAAACAGAAAAAAAATAATAGATTAAGATGCTAAAACTAGAAATCACTCAGAAATTCAGAATCTAGCAGTTTTTTTATGTGGTAAGGCAAAAAATCATATTTTTACTAAACAAAATCAGAGTTAGAATTTTGGATAGCCTTACAAGTCCAAAACAAATGCTCTTCATTATCCATTGATTAAAGGAAAGACAATTTCCTAGCCTCCATTCATTTACTGAACAGCTGGACAAATCCCAATAACTTAAAAAAAATTATTACCAAATGTTTTGAAATATACTATGCTTTGCTTGACCTAAGCATTTGGCCTGAATGCTATACAATTACCTGAGATAACCAATTTGTACTCAGAGTAGCACAGAGCCTATGACAACACTTTTCTTGTGACTATCCATACTTAGTAACTCTTTCTAAAATCCTAAACTGCCCACCGTGAGTTTTGAGTACTGAGACCACTTACAGACACTTTTCCAAATTACATCTCATTACATTAAGCCTTCTTTTCATGAAACTCTGCTTAACTGTGCATGTGCTGATTGTTTTCTTTGTCATCTGACTTTCAGACGGGTTACTGATCTCCTTTGATATACTGTACATGACATCTTAACAAAACCAAGTCTTTAATCAAAATGATGAGGATTCAAATGTGTGCCACTGTCAGACAGCCGGGTAAGGCTAACATGCAGCAGATGTGTACTTGCAGGTCAGATGGAATGAATGGATTTAAGACATACAGTTGGTACAATCTTTAGTTTAATCCTAGATCTGATTTTAAAACCCAAACAGAACATTTTCACAATGAGTGGTGTTAGTTTTAACTGTCAGCTGGCCAAAGACCCACACAAATATTTTATACATGTGATAGACTTGACAAGCCTTGAAAGTCACAATATAAAAAACATCAGGAATTTGTTGCAGGGAAAAGAACAAATGGCTCTGTAACTAATTTTTACTGTTTTGCTTTTTGAAAAAAAAAAAAAATCACCCGTATTAGTAGTTTTGTGTAAATACGTTCTGTTTCATGCTGCTACGAAACATGGAAAAGCAAAAGACACAGACACAGGTGGTTCTTTCTAACAGATTTCATTAACACAAGCACAAAACACAGAAGCTGTGGAAATGCAGCTAAGAATCAGAAATAACACTTCCTGGTTTGTCAATTAAGGATTAGGAAGCACCAAGAAAAAATATGCCAGAATATGATCTACTTGAGAGTAGTTATAAAAGGGTTTGTGGCTTTAAACATTTAATTGTGTTGGCTGAACTTTTCTCAGGAAAACAATTTATAAAGTGAGGGCTAGACAGGCATATTTTCCTCCTATGCACATGCAAAAGTTTTCATCTTAAAACAACACCAGTCTCATTGAGCTCAATGTGAGTTGCAGTGCTCCATAGTTTCTAAGAGGTGCTTTGTTGTAAACTAATTTCTAAGGGACTGACACCATTAGTGTGTACGCTACAGCATGATTAATTTTCTTAAATTTATCACAGACACTGAAGTTATACTAGTAAAGACTATTAAGAGCACTACCATTTGTTAGGGAAAGTACTATCAGATATCTTTACTTCCCTATAGGGAGGCACAGCAGATATAATTTAGTTGACTATAAAAAGAATTATGCTTTTTGTTCTGCTTTGGAAAAATAGAGATTTTTATGCACTGTAGTGGTATTTCCGTAATGCTGAAGAATACCATCCCCCTGTTGCTCTAGGCAGATGCCAAGAATTTGTGGATTCGAGCTGTGCACTGGCTAATTGTAAATTCACAGAAAAATCCACAAGAAATGCTGATAGCAATAATAACACTCAATTGAATAAGCAGATAAGCACATCTTAACAAGGTATCATGTTGATGAGCCCAGTACAAATACTGAGATGGACAAATTAATCAGAGGCTAATTCCTGAGTCCTGCTCAAGAGCGCTGAGAATATATTGTTCTGGGGATACAAAGGAACAAGAAAGCTACCAGGTATCTCCAGATGTTGATTACACTTGAATAAGAACTTCTCATACACAGCACTGCCAACTGTGTCACTAGTGTTTGTCTGTTGATCCCCAGCTGAAGAATCAGTCCTCTGATTATTATAGGTAGAGGGATAAAATTCACAAAAACTCTGATGTTGCTCTAGCATGTATCAGACAATGCAATGGCTTTTGTCAGCAGTGAATTTGGGGGAAATGTTACTATTCCCATCCTTCTTTTTCACTGAGAATAATAGCTGCTCTTAGATGGAGGTGAATGAGTCCACTGAGGTTAATGAATTCATGAACATGAGTCAGAGATGCAGATCAAAACTCATGCCTTTATTCTCTTATTGCATACTGAAGCATTTGTACAGTCATAGCTTTCCTTTTACTTGGAAAGGAAAAAGTAGGAATCACTTATATATATATTTTTTTCCTTATTCTATTAGTAAACATTTTTTATGGAAGTTCTGTATCAAAAGGGGTAACTACTGAAAATGTTACTTCACCTTTGTGATCCTAGCACATTTTCTCTAGTTTTGATCAGCACGCTCAAAACTAAGAACTGGAAGTCACGATGAGAATGTGCACCACTGTTAGAGCGAAAAGAATGACGTGAAAATGTACAGTGCTGTGGTAGCTGAGGATGTGAAATTCATTTCTGTCTTTGTGACATGGTAGTTCTGTCATCCAACATATACCTTAATATCTCGATATAGTCACGTTGCTGAAGAGGTTTTATGTCACATAGGATTTATATATATTATCATAAAACAGAATTGCAAGTCACCAGGTAGTCCCTATTTTGTTCTGTTAACACACTGTGAAATGTCTATACTGTAACTTCGAGTATCTGTGTAACCTGGGAGGTAATTTATGCCACATGTATATATGTGATTTTCACCAATAGTAACTGCCAGTGGAAACTCTCAACTTTACTATTGCAAAATATTTTCTACCCAAATCCTGTTTTTGAGAACATCCATGTTCATCGAGGACATCCAACTACATACCTTCCCTGTGACAAAGAATGTCATCATAACAGTCAACACCTACTCTTCTGTCTTGTAATCTTGTGTCTCTGTACAGCTCCACAATAGTAATATTAACTCCCTCCTCTCACGTACCTTATGATTCTTCTATCCAGTACCTCAAATCTTCCACCTGTGCCTTCTTGTCCTCTCTTGCTGTCCATCTACAGTATCCTGAGGTCTCTTTGCTATCCCTAATTACTTGCTGGGCAAGAGGCAGCATGTCCTGTGGCTGGTTATGAGCTCTATGTGTGTTGATTGTCCAACTGGTAAGCCAGACAAAACAGAAATTTGAGTTCATGTTGCAGTTTTTTTCCCTTAATGAGGCCAGTCATCTATCTAGTCATCAGCTTTCATGTAGCTGGATAGAATTCAGTATCTTTGAGATCGCTGCTCCTCTATCAAATTCGTTTGAGATTGGCCAATAGATTCAAAAGGTAGTGGGAAAGACAGAAAACACAGTTGCATAAGCTTGGGATGATCAGGTTAGAAAAACAGTAATGCTTTCTGAATAGTAGATGAGGCTAGTGTACTACATAGGTGTGTACTCACTAGACTAAACTAGACAAACAGATTCAGGAATCAGATAGTTTCCTAAACACTGTAAATAATGCTATCCCAGGAATGGTTCCAAGGAGACCTGCCTATGTCAGCACACTCACATTGCCTCTCCTTCCACATTCTGTATCATGGAAAGAACTTTGAAACTAGGGCAGTCTCTATGGCTAGGAATACTAGCACCTATGGAAAAGTTTTGGCATTGTGGAAATGTGCAGCAGAATCCCCATATGCTGCATTGGGAAGTGATTGTTGGAGAAGCTGCAATAAATTCAGGTGTTTCATTTAGCTCGTTGTTGCATGAGAACTAGCTGTGGATCTCTGGTCATACAACCGGTACATATTTATCCTTCACGTTGCCTGAATGTATAAATGAATTTTATTTGATGTTCAAGAACTCCTATCTACTTTCTCCATAAAAGATCAAAATGTTGGCATGACCTTCGTTATGCCAAAGGGAAGAGGCCAATCCATTTGAACAAGTGTGTCATATGAATTCTTGCTGTGAATCCACTGAAGTCAATGGAGTTAACAGTGGTTGCAGATTTAACCCACAGATCATTTTTTCATTATTTTTTTTGGCATACACATTCTTTATATTTTGAAAATACTTATTAAACTTGTCTTCAATATCAACACAAGCATGTCCCGTGCTTGAGGTTGCTTTATGTAAGACAATTCATAGACAGATTCTGTCTCTGATTTTTTAAATGTAACTAATATTTGATGCCTTAAGCCACTAACGTAGGTATCACCAGCTGATTTTTCAGTGCTCTTTAGAGCTTTTTTAAAATTTCTGTTGCTTAGACTTAAAAACAATAGTTGTGCTACACATGGATATATATATGCATACATACATGCATATATATATATTAATTTGTATGTATATTTTGACTGGACATCAGTACACATCATTAAACAGTAGGATCAAGTCTTTATTGAGTTTTGAGGATAACTTATCATATGTCGTAGCTGTAAAAATCGGAAGTTTTTTGGTATAAAATTTCTAATACCTTTTTAATCTTAATGTTTGTATATATGCAGTTTTTCATTTAAAATTATAATCTTTACCTCATAAGAAGAGATCTTACCAAGGAACCCCTTAATCTTGGCTGAAAAATTTTTGAAGATGCAAAAAAAAAACAAACCAAAAAACAAAAACCCACCAACAACCTCAGAGCAAAATTAATGCCTGCTTGCCTTAATGAACAGTTAATTCAATTGCTTTGATTCATTGTTACTGAGCTGCTTCTTTTCAGTCTTGTGTGATTTGTTTTATGTTACTTGAGACAACAAGAATATACAAGCACATTTACAGGAGTATGGCAACCATGGTTAGTTTACTTGGAATCACTGTCTTTAGTGCATCATTTTCGGATTAGATTAATTTACTTATACTGTTACCTAAAAACTCATGTAGGACTTGTTGGTAAATTCATTTGACCTAATTTGTCTTTTAAATTGAAAACTTTTCATAATTTAGGATTTATAAAGGGGTGATTCATTTGCAGAAGTGGTAGACTTCTGTTTACTTTACACAGTAATTAATTAGCCTGTTTATAAATAGAAACCATTTTTGAAGTCTGCAATCATAAAGCAGTTTGCAAAGTCAGCGTTATGTAGTACAAAAATGTCAGAAAGAATCCATCTGTCTCTTGGAGTTCCCTGATCACCAGATGTGTTTGTTTCCCCACTTTTCTTCTGAAAATAAAAAAAAAAATTGTGACCTTTTTTGTGCTAAAATATTTCATTATTCAATTTCGTACCCCCTTTTTTTTTTCAGTCTTGAAGGTGCATATGTTGAACTCACATAATACCTCTGTGGCAAAATGAATCTTTCTTCAGCTTAGTTTATGTAGAGGCAAAATAAGTTAAATGCATGAAATTTAAATGCAGACTTCACATATTGTCCTTCATAGAAGAAATCAAATGAAAGATTTCTGAATAATCCAAATAATCTCACTTACTTGGGGACGGATGTCCTGAATTAAACTGAAAGAGCTAGCAGTTTGTTTAGGGATCCGATTTATATTAATGCAGATAGCAGGATACCATCCTAGGAATGTCTTCCTGTAAGATTTATTTGGGTAACCTGTGTTACACTGTCAGCCTTTACAGTAATTTAATTCTGAGATCAACTCTACAAATGTATCTACTGGAATTCCGTGTTAGAGCTTGACCTTTGGTATACCAGTCCTCTTGTAGGAATAAGAAAAAACCTCCACTGAAATTGAAAAACATTTTACAAACACCAGTGGCACTTCTTTTACAGCAGTTTCCAGGGGGGAAATTGAGCAGTGTTGGTAAATCACCAGGATATTTTGAAGATGCAGGAAGATGTGCTTCTGTCTAGTGCAACTAAGAAGAGGAGGTAATACTGCTACAAGGTTCCAGTGCAGGACCAGATTCACTGGGCCATTAATTTTTCCTTGCATCACTTGATGAACACAAAGCAGACTTAATGCTACATTGAACTGCCAGCACAGTGCTTCACAGTGTGTTAGAGTATCCAGGTGGTGCAGCTCTGGTGAAATGGCTTGTATAGTCTCTACCCCTTGCTTCCAGTGTGGAAGATTTTGAGCAATAGAGGGTGGGAAAAAGCAGGGGCAGATGAAGTTTTATGTATAATTTTGTTCTGAAACTCATAGCTTCAAAAATTCTGTGGTTAGGTAAGAATCTCAGCCTTCATTTAAAAATTAAGTCTCAGAAGCCATAAGGTAAATCAAAAGAAAAACAGATAGATATTAATCTTGTGATGTTCGATCCAATTCTGTGTTTTGGGGAACTGTCTTCTGGTTTTTGAACACCTGGGTTTGGCAAGGCTACTATTATGCCTGGAGTAACACATCCAAAGAGTTTTCTTACTATCACTGTTCCCCTCCTCCCCCCTTTCAGGCAAACAAACTGATTTGGACACAGCATTTCAACACATTTTTTTACAATGTGGCTAATAACTTACTATAAGCAGAAAGAAAAGTCTCTAAGAGCCTAAATAAGTAGGTGAATGAAGTGCTCTTCTAGAATGGAAACATCTAAACTACAGTAAAAAAAAATATGCAGAAGTAATTTCTCCACTGTCCTGCCCAAGCCCAAGTTTAGGATTCAGTGTTGCAACAGATACGATGATGGCAAAGCTGCTATTCTAGGGACTATTAGTTCTCATACTTTGGTGAATGCCTTGGCAACATGAGGATTGTTTACATTAAAAATGTTTTATATGCTAGTACAGACAATATAGGAAAGAACTTGCAGATCAGGATTCTGTACTGTTAATCAGCAAAGGAGAGTAAAAAGCCAAGTGTATAAATTTAGTTAGATTTGTTAGGCTATAAAATCCCTAAATTCTCAGACCCATTAGGACTACATCCTAAAATGTTAGGTGTTCTAGCAATCAGCACTTTAACTGCAGTAAGCCACGCATCTGTAGATTATTTTTTTTTTTTTTTTTTTCTGAGTAAGTATCACATTAGAGGTATCCTGCAGATTTGAATCCTTTATGTCTAAATATACTAAAATTGTACAACAGTTATTTATAATCCCCAAAACAGAAAATAAAAATACTGCATAAAAGTATTATGGAGTAAATGGAGTAAGACTTTGAAATCCTGTTTTTGAACTGTGAGATCTCGTTTTGACATTGGCAAGCAAACTTTAATAAGGACTTGGGATTATTAAAAATCTAATTTATTTAAAATATTACAGTTGATATGAATTAAGGAACATTCTGAAATACCTACTCTTAAAATGCACTCTGCGGGCTTCCATGGATCGTATTATGTACTAAACAGACCAGAGTGACTCATTCAGAAAAATAAGGGCTATCAAGTAAAAAAATATTTAGGGATTTCTTTAAATGTCTGTTATTCACTCAACAGACTGGAACTGCTTCTCTGTCACACTAATGCCTTGAGACCTCTGTCCCTAGGTCACTCAGCTGTTTTGTATAAGAATATCTTTGTATGCTAGGAATGCATTATCAGATTATGAAAAGAAAAATTTCATGTGTACCGAATGGCTTTTAATGTGGTAGGATACCATGAGTGTCTTTTACTGAAATACCTCATTTAGTTTCCTGGATTTTATTCTGTGTCTTACACTTTTCCTTAGAGACCTAAACGCAGTGGATGGTAGGACTAGAGAGCCCAGAATGTTGGTAATGAGATATGGAGCCCTTTTCTTCTAGGTCACTGGCATGAATTTGACCCTGGTTAGTAATAACGGAGAGTCATTATCAGCTGGTGGCTGTTTGGTGGCCTACGACATACAAGCTGGTGGTTTCACTTTGTGTAATGACCCATGGCTGCATACACATACACACGGCCTTTGGTTAAAACATGTGCAAATAGCTTGGAAAATACCATACATCTCATGACTGAACTTCAAGACTCAGGCTGAAAGGTCATCTGTGGTGGCAATTAAGAGTGACAGGCTTTTTATCCTCCCAGCCACAGAGAACAAGGTATGCACCAACTTTCACACATGGCATTTGCTTCTGCTTGGACAGTGCTAGGTACAAATCTAAAACAGAATACTAGAAGATAACGGGTAAGTGCTAAACCCCTTCTTTACGAGACAAAGTTAGGAAGCTAAGTCCACACAGGCATGGAGTCCATGAGCAAAAGGAAGATAAGGAGAAAATAAAGGGCAAGAAAACCTGGAAAGCAGAGTAGTGGAAAAGGGAAGATATAGAATGGTAAAGCAGAGATCATAGAAAAAATATAATTAATAGAGCAAAAATTACACTGCTGGCCCATGTTTCCTACCTGTCTTCCCCCCGGTTTAATATACTTCCTCTGAGAAATAAGGCTTACTAGATAAGAAGAAAATTTCAGCCAAGCATTTAAGCACATTTTTCAGTCTCAGTGTATGAATATCCCTCCTGTTCCAGCAGAGTGACTGTTATCCCTTACACCAGGTATTTGCTTACCTGCTTTACCAGATTTAAGTTTCCTAACTATTCTTTGAAGACTGACTAAGTTAAAGGGCTTGGTTATGATGTATGGTGGCTTTCCTACATCATCAACAAGCAGCACAACCAGGAAATTAGCAAGGAGTAACAAGGAAATCAGAAGATCCCCACTGATGAGATATGGACTGTAGAGAAGGTTGGGAAGGCTTTTGGAGCAAACACGTACTGGGTCAGGGTTTTCTACAAACTGGTTCACCCATCTCTGCAGTTACAGTTAAATATCTGTGACATACGTGAGCTGATTCAATGATGAAAGGCTTAAAGTTCAGGCTGGGCTGACATTTTTCTTGTGAGGCTCAATATCGTGAAAACATTCGAAGTGTAAAGAGCTGTAGAACTGGCTAGTTTCACTTGTCATACTGATGCTGTGTGGCTTTGTAAAAGAACTGATACACTTTGACGCTCTAGGCCTGAAGCAAATACAAAGCATAGGACTTCTGAGCATGGTAAGAGACCGTGAAGCAGCAGCATGGAGCACCAGGTAAGATCAAATTCCTGGCTGTCTTCCATTTGCCTGTCACACTGTGTGTGCTTAATACACAGTTTTTACAGTAGTGATAGGATATGACTGCCACCTGCATGCTATGTAATATGTATACTCCGTGCAGTAAGAACAGTTAGCAGCTGCAAGATATGACTAGTTAAGCCTAGAATGCCTGGATCTTCTTAGGTGAGCTCACTACTTTCTAAGCTGTAAAAATGCTTAATCCCTGTGTCACTTTATATTACTTTGTTGTTAATGTTGTCAGTGGGTTGAAAAAGGTGCATAACCAGGGGGAGAATATGGCAGAATATGATAAAATTCAGTAGGATATGCTTCCCCAACTAGAGACACTACGACCTACTAAGGGCACATTTTCTGCTTTGTTTTCACGTTTGAAATGTGAGAGAGTAGATCTTGTTTTGCAGAGCCGTAATTGCCAGCTCTGCTACAAACATATGTGAGCGACATAGTAACCCACAGATGCACAGACCGTATTTTGGTTTAAGAACTTTAAAGTGAACTGACTGACAGCATAGCAATATATTCTTGTCTGACTGGTGCTTTTAACTGGTACTTAGATGGAAAGCTCTTTGGAGCAGAAAATCATCTTTTATCTGATAATAATATGAGACCCTGTTTCTAACTAAAGTTCCACCAAAAATGATTATTATATTTTTAATGAGTTTTAAAACTTAGAATAATGCAAACACCATAAATACTTCATATTATGTTCTGACTTATTAATACTTTTGATATAAATGCACCTTTCTACTCTTTAATTCTTTTCTCCTTTCCCACTTTGGGTCTGTATTCACTTTTCTTCAAGCTTCGGTTACGTTACCTCATTTACTTCATCTTGCTTAGCTCAGAGGCAAATCTTTATGGTATGGTTAGCAGTCTCTATGTAGGTCTTCACTTCCTGCTCATTGTGTCTGTTGGTACTTCTCACAATAAGAGTGCCAAAGCTAAGACTTGTCATATAGCAACTATATTTTTGTCTTTTACAGTCCTCCATTGCTTAAGCAAGAAAGCCAAGCTTCTATCACAAATAGAGGAAGCATCTTGCTGCTTTCCAATAGGTAACCACAGATACTTCATACGTAACCATTGATTTTCTATCCAGGGATGTGTAGGAAATCTTACAAAGAGCATGAGTAAGGACGCATCTAATAACATGTCAGACTTTTCCTGTTTCCACACTTGAATGCTCAGTCCAGAATACTGATCCCCGCACCAGAGAACAACCACAATTTACAAAGTCAATATATACTGTATGAAGTAGCTGTATAGTTATGATAGTTACCACAGGGAATGAAACCTAAAATTTTTAGATGCAAGCAGAGGGCATAGGCAGGATCTGACTTTTCTCTGAAGTAGGCTCAGCTAGAGGAAAAATATTGATTTTCACCACAGCCATCCTTCCTTCAAAAGTTATTTCATGTTTGAAAGGAATGCATGAGGCTACAGAGGAAAAGAAAAAGGGTGATATTTTATCTTAATTTATAATTTTATTTCATTTATAGGATTCAGTTATTTTATATTTGTTTTTCCTTAAGAAAAAGCAAACAAAAGAGAATTTTCTTCAACTGCAGTGTTTGATGCATATTGCGCTGGAAGTTAGTAATTAGTATCAGTGGTCAGTCATGGCAGTGATGCTTTCTTCCAAATAGGTGTTACACACATCAAACAAACAAACAAGCAAAAAAAACAGTAACTAATTACGCTTGAAAGGTTTGGTTCTGTTTGCATAAAGCACCCATATATCAATAAATTATTCTGAACCAATCCCAAAGTCTTAAATCTGCAATGCCCAAAACAAACTTTTCTAAGACTACATGCAAACTGCCAGCTTTGGTTCATGATGTCTTCACAGGCTAAAATCAATTGTTTGGTTTAAAACCCTTTTGTTTCTACTGGCTTTGATTAGGCAAAAAGCTGCTGGGTTTGCCGGACTGCTGGTCAGATGCAGGGTGAGGTTACTGCTGGGTCTGGGTATTTTCTGACAGAACACATTTAAGCAGAAGTGCAGGTGCTCTCCTTTCAGATGGGGCAAGTGAAAAGTAGAGGAGGACATTGGGGAAGTAGATGTGCAGATCACATTCTTTAAGCCCCCTAGAAAATCTTTTGCCTGTGTTCCTATGCTCATTCTTTCACTGTGAGCAAGTGACAGCTTGAATTTCATAAGCACTATGGAAAACTGAAATAAAAATCATATCAAAAAGAGCATGCTAAATAATTTGTATGTTATGACATTTACTTAAGATAATTACCTGTTTGGAAATACAGCTAGAGTCATCATGTAATAGAAGCAAAATCAGACAGCATACACAAATTAAAATGCAGCTGCATTGTATTATATTTTGTCCATATGAATTCCAGTATTATTCCCTTCCCTTTGGAGGAAAAATGTATCTCTCTCTCTTTTTTTTTTTTTTTTTTTTTTTTTTTTTTTTAATTTAAACAGTTCCACTTGGTGCTCTCTTTGCTCATTCTTCTGAAGAATTTTTGCCTGAAGCACAGCTTCAGTACACTCAATGCAACATATCAAAGTATCAGCATTCTCCAGTACTCCAAACACACCAAACACTGCTGTGTGAACAGCTGAGAGTGCATTTTTTTAAAGGCGAGATGTTAATACTCACAACTAAAAATATCTCAGTACTTAAATGTGCCCAGTTCTGCAAGCCTTCCTTGCCCAGGACACTGCCCTAAAGTTCACTCAAAATTCTGAACTTTGTAGGATTGCAGATTAAAAATCAAAATCTCAGGGATGTACTTCAGGGAAAAGCAAACAAACAAAACCTCCCAAAACAACAAAAACAATAAATGAAATGTGAGAAGAGTATCCCTTTAGAAAGCTAAAAACATGGTAACAAAATAAAAAAATCTTCAAAATACTGACTATGACAACACATCTCTGCTTTTCAAAGACAGTAATTTCTTATGCAGGAAATACCTGCATAATTAACTAAACTTTGCTAAAACAAAAGCCCAGTCTGGCATACTTTGCCCTTTCCAAACATCCACTAATTTCATAGAAGCACGAATGCTCTAAAAATGTCCTACTTTATTATAAAAATAAATGTACAGTTTGTAATAACATAAGGAAACATGAACCTTTCTAATAAAGCACCTATAAAAATTATTATCTTGTAAGCATGGGTAGTACAAAACATTCAAGGAAAGATCATAGGTGTTAACAGAAATCAAAATGTGATTTCAATACTGCACTTTGGCAGATTCTGCTAAAGAAAGACAGCAAACCCAAGTGAGTTCAGCAGAGGGTATTAGATGAACTAAATGCAAGATTTTTAATTCCTCAGCTGACTCTAAAGTACAACAATTCTGCAAGAACTGACTATACCGCTGTTTTCAACCACTGATACTTAGGACACTTAATTCTTCATATTGAGAATATTGAATATTTGAACATTATTAAGTGGGTGAATGTTTTCTGCTTGTTCAGCTGTTAGTAGTAGTCACTGATCCTTATAAACAAGCATGACAAACAACAGTATAGGAACATTTATGCTGAGACTGCCTTATAGCACACAGTCACAGTAGGAGGTACACAAATACTGATTCAGTATTTCAGGAGTACTTGGAGGCATGGGGCTTGTTAATTCTAAAATAAAACTGAATAGAAACATAGGGAGAAAATCTCATAACTTGAAATGCTTTTTGTTACTATTTATTTAAAGACCATGTTCTCATGAGGTGGTTTTATGCATGGTTCATCTATAGTTACTATACTGTAATTACTATACTAGTTACTAGTTACTATACTAGTTACAATATTGGTATAGTTACCAATACAAGAGAGATTTTTAAAAGATATTTTAAAAGAAGAATGTGTATCTCTGTTCTCAGCTAATTTTGTTTTGTGCTTACCATTGCAATCTCATTCATACAACTTATAAGGATTATAGGTTGTAAAGAATGATATATTGAATGAGATTTTATGTGTTCTACGCCACCCAACTGCCATAGAAAGCACTAAATCAACTTGTGAAAGGAAAGAACTCTGTTACTCATGGTACCCAGAGCAAAAAAATGGGTCCAAAAGTTTCAGAGTTTTAATTTTTTACCCTTGAGGCCAATTAATCCAAACAGATGAAAAAAAATTACATGGCAATGAGCCTTCAAATTCAGAGAAATTAATCCTTGAAAGAATATTGCTATATACAGTGATGGGGCCTTAGTGTATATTAGTTCTTTGCTACCAACAAACCCATCTCACGTCTCTTGATTCAGTAACTCCTGCATTTAAGAGAAAACAAAACATGCAGATGGTCAGAGGTTTACAACTCCTTCTTAAAACTGGCTCCCAAAACACCTATGACTGGGTATCAGCCATCAAATAATAAATAATGAAAATCTATACCATGAAATGGGACTTCAAGGAGGTTCTCAGAAGAGGCAAATAACTGCGATGGAGGAGAAAAACAGCACTTTTCATCATTAAAACAATTGGAGTAATATGTAGTCCTAAAATACTGTTTCAGTTGAAGCATAAGATGTGAAAAACCCACTGATTCACATGGCAAGCAGCATCGTGTTCTGTTGTAGGGTAGGTTTCTGAGACACAGTAATTTCAATGCCACAAGGAACACGAACTATTAAGTAAGTAGTAAAACCTGGCTAACTCACATCAGTGGTTCAAAATGCCAATGTCTATTTCTAAAATTTGTAAATTAGAAAGTTATCAAGCAGCATGGCCCATTTCTACAATTTTCCCATGAGCCTTAATGATATTTGATGTTTTCTTAAAGTCTGCTCCTGCAGGCTACAGAGTAGATGCAAACTTCAGCTTCCATCAAAAAAGAAAAAAGAAAAAAAAAAAAGAAAAAAAAAAACCACCCAACAACCTTTATGGTTAGAGATAAAACATGAAAACATGAGCCAACCGAACCCTAGAGTATCAAAAACCAGAAGGCAAATAAGCAGAGCCCCAAATTTATTTATTTATTTTTTAAAGATCTGGCAAGGATCAAACTAATCTTTTGATATTTGATGGACCACTTTATGCTTTTTAAACACCTGTAGTTAGCAATATTGAACTGGCACAGTATGAAACAGAAGAGCACTCCAAGTATCATTGTACCAGATCCTGATTTTGCAAGTCGATAAACACCATCCAGTGGGAGCTTACGGCACTGTGCAAGTTTGAACCTTAATTTAATAGATGCAGTTTAATATTAATTATTTATTAAAATATAGTGTAAAATATTCCTTTTTGCCTGTATAAAATTAAAGTATTAAAGCAGTCCTTGTAATACGAAACCTGAGTACAGTTCTCTCATTTAGCATAGCACACAATTACAGTTGAGCACGTGTGAAAATGCTGAATCAGCTTTTTTCTTCTGTGTGCGCTGAGAAATAGGAAAGAATCTTCTGATTACTTGAAGTTTCATTTTATTCTTAATTTAAGAATAACAACAACAATAAAAAAGACAACGAGGTCTGCAAGTGTTGGAAGGAGTCATCTGCAAAGCCTTTGACTTTTTTCCATGTTTTATTCTATGTGAGAGAGCCTCAAACTCCTCGGAATATATCCACAAACAAATTTATGAAATAAGCATTTGTGTCTAGATTCCAAATTGTGCAACTAATGAATTAACATTGGAACAAATAGATTCGGGTTTCTGGGTCTTGTTGACCTGGTGGAAAACAGCTCATTTTCCTCCAGGATCATTGCAGACGTCTCAGCTAAAATCTTGCATCTGCCAGAATACAGGATTAGACAAATTGGCAGGTGGTAATAGATTCAGAAGTTAAAAGGAAACAAACTGAACAGCAGGATAAAATCAGAGCAAGGTAATTAACATTCTGTTTATATTTTCAAAGAAGAAACAACAGGAAAAGAACAGATGCCGGTTCAGATTTGTGGACACTCCCAGGAATTTTTTGCTTTAGGTAAAACAGTAAGAACTGCCCAGGAGCTGAGACTCGACTGGCCACTCTGGTGAAAGAGGTCTGATTGCACCAAAAAGCGAGAGGAATAGAAGGGTGTCATTTTATACACATGGTTGCTTCCTGCTCAAAACTGTCTCAGCTCCAGATGTGCTTGCGAAAAAAAAGTCACCAGGGAGCAACCAGAATTTAGAAATTATAATATAAATTAAAAGTGATATCAGAGCTATTGGGAGTTTGTTTAATAAGGCAGATTTTAGTCTGGCATCATACCTTAACACACCCGAAGATATATAGTCAGCCCGAGAGCTACAGGGAAATGCAGAACAATCATGCAGCAATCACACATTTTTTAAAATACCACATGGGGCATATGGCAGAGAACAGAGATTATTCTGCCCACAGTACACACTGCCAGTACTGTGTTCTTTTAGGGGCTGATTCAGAAATCGGTTTGATGAATAGGGGATTGGGTTGATACCAAAATATGTAAGCTTATGGGGACCTTACACAAGGAAAGATACGCCAGCTATGAAATGTTGGCTCCAGTGATGGCTCTGCAAAATTCCCAACTGTCCAAGATGGACCCGACCACTAATGATTATGTGCCCCTGCAGCTTTACTGAGGTCAGCTAAGCTTCAATTTCACCCCAGGCTTGATCTAGTGACTGCTGAAATCTTTGTATTTTTATTTTTATTTTTTTTTCAATGATCTCAATGAGCTTTAAACATAGCCCCATTCGGTATCTGTAGCCTTTCACCTGCAGTGAACACAGGAACTATCTTTGCATCTGATTTTCAGTTCTACACAATTCACATTCAAATCATTGTACCAGTTTTCATTATATCAGTAGTTTTATTTAGGCCTGTCAATATATAGCAATTATATCTGAATGACCATGTAGAGGTGATTTCATGCAGAGAGAAAAAGAAATCCTCATTGTTCTTTTTCTGTGTAGTAATTTGCTACTGAAGAAGGATTGCCTTCCATTCTAATAATAAAAAAAAAAAAGTCTAGATGTCAGTGGAAGGAATGATTGAGACAAAACTCCTCCAAAATTGTCTCTGTGCACTCAAAAACTGAGAATTCTACCCCTAATTTTGCTTACATTTAGAGTGAAATGCTGGGTAAAAGATAATGCAGTGACACAAACCTTTGGTGAGGTGGCTGTTCTGAACACCAGGTAGGGAGTATGGCATTCGCCTGGCTGAGCAACAACTCTGGAGCTGAGGGAGATGTTCAGGACCCACTTTTGATATCACTTTCTAGGTCAAACCACTTTGCCAGTCTGTATCTCAGTCTCTTCACTGATAAGATAAGGATAATATTCCCCTAATGCATGATGAGTTAAATATCACATCATCCTACGCATTCTTTGTAATCATTCACCGTGAAATCATGTAGAATTGGTAAAGCATAATCCATATACAAGGTAATAAATGTCAAAACTTTTCATGAAGTGCTAGGAATACCAAATATGACACATCTGGAATGAAATTTTCATTCCAGAAAATTTCAAAGGTACATGCAATACTACTGTAGGGCTGTCTCCAGTTTCTTATGACAGCATTAATTTAGTTGAAATGATTGTAGGTTGGTGCTCCAGTCTTGTCTGAAGAAAAGAACCTGCTGATATATATATATTTTTTACTAACCCAGTGAGGCATTCATAGCAAGGGTTTATTTTACATTAAAAGATTTGGTTGTTAAGGCAGCAGTATTTGTTTGCTGTTGTCATTCTATGTTGTCCTGTGTTGGGTGGTAACATAGGTAATGGTTTTTAGCTATGTATTTTTAATTTTTTCTGAGAATCTTTTATGGTAAGCTCATTTTTCTCTGAGATATGCTGGTTGTGTTATTTTTAACAGTTTTCAGACTTTCCTTTTTAAATTTATGCTTAATAAGGAAAATAAAGGAAGATTAAAAGCAAATTTTGTTTATACATTGATTTTTAATTTGTTGTTTCTGTACAGTGCCCTTGCAGGACCACAGCAGAGCCTATCTGTGTACCCTTTGCACGCTGTGTTCTTCCAGACTTACCACTGTGTGGGTACACGGGGAGAAAAAGTAGGGCACAGAGAGCTGAATTACATCTTGGAAAGTCATTGACATAATTTGCCATGTCCCCTTTATATGGTATTTAACTTACTAACACTTTTTAATATCTCTCCTCCTACTTTATTTGGATAAGAATTTTATTAGCTTGTTTTTATCTGCAGTATGTACATAGTTCTATGTCGAAATCAAGTTTTGCTATTGTCTAGTATTCTAGACAGTCATCTTGCTTTCACTAACTCAGTTCTTTCTAACCCACTGACCCAGATCCCCGTGAGTTTCCCTAGGCTCAGAAATACTGTGTCACAGAGCAGTCTGTACATTTGTGCTAGCTCTGCCATTTAATTTACTTCTCATTTTCCTTGTGGAAGGTATTTTCATTTGGTTGGTTATATATTCTTTCTGTTTGTTTGCTTTTGTTTTAAAGCAAGGCTGAGACAGTAATAATTCCTTGTGTATCGACCCACCTTAGTTGGTTTGTCAACTTCCTTTTACTAAACTTTTCAAAGGAATTTTAGAATAAAAAATGTATTTAAAAATAAAGTCTCAGGGCATCATCCCAAAGCGTAAGAAGCAGATTGAAAGGATATTTACCCAACTTAAATAGGCAGTGTATATAAATAGGCAGAAGATATTTAACTTTATGAGTTGGAAGGAAATCAGTGGAAGCTAATTGATTTATAAAATAAATTATTATAATTATTATAAATAAATTATAAGCAGGTATGATAGGCCTTATAAATAATTCCCTTATCAATCTAGATAGTTCCAACAGGCTAATCTTAGGAGTATATGTATCAGTCAAATAGAGCAAGGATGCTTTAACATTACATTGATAGGGATCACCTCATATTCTTGCCACTTACCAAGTGTTATTAAATTTATGGAAACTAATTTTCAGCACAGACAGAACTGCTCAGACAGGACAGAATGCCCAACGCGCCATCCAAAGGAGATGCATTTTTAGACATCCAGAAAAGCTGCAGTTAGCCTCCATCTCACTGGATGTCAGAAGTGAAGCTCATGGAAGTACCACAAAGCTGTTTGTATTGAATCAACTTTGCAAGAAAAGTTGAAACAGTAGGCGGTGTCGGGGGATTTGAATAGCTTTCTTTAAATCATACTGTTTTCTATTAATTTGCTGAACAAATTTTCACCAGTTTATCTGGAATTCTGTGTATTGATTTAAGTCATGCTTCAGTAAATGTTCAACATGACTTCAATGGATGAGTGAGTTTATATTTATGGTTGCTCAGTTTAGTAGCAGGCAGTGCTTCTAATCCCTGTGGAGTTGCTATTAGCCATTGGTTGACCTGAAATTCACATGAGCTGGCTTTAGTTCAGGGCTCTGCATGGTTTGCTGTTTTTGTTGTTGTTGTTTAAATTTTAACCAGTGGCTTAAGACAGTTTTTCTTGAGTTCAGAAAAAGAAAGGGTGAGAATATCTGTATTTAAAAGGAGAACAGATTGCTTTTTGATGAATGAGATCTTGTAGAAATGGTATTAAAAGAAACTTTTTGGAAATGAATAAATGGCCACTTTTATCTTCAGACTTACATTGTCTTAATAGCATAAAGCTTTTTTTTTTTTTTGTAGGATCTCTGTTCTGAAAATGAGACCAGCTCCAGTGCTCTCTTTTGTTCTTTTGCCATTGGACTGTAGGGAAAGAAGCCAACTTTAGGAAAAACAGCTGTCTACATCCCTGAGCTACATTAAGTGTGTCTCTCCTTTGAGTTTTCGCCTCTATGAGAACTTATATCATTTCTCCTAAAGCAGTTATCCTGGCTAAAATTTTGCTAAACACAAATCCATGGTTATCCAAAGTAACAATGATTTTAAAGAAAAATGGGATTACAATGAAATTAATTATTTTCCTAACATATATAGAGTTCAATTCTTGTGAGGCCTTCTTAGCTTTATTACAGGCATATCATATCTTCTGTAATCCTTCTCTTTTTCTTCTAATGCTTGTAGTTGGCCTGTCTCTGTTGCAGGCTAGCAAGGTAGCAATCCTTTTCCTGGCCTACAGGCATCTCGGCACCCCTTATGGAATGGTTGAGCTACAAGTGCAGGTTCGCTTGCTCACCAGTGATCTCAGACCCTTTAATCATGATTAATAGGAGTCTTTTTAAAAAAAATTAACTATTTCGCTGAGACATAACTTGTTGCAAATGATTTGTCTTTCAGGCCTCTCTAAGCCATGTCTACTTCATAAACCATTTTTCCATCTCAAAAATAAAAATAGTAATAATAATTATGTACCAGCTGTAGAGCCTGCATCTACAATCAAATAAGTAACAGGTGACGACCGCTAAGTATGCTGCTTCACTGGGAACCTTACACCAAGCCCTTTCCAACCCCATGAGAACAAGAGCAGAGCTCCCTGCAGTGGGATGACCTTCAAAACTGACGTGAGACCATTTGAGTGACTGATGTGGAACCTGTAATTGCAGGTGGGGTATCTCTAGCTCCTGCATACACCAGGCTGGAGCAGAGGCAAGGAATTCTTTGCTCTTCCCTGCCTCCCACCTGGCAGACTTCCCTCCCAGTCCCTTCCCTGGGCCCAGCCTGTAATGAGCTCTTCTTGTTGCTGACTGTGACGGCTGACACTGCTGCCCATTGTTTCACAGGACTTTCCAGCATCCCTTGGCTGCTCACGGTATTTCTTCTGCTCATTGTCCTTAGTCTTTGGCCAAGGAGGGCAAAGGACAACAAGAGGTTGGGCAGGGAGGGGACCAAGAGGGTGCTTTTTGTATGGCCTCTAACATCAGCTTTCTTTGTTCCTCGTCTGTGAGGAATACTTTGCGTGTACAGACACTGTAATTAACTTCCAAAGTTACTCGAGGGAACGTTTCACATGTTTTTAATAATAACCCTTAGAAACTTAATGTGACCTTTTTTTTTCATGTCATCTGTGGCCTGACAGTCTAACTTTTGATTAGACTGCAGAAGGGTTGCATTTTATATTAGAAAAAATTATGTATGTGGCTTACAGAAAAGTATCTGAAAGCTGTATGCAGTTCTGTGTGAAGAAAAGGTTTAAATTTTTGTGTGCGATGTTTAACAAGCAAATGCATTTCCTCCACTTTCATAACTACGGGAATATGGCTGTTAAATTAACGGTCTGACATATTTTCTGGAATAGGGAGCTTTTCTCTTTGGTTTTATTGCAGATTTCTTTCTGGTAGTCTTATTGCAGAGTACTAGGTGATAGGACAAAACTGTGGTTTGGAAGACCTTAGTTTTAGAACATCCTAGTCTGTATTTCCCGTGTGTGAAAATCTCACCGGCTGGCACTGCAGGGGCAGAATCTTAATGCACTTCTTTGGGTTTCTTATGTAGAGCATTGGTTTGATGTGGGCTCTGCCTTTTTACTAGCTAATCAAGGTCCACAGGGACTGAAGATGAGTAAGTAGCTATTCCACTTAGCTTGTACATGTCCATCTACAAAGATACATGGTTACTTACTACGGAGATGGACAGGAAATAACAGTGAGGGAAAAGATCTTTACCTCATTAGTAACATTACGTTCCTATAGTGCATATTTTTCATATATTAAAAGTTAATAAGACAGTGTTAGCTTACAAGACTTAAAAGAGATGCGATCATAGCAAATGTGTCTAGAGGTTTGGAAATTATTAGTAAGATATTTTAAAGCATATCAGAAAGTCTTTCCTTCTTTTCTTACAATAGCATTTTTCAGCTCCTTGTTTGAAGTCTAAAAGGCTACAGCGACCATGAGAAAATTAATGTTTCATATCATGTCAGTTATTACAGTTGCACCTTGAGGCCCCGGTCTTGATAGGGGCTTGATGGTAGTAGGTGTGGTGCAATGCACTTAGCAAGATCGCTCCTGCTCAAAGGACATTAACATGCATCTGCACAAGACTCCCAGACCTGCTGCATCTGTTTTATAGATAAGGAATTGATAGATTAAGTTATGCAGTAAGTTAGTAATGAACATATAATAGAACTGAATAGAATCTTCTTTGGGGAAGACTCTGTTTATCATTCCTATAGGTATTATGTATGTTTTGCTGTGGGCATACTGTCAACCAAAGCTAGGTTTAACAGGCACATAAAAGGTACTTTGTTGGCATCTTTTCCTTGCCACTATATCAAAATTACTGTAACTCAGCTGCCACGGTTTCAGATTGCTTCTTCCATATATGAACAAAGTACCGCTTGTAAGAACAGATAAGAACCAACGATATATTTGGCACTGTATAAATAATGCTTCATTTTTTCATCCTCTTATAAATAACCCTTTTGCATTCTTCTCTCAAGAGTTCTCTCAAGTTTACACACATACCTGGATAGGGTTCTGTTTAACATACATATTTTCTCCAATGTTTAGAGAAAACATAGAGAGAGGAGAACATTTCGAGTAATTGCATGCACTCCAAGAGTTACAAAGGTCAGTCACTTGAGGAAGCTTTGAAACTCTTGTAAAATGCTTCCCTGTATTTATGTGTCTGAAAATACGAAGCAAAAAGTAGAATACCAATGGTGCTGAGAAAGAGGATCCCTCAGAGAGTAAAAATATAAGGAAAATTCAACAATTAAAGCATCTGTCATTACCTCAAGCCTAGCCCTGTGTAGACTCACAGCCTTACGTAAAGCATCAGCTGCACTGCAGCCTTCCCAAATTTCTCTGAGCCAAAGGCAAATCTTGCTGGAAGTTTTTGAGGACAATCTAGTGAAGAGCAATGCCCTTTTCCTTATATTCAGAGTGTGATCAGCTGGTGCTGTTTATCTGATCACTCTTAGCATTAAGCACTCTTCTTGAACCTAGCAGGACCATGTTCCTGGCCTGTCATCTAGCTGTCCAGCGAGCAGCTGTAAATGATGTGGGGTTGGAGAAGATGACAATTTCCCCTAATTGTCTCTCATGTAAAATCTAAAATAGGAACTGAGTTACACTTGTAGTTACGGGAGTGATTTTAGGTAGTTGGGCATAGAGATGAGCTCATTTCTGCAAAGCTTCAACAGATGGATAAATCCTCTGATCAGATTTCTGGTGAGATTTAAGATTGTTATGGCTTGTAGTGATGTATCTTTGCTGTTCTACAGCAGAACTAGAAGCTTTGTGTTAGACTGCAGTATTTTTAATAGTGAGCAGACAACAGCATGGAACTGATCTACCAAATCAAGATTCCTTATGCAATACCAACTGAGGCAGCTTCAGGACTGTAACATAACCTTTTCTGTTTAGTGTAGAAATTGTATCTTGCCTTATTTTTATACAGTTCAGTGGAAGTTATGCTTGCAGCAGAATGCAGACTCGTTCTGTGCGTCAGTTTTGAAACATTTTCCTTTGGCTAAACAGTTTGGGTCCCAAGAAAAGGAGATACTGGCTTACTACCAGAGCAGTTTTATATAAATACAAACACTTCATTCAGTTCCTTTTTGTGTGTGTGCTTATGTGTGTGAGGACTGGATTTGGTCTGCATTAAAGTGCAGAATAGTTGGAATGTTTATTTTATCACAAAGTTTGTATGATAATATTTGCTATAAACCGAACTTTTTTTTAAGGTAGAAAGTACAATTGATTGGATGCATATTTTCTTATACAACAGATCGCACTCAGCTGCACAGCTTTTCTTAAGTACGAGAACTATTATATATTCCACTTTCTTTTTCCTTTTCAATTTCCCTTAATTTATAGGGAAAACCAGACATCTATCTGCAGGATTGTTTTACAGTCAGTGCATAAGTCCATGGAAAATACATATCTAGTTAGTAGGAATTATCCGCTGGGGCCAGACTGCATAGATAGCACTAATAATTAATTTGAAATAGGATTTTCTTACTACACTGAGAAAAAGAATTCCTCAGACTCAAAGATAAAGGGAAGTGGCACCCTGGTGGACCAGACAGGGCACTGGCAGCACAGTCACATGAGAGCCTCGGAGGTCACCAGCTCAGTATTGGCAGAGCCGTTTGTAGAGCTCGCTGCAGAGTTTCACATCGTGGCTAAATCAGAATACTTAGTGACCTGGCACCCGAATTTCATCTTACCAGCCTCAGTCCTTACATGAGTCTTCCATTAACTGCTTTGGAAGCTACCTTTGAATCGTAAAACACAGATTCACATTCCTACATTTTGACAACTCCTCAAAACTTAATTTAAAACGAATATTAAAAGACTGTTGTAACTGTGTTGATGTACAGATAGGTGAATTTTATGGCAGGGTAGTATGCTGTCCCCACAGCAGATACTCTCAAATGAGGAGGAAGGGTTAGTTTTAGAACATAACACAATCCTTAGTTGTTACACACACTTTCTTCCACACTATGATACAACTAGGGCCATTACAGCATTTTCCTCAGAAGTCAGCATTTTTAGATCCGTGACTGTTTTTGAGTAAAGTATCTGCTTTACAATATTTTTTTATTATTATTATTTATTTTATTTTTTTTTTTTTTTTAGGATGCTTGGATTTATTGTGGGGGAATGGAAATGTAGGTCAGATACTTGAACCCCTTCCCACACACATTCTCTTTTCTACCCATCCATAAATTTGGATTTTGAAAAGTCACAGTGGGGGTTTCTGAAATTTCTGACTTCGTGTCTGTCATGTCCCTGTTGTGCTGTAAGAAGAGCCTCCCCAGACAGCCTGTATCTCCCAGAAGTCTGTGAAGCCAAAAAGGCTGGAGTGATGGCCTGTCCTCACTGGTGGAGGAGACTGTGCTGCATTGCCGGAGATGTAGTTTGACAGGAATGTTCAATCTATACAGGAGATCAGGAGCCAAGAAATACTTGAATACAGCTCCCACGACTAAACAGGGCTCTGAGCACCTCGCTTAATCTGCAGTGTGACCACTCCCCATCTGTAAATTGACATTTACTTCCTTGTTTCATAAAGGCTTCAAGAGGATAAAAATCTGTGAAAGTTATGAGATTCTCAGATACTGTGATAAGTCCCAGGATAAACAAATGTTGAATGCAAAACAGCAGCTTACATGGTACATATTCAAGGGCATGTGGAATGAATTAGGAAGATGAAGAGATGGAGCAGAATGGGAATGGGAAGAAGCAGAAGGGAGGAAAGATAGACAGGCAGCATGACTGGAAGCTATGGGACAGTTATGGAGAGTCCTAGCACACCCTGAGTTCACGTTGCAAACAAATTTGTAGGTGTATCTAAAGAAAACTGAGCCAACTGCTTACTAAACTGAAGTTTTTTTGTTGTTGTTGTTTTGTTTTTTTCAAAATTCTCTCAAGGAAGGGACCTCATTGTATGTATCCAGAGCGTGGGTAGATATATTAAACCGACGTTTTATTTAATATATCACAATAGTCTATTTTATGGGGGCAATTTAGGCAGGTTTGCAAATTTAATTTTCTGTACTGTGCCCTATTTTCTCTGCCAGTAGTGTAAAAGAAAGGAGCATGCCTGGATACATACATACACATGGAAAAAAAGCCATATATCATTCCCTAGCTGCCTTTTACCATCCTTTTTTTGGGGGGTGAGAGTTCAAATTATGAAAATGTGTACCATACACTTGGAACAGGTTAATGGATTATTTTCTGACAAAGCAATATAAAAGATTAAATATTCACTCATTAAAAACTAAATCCCTTTTTAGAACTGCAGGTTAAGCAATGTGGATAGATTAGATAGAGAAACTGCTGCTGTTTTTCAAAGAACTGAAAAGCGTGGTCCGTAAGGAAGATGAAAAGCTTTTTAGCATCACAAAAAAAGGTGACAAAATTTAGAGGAGAAAATGTAGGTTGCATGTAGGGAAAGGTCTTAAGACAGTGAGGCCTGATGGCCAGTTTTATCTTCCTACTAGAATGGGTGGAAACCCTGCTATGGGGTGAGGATTACATGTCCTTTTTGTTTTGGAACATACTGGGTCTGATGCATTCCTGTGCAAAAGGAGATAACTCTCAGCTAAGCTTTCCAAAAAGGATTTCAGCGATGCTCAGTAATTTACACAGGGTTTCTGCACCAGGATTGTCAAAATTGCCACTGGTGATACCCATGACAAGACTCCACTCGACTGCAGTGAAACAGAAGTGACTGCAAATTAGCTGGTCTGATCTTGAAAACATCTTTTCAGCAGCAACTACCAAATGGAATAATATTAAACAGAGAACCTGGCTCAGCTAATTGCTTGTGATTTGCCGAGGAATGTCTCAACTTGGAATCCCTCTAAGGTACCTCATGCTCATGTCATTTAAAGGTACCAGGGCTGCCTTAGAAGCAGATGAATAGTTTTCTCTTTTTGCTCTTTTCAGTTAGACACTTCCTACTGGAAACAATGGAAGTTAAGAAATGAATGAGCTGGCTTAGGGGCGTCTTGCTTTGCAAAGACAGGCATTGTGGGCATCTTCCTCCCCACAAAACCCCAAATCTCACTGAAAGTTAAGATCTTCAGAAGAAAAAAATTAAATGCTCTTTAAAAGATGATGTTTGAAATTCTACTGGACACCTCATCTGCATTTGTGTGTCATATCTTTTGAAAACTGATGCTAAAAGCCTATGTGACACTTAAAACAGAGCTTCAAAAACTGTGTAGTTTTTGTAGTCTGATCTTCCTGAATAGGTATCACATTTTAAAATCCTATAGGCAGAGTCCTTCCATTAAGAAAAACAAACAAATAAACAAACAAACAAACAAACAACAAGCCACAACTGAAAATCTTCACAAAAGGGGCAGATGAGATTTCATGTTATACTTTGAAAATTCTCTCTACCAAGCAAGGTAGATTTTGGGAGGCAAGAATCCAAGTCTGCTGAAATTAATAGATGTACTTTCTTTGATTTCAGGAGGCTTCACATCGCACCTTTGCTGAAGTATGCTCTGACAGCCTCACACACTCTGTTTACTGCATTTTATTTGAATGAAAGTGAAAACTAATGCAAGTGTCAGGAGAAAAGCAGCTAAAAATTAATCAGGTGATACAGACCTGCTGAACAACTGATGAGGGAGGTAGCTAAGTACCTAGAGGGGTTTGGGGGGAAAAATCCAGTTATTATTTGAATAAACATGTTTAAAATAATGAAATATATCAAAGGTATATACAAGAATCCAGAATGCCAGTGCTGGGATTTGATCACAGATAACTTTCAAAAGACGGTACTCTGGAATTTGTCATCAGAATCCTTTGAGACAAAAAATTATAGCTTCTAAGTGGCAGGAAGTATTTTATTCCCAGGTGAAGGAAATAAGTGGTGTATTATCTTATATTCTTGAAGCAGGTTTTAGTGTAAAAAAAAGATCGGTATATGGCATTAAGTTAACCTCACAACTAATTTTCCCCACATCTGTTTTGCATAGTGGTTTTAATTTAAGGATTTCCCCACCACCCCCTTTTCTCGTGGAGCAGGTAGTGGAAGATCACTGCCATCTACAGATTGGAGATAGTATCACTAACACTGGATGAGTGTTGGAACAGTTTCTGCCTCATTTTTCTCTCTTTGCCTCAACCACTTCTCTCCTCAACACCTCCCCGCCTTAAAAAAACCAACAACCTTCCCCAGCACACGCTATTGCACCCTGATGGTAATACTCTGCTTAAAGGCAAGGTATAATACTTTAAGAATCTTAGAAGCACTGTAAAGTTTTAGGTCAAAGTTGAAGGAGAAAAAAGAAAAGTGAAATTCACAAATGTGCTTCCCATTACCCAGTATATATGTCAAAATTTAGTATACATGTCAAAATTATAAATGGCTTCTAACAGATTTCTCAGATAGTAGCTGAGAAAAATAACAAACTCTGTGGACATTTGTATAACAGAATTGAGTAAGTGGGTACCTATTTTCCACATATAGGGTGGAATGGGTCACTCCTGGGTCATATTTGCAGGCTGACCTATCAGAAAGAACGTGCAAGTAGGGTGCTGTAGAAAGAGCAGAGCTATATTTTAAGCTGGATTTAATCCATATCTTTTATTTTCTTCCTCCCAAGAAGACTGTAAATATATATATATTAAAGCTTCATGCTAATTTTGTTTATTACAGAACCACACATCTGCAGCATATAGAAACTCACTACGTTTAACATAACTTTAAAAAGGAAAAAATAATAATAATAAAAAATAAAATAAAATCCATCATTTTTCCCTTGTGTTTTCCCCCATATTGAGTTAGAAATTTTTAATTGTAGAGAAATATTTTAGCAAACATGTCAGCCAAATTATTTCTGTGAGTGCATTTGTTAGTAACATACAATAGCTGATCTTATTTTTTAATCTCTTCCAATGTGCGTTACTGAATCCTTGAAGTTAGGTCATATCTGACATTAAAAAATGTTAGAATTACATATTAGGCAAATTAGAAGTGGTCTAGTGTCTATATTAAGGTTGAGTGATTAGACAGTTTGCACACAATTTCTACCATGTTATCCTTGACACAGTAAAGAAATCATTAAGCAGAACCAAAAAGAAACTGAAGGAGAGATGACTGATTACCCGCAGAGGTATCTAAGTGCAGGATTGGGACCACTGAAATTACTTTTAACTATGACTTGACAATTTGAGTCTGTAAGAGCTTGCAGAGCTAGAATAGCTAGGTTAGAAAAAATGGTATGAGTTAAATGCAGTAGATGTAAAGCAATCTGTTACTGCAGGGGATTTCAGCTACTGTCTGCCCAAATATTCATCTTCATGCATTGGAGAAATGCTTCTTATTTGCTTCCCCAGGTGAGAGAAATTCCCTGGCTTGTTTCCCCTGCTGTCTGTATATCATCCTAGCAGCCGGAGTAGCAGTTTGCTTTGATTTGGGAGTCCATTACAGCATGATAATATGATTGCTTCAAGGAACATGTTCTGGTACGTATAACATGCTTTTACCTGTACTAGCAACACTAAACAACTGTAAGACTATTGCTGGAGAAGTTAAAGCAATAAAAGCAATAGCTAGTCTTGTCTCATCACTGGAACGAGAAGTCTCTGAAAACTTTTACCATGTTCAAGTACAGCTCATTGTTTGTGGGAGCAGACCTTCTCAGTTTCCTCTTTAAAGTCCCATTTCCACCAAATTTGCAGGAGAATATACGTGCCTAGCTTTGTTAAAACCCTTTGAAAATTCAAAGATCAGTACACAAGAGCAACTTTCATAAAGTACAGGCTGAAACTTTGGGCCCCATTGAAGTCAGTGGCAAAAGTTCTGTCAGCTTCAGTGAGGTCAGGATTTCATTCGTGGTATTGATTCAGCTGCTACCTTGAAATACGACAGTTTCCAGGTTGTTTCTACAGAAAGTCAATGTCAAGTGTGTTTATTTTTTAAACTACGTAATTTCTTTGCAAAAGTAAATATCTGAGTTCCTTTAAATTTCAACGAGCAAGCAAGGAAGTCTGTCAGGAGTCATGTCCGTATTTCACACATTTTCAACATCTATTTAACTGAAACGGTTATCTGCTCACTACTGGGGGAAAGTTGTTTTTTTTTTTTTTTTCTTTTTTTCTCCTCTCTTCCTGTCAAAGGGCACTTCTGTGCAAGACCAGAAGGTGGCATTCATGGTTAACAGTTAAAGAAATTAGTATCTGCTTTTTCTTTGATTGTGAGAGGGGAGAAATAGGTTTCTTAGTATAGTGGCAGTTACTCAATTAACTATGATGCTTAAATTAACACAATAAATTTGATTTATGTATTCTTTGTTTTACAAGGAGTGGTAGAGTTATCCAGTAGTAGACATTAATCTTCATGATGGGACAGCAGGGACCTGGCAAGTTGTATTCATCTTCCTGTAAAGTACTTGATAGTAAAAGTCCTCGTCTTCAACTGTGTCATTTTGTTCCTCCAAATAAGCCAGTTTCCAACAAGTCTTTGACCACTATATTACCCATTGTTATCTGAACAGTTAGGAAATTCGAGAAAAAAATTGAATTTTATCCAGTCAATGAATCTTAATCAGATTTTTCAAAGTCTGATCATTCCCATTTGTGATCCAGTCGGTCTATGGAGTATTGCCATAGTTAACATCTGTGACACATCATGCCTTTCCTGTTGCCTCATTGATCAACAGACAACATGTGATGATTCCCAGATGTTCAAACATGGCAGATCCCAAAAGACCTATTAAATTACACTGAAAGCAAAACAACATCCATGCTGTAAAAGTTTTGTTAAAACTAGGTATATCTGAATATTCACAAGCTCACTACAAGATATTTACTGATATTCAGATTGCTTTTAAACATTAGTCAAATGCTTTGAAATGTCCACAATGAGTATTTTGTAAGGGCTCAGTGTAACAAGAGTTGATACGAACTTCTGTCCTGTAATATGAAGTTAAAATAGAATTGAGCAGAGATTTATACGTGGAGAAGTCAAATAACTGGATTTTTTTTTCTTTACTATTTTCTCCTTTTTTAAAATGTATGGTACAAGTATGCATTATTTATATTTTTATTTTACTCGGATTTTTTTTTTTTTTAATGATTATATGTTTTTACCTGGTAAAGCTGAATAAGTCATTGACAACAAAGCTTGTGTATTGCATTCTCTAAGCAAGGTAGCATTTGTTGCTGTTCTTCAGTGCATCTTTTTTCCACTGCAAAGGTTTAATTTTCTTTGTTATTAAGACCACGATTTTTTAATATGATATTTAAAGTTCTGTTTTGCAACTGAAGTGCAGTTACATGAAATTCTAAATGAGATTTCAAAGAGTAAATGTGTTCTGGTTTACACCACAGCACGACAATGCTCTGCTTGAAAACAATCCTCAGCGTATGTGATACAATACTTAACATGAAGATGAGTATCCTCTACACTTTCCAGAATCTAGCATTATTCTTCTAGTGATATTGCAATTTCAAATTTCTCCCTGGCTGGGGCATTGTCAACAATGAGAATGTCATTATTTTCTGACGAACACAGGCTGTTCTGTGCAGAAAATTGGTAGCTGTGAAACAGCAGCACAGAACTCAGGTGCAATTTTTCAAAGTTAGAGCAACATTTTTGCATGTTACCACATTGATCCATTTTAAGGTTCTTTTTTTTTCTTTTTTTTTTTTTTTTTCTTTTCTCCTCACTCTTTCATAGCCCACAGCTACTTCAGAAAGGCCAGCAAAAAGCGGTATGTGTGCCTTACGTGGTTATTTCTGATACACCAATGACTAGTTATGGCTTAAACTAAGCAAGTCCTTAAAAGGGGTTGGTTGGTATTTTCCCATGCTCCCCAAATTAGAGGTTTAAGAATTTCAGCTCAGAAATTACCATGTATTTGTTTTTGGTAGTATCCAATAATTTTTTTTTTTTTTTTTTTTCTTTTTTTCTCTTTTCCTTAATGTAAAATGCTGTCGGTCCATTTCACAGCCCCAGTTTTTCTCATGAGCTTGTTAGGTTGCCACAGGGCTCCTGCTGAGACCACCCCTCCCACAGAGCGATACGCCGCTCCCCTCACCAACCGCATGCGGGGGCACCTTGGCACTCAGATGGCTGCAGATGTGTTAAGGGAGATGTCGTCCCTGTAGGGATTACAGCTCAAAAGGCAGGCTCAAGCATGCATGCAATCCAGATGTTTACGTGAAGTAATACAGCTCTCTGAAAATGACAAAATTTGACATTGAAATCAAGTGTTTTTATTTATTTATTTATTTATTTATTTTCCAACTTGTCAGAAAACTAAAATATTTCAGTTTTGGACAAACAGACTTACCTAAAGGAAAACATTTTTCAATAGATATATATTTTTTAATGGTTTATCAAGTTAGAGATCTCAAACATGGCAGAAATGAAAATTGCCCTGGCTATCCAAGATTAGCACTGACACTAACTAGGATTTCCAGTTTTCCAGTCTCCAATGTGGAGTCAGTTAGGACATTCATATCTTTATTCTAAATTACACAGGTAACACATTTCTGTTAAACAGTTTAGAGTTGTCTGTGAGTGCTGAGTGCCTATATATATATGTTAATAGTAACAAATTTTTTTTTACTGCTATCAGAAGCAACATAGGCACCTGAAAGTTACAAGATCTCCAAGCAGGATCTGTTCAGGCTATGTACTAGGTCCATCCATGTAGTATAATTTGCAAGATTGGGCTCACAAACAAATATACAGGCTGCAATGTAGCAGAGCAGCATACACAGAAGAGTAGATTGTTGTGTTCTTTTCAAAATTAGAGTACCTATTTATAGTATACACATATGTAACTTTAAAAATATCTATCTCTAGATCTTAAGTTCATCTAAGATCTTTATATGCCGTTTAAAAAGAAGCATGTGGGTAGAAATATTTATTATTTAATGGCATAAGACCTAACAAGCTTTTGTCTTCTTGTTGACACTTGCAGAACAAGAGTAAGGGATTAAGAAACTGAAGACAGAAAGTATCCACAGAATCATGGAGAAGCATGTGGAATACAAACACAGGAAGGAGACAAGAAGATCTGGATAACGGTAAAGCAACACATATGGGAAGTCTGCTTGAGAAGAACAAACACAAATGCCAAAAATAATTCACTAGCTACATTTAGTTAGAAGATCTGGAGAGCAAACATAAGCATCCTAAACAAATGAAGTAGGTTAGCCAGAGTGTCTACCGGCCCCAGGGTCACATACTGCTGCTCTAACTGCCAGCAGTGTCCATGTGGAGTGGGGAGCTTTCCAAATTCTGGCCAGAACTGGCTGTGTAGAGAATACTGTCAGTTCTCTTGCCTTTCTTATGAAACGTATACTGCAATGCAAAGCCTTGTCAGAAAAAACTGAGCTTGTGTGTCTGCACAGCAAGTGCTATGACCTGCAGAATTGCTTGATTATGGTCTAGAAGCAAAACCGTAGTGTTAGTCTGCTCCTGTGCATGAACATATTTTCACATCACCTACATTTTTGTTTTATTTTAAATATATATATTTTTTCATTTAAGCATATAGAAAGGGTGCTAAAACAGGCTTATTAGATGTCCTTACTGTCTCTGGCATTTTTAGCAGAATTCTTTTCTGATTTTGTTATCGGGGTAGTTTGCGGTTTGTGTAATTTTCCTGGTGTCAGCTCCCAGGTTTTCTTTTGCAGGACAACCTGCTGAAGAGTTAATTGGAACCAATTTCATCAAATACTGTAGTCCTTTGGATTTCACTTTGGGACACTATGTTAGGTATTACTTCACTTAATTGTGTCGATGCTCTGCAGGAGTGCCTGTTCAGTTTGGGATCCCCCTCTTTCTATAACTGGGGAACCAGATGAACCTCCCAGATGTTAAGAAGAGGACACAACCTTATAACCAAGCCAGTTTTATTTTTTAAGCTTTCTGCAAGTCCCCTCTAGCAGATTTTTTTTTTTTTTTCTTTTAAATATCATGCTCTACTTGGTCCAAGTGCTTGCAGTCCCATTTTCTTTAGGTATTTCAAATGAAAGATTTTATGTACTATTTCATGAAAGTCAGACTTGCCCATGCATGCCAGTGATCTCTACTAATGACCCACTTGCTACTGTTATATAGGGACTTTTACTCTTAGGGAAATCCATCTTTGCAAAACAAACCATGTTTATTTATTTATTTGTTTTTGCTCTCCTTCCCCAGTCCCAGTATTATGAAGATGAAGTGTGTGAATTCAGACTTCTTCAACCTGAGGAGAATACATGTATAGTTTCTGTGTATTTTTCTATTACGAAACCAAAACATGGGGTTGCTACTCTCTAATTCAGCTACAGCTGAAGCCACCTTTGTGTGTTTCTCATAGGTTTTCTCTCTGGTTTTGGTAAGCAATAACTTGGTTACTCATCTAACCATTTCCCCTGTTATTCAGACGAGCACATCCAGAGTCTCCTAATAAAAAATAAAAATAAAAAATAATAATAAAAAAAAATGCAAAATAAAGCAATGCACAATAGCTTGCTTTGAATACCTAAGTTTTAAGGAATAAGTGCTTTACCTCGGTAGTCAGTGTGGCCCAAAATCAAATCCAATAGAACATCATAAACTCGTAATTCCTTCCCATTTTGATGTTCTCTTTGGTGGCAATAACTACTGACGGCCCAGATCAAATTCCACTATCAGATTGCTCATTTTAATTTTTAAGAGGCATTCAAACAAACATGGATGTGATTGGCTTCAGATTACAGGTAATTTCAACTGCTAAACTGTCTCAGGATTTTTATTTTTAATATTACCAGTTTTCATTCTGCTGAAAAACGAATATTTCATATGGCCGTTACTGCAATTTCAGCTCTTAAAACTGATGTAATTTGTTCATTGGAAATCAAATGCCTACAAAGCAGTTTGCTTCTACCAGAACCACAGTTTCAGAGAGAATTTCTGAAGTCTGATTTTTACATAGTAATAGCCACACTGAAATCTAAGTGAATTATGAATTTATCCATTTATCCAGATAACTGTCTTGAATTTCACAGGACCAATTTTCAAGCCCAATTCTACCACATAAGTAGCCAGAGTATATTTTCTAGTCACAGCCTTGCTTTAAATACAGTTAGGAGCTCATAGTTTGCACAAACTGCAACGTCCTTTTTAGAACCTCTGATTCAATAACACGTTGGAGCCAGCAATATGTTCCATGTAATTTGAAATTTCCAGAGTGGTGGGATTGTAAGTGTTGTTTAAACATCCGGGCATCTAGAACTGTTCTCCTGAAGGCCCCGTTTCCCAGACTGTGAAGTATTTTTCACTATTCCTTGTAGTACCGTGCCCTGGCCTGTCTTCTGCTTATAACAGTTCTTTTTAATGGAAGGCTTTTTCCATCATGTCAGCATTTAGCCGAACCACTTCCTGTAGTTTTTATACTACTTCTAATTTCCCTCATTTTACCGACCTAATTAGCAACTTTTCCTAAAATGTAATGAATTTTGTCCAGCAAATATCAGTCCCTTTTTCCACAATGCACAACTGTCTGAGATTATAAAGCTCTTAGATATGGCTTAGCCGGTCTATATTACTGTCTACAAGCTGCAACTTTTGCTTATATCTTAACTGAATACCACAGTCTTTTTCAGGATGTCTCTACCAAATCATTAACACCTGGACCATTCAAGTTGGCTCATCAATTAGGCTTTCACCTTGTCTGTATCATTGGGCAATTAGGCTACGAAGCTGGATTTCCACAGGGCATTTCCCACTTCCAGATTCTTATATCACCTCAGCAGAAACAACATTGCTCCTAGCCTTAGGTTACACATGGGATAAAAAAGGAAGTTGAAGGCATATTGCCTTACTCATGTTCTCTGTATAATCCAATTTTACAGCTAGCAGACACAGTGGCTATATAATCCATTGATTCCCCTCCATAGTGACTTGTTTCAAACTCCTGCCTTTTTGCTTCTGGTCTCTCCTTTCTTAAAGCTGAAGATTAGCTAAAGCTTTGTTTCAATTCCATGGTACATTCAGAGTTTACTTTAATAACTTTTACAGAACTCCAATTTCTTAGGCCTTATTTCCTCTCTTCACAGCATCTCAGTCTCTCCCAAAACTTAGGTCACTTCATCTCTGTCAACTGTGACCTCTGCAAATGCTTCACTAATTCAAGCCATACCTGATTTGGCCCGGGCAGTCAGCATCTTGCTGCCTGTTTGTATTAAGAAGAAAAAGTGGTGTGGAAATCAGGTGCCTTTGGTGTAATCTCATTAACTTGTAATGAGGCTGAAAACGTTCCTTCCCTACACCCAAGTGGCATCAGGTAGCACAGTGACTGCAGAGCTCTTTCAAACATTACCCAGCCCAAACACCTGAAAGGACTTCTTTGCCTTACAGTTCATCTTCCAGAGAATGTTATCTGGTTAGCCTCATAGCTTCTCTTTTGTGCCTTCTGCCTCTCCTGTACAGTCTCTTTTGTAAAGTAATAGCCAGTAGGAGTCCCTCAGCTCCTGAATAGGTCTGTTATGCTTTGACTCGTGGTATGTAGTTGGTACGGGTAGGTTCCTGACACTTACTGTAGAAATTCTGGAATTTTTTCCATTGTTCTAATTGCTGTTAGAAAGAAGCAACAGTATTGCACTCTGGAAACTCCTTTCTCTACCAAGCAGTAAAACCAGCAGGCATGACAGTGAGAACAGCGAGAGCCCTGTGAAAGCCCGCAGAGGTTCTCTGCAAGCTGCTTCCAGGTCCGTGCACGTGTTTGAGTTGAACCATAACTCCCAAATAACCCAAAGTCACGACACATCTTCCCCAAAAGCCGAGGGCAGTCCGTGAGAGCTCCTTTAGCAGGGGATGCACCCGCCTGTCCCGTAGCGGTACCGCGCTGACCCAGGGGCACTGACGCAGGCAGGCAGCTCTCCCTGCAGCAGCCAGGCACACAGCCAACCAACCCCTTCCAGCACTGCTCTCTCCAGCCTGTCTGCTCCTGCGGAAGGCCGTCCTGGGCCTCCAGCAGCACCAGCACAGCTACGGAGTCAAACCACAAAGCGGGCTTCGTGCTGACGTACAGCACCAGGCCATCGTGCCCCGCCACAGCTGCCATGCACAGAGTGCAGGAGGGCAGATGCGGGATGCAGGAGATGCGATGCTACGATACGAGATGCTACGGAGAAACACGAGAGATATATAAAGGTATAAAGAGAAAACCGAAGCCTCGCTGTGACAGGTCAGAGGGCGGAGGGCTTGCGGCCCGCCTCGGGGGCTTGGGGCCGGCGCCCCCCAGCGGCGGTCGCCCCCCGTCCCTCAGGCCGCGCGCTCCCGGCGGTCTCCTCGCAACGCCGCGGCGGGGGCGGCATCGAGCGCTACGATTTGCATAAGCCTCCGCGAGCGGCCAATAGGAGGGCACCGTTGGCCGAGTCATTTGCATGGGGACGAGCGGCGGCCAATGGGGGCGGCGGGCGCCGCGTCCGGCCGCGCGGGGTGACACAGCGAGGGGCCGGGCCGGGCCGGGCCGGGCCGCCCGCACCTGACGGGACCCGCCGGGACCCGCCCGCAGCCGCCTCCGGGATCGGGCCCCGGCTCCGGGCGGAGCCGGCCGCGGCGGGAGGATGTCGGTGGCGGGGCTGAAGAAGCAGTTTCACAAAGCCAGCCAGGTAAGGGCTGCGGCTGTGGGGAAGGGGAGGTGGCGGAGCCCCGCTGGGGGCACCGGGCCGGCTGGGGGAGGCAGAGGCAGCGGCAGCACCAGCACCACCAGCAGCCGCAGCCGCCTCCGCAGCGGTAGCAGCGGGTGTCCCTCCGGGTCCCCTCCCCTCCTTTCGCCCCTCGGCCTCCGGAGATGCCCCCTGCAGGACGGGGCTGCCTCCGCCCGCCCCGGGCTCGTCCTGCCGGGTGCCGGCACCTGTGAGCCCGGGCTGCCCGCGGGATCGGCTCCGAGGCCTCGCTGCGCTGAGGCTCCCCGAAGAGTTCAGTGCCGCCTTCTGCCACAAACTACCGCTGTAGTTTCCCAGCTGGCAGACCGTGCGTTTCTCCTATAGGGGGTACCACATGTTTCTAGAGTTTTCCCTCTTTTTCTAGATGCTGTACTCGGTCTTTTCCTGGGTGAGCCTTCATCTCCTCCTCACCCCTTTCCCTCCTGTTCTCTCGCGTGCATCTTTCGTACTTGCGCATATTTCTCGTAAGACCCCTTTCAGTTAGGCAGGGGGGCTGCTACACAGCGTAGCCCCGCAGCCCTGCATTGCCCGGTCGCCTCCAGGAGCGGTGGCGGTGGGATTCTCCTGGCGAAGGGGGCCAGAAGCTCCCGGGAGGTCTGTACTGCCCTCGGCTCTCGACGATAATGACAGTGCTGAAATCCGGGTCTGTAGCCTGTTCGTCAAGTTGGACAGCTGCTGTGGGTGAGGGCAGAGAAAATAAAGGTTTGGAGATGACTTAGCTGTCACCTTTCCAAGGTCCTCCTTCAGATATTTGGGCTGTCATCAGCCCAAATGAAGAATGTGTGCTTTGGTTGGGTATAGATATGCTAAATAACGATACCTAACGTTTACTTTCAGTCCTGTTATTTCTTTCCTGTTATGCACTGATCTTGAAGAATGTCACAAACCTAGATCTTTTAGTCAACTTCAATTATCTCTTTCCAAAAACATGGGGCTTTCTGGGTAAACAAATTCACGGACAGTTTATAAAAGTTTTGGCTTGTTTGGCACCTAGCATCTCAGTCAGTGATGCAGCCTTTGATATGGCAAGTTTGTAACTGAAGTAGCAGGAGGTACTTAACAGAGGAAGTTAAAGAGGTAACCACAACAAATGCTTCTAGTCTAACAGTTGCAACTGTGTTGCTGCTTGCTTAATTCAGCCCAGATGTCGCATAAACATTTAAAAATAAATAAATACATCTGGGAAGCTGGTAGAGGTAGTAGCCATGGCAAAATGGAACAATAGAATGTACTGAAATTGACTGTGTATTTCCTGAAATGCTGTGGTACGTCTTCCAGTATTCATTACAGTAAGAAACTGGGATGGATAACTCAGATAATATCCTTCTTCTTAGGTCAAAGGTAAAGTTTCAGTTTATTTTCAACTGAAGGATTGAGCATGGAATTTAAAGTAAGTGGATTGAAAAAGCCTGTCTTTAGGGAGGGAAATGCTGCTTAGTAGGAAATTCACATGCAGGAAAAAACACCTAAATATCCTTTTTCCTTTTTTTTTTTTTTTTTTTTTGATGCTTGAGGAACACAAGACACTTCAGAGCTCATTCTGAAAAAAATAACATAAGAAATAGCATATATGTGTGTGTGTATATATATATATATATATACATCCACACACTTGGTCAGTACAGATCTGAAGTTATAATCTCAGACTCAGATGTACCCTCATGCCAGTAAAGGTGTGTAGAAAACAGTTGTGGAAAGTAACAGAAGATGGGACAGTGAGGGCACCTACAGAATAGAAGCATTGGTGCTCCATCTTTTAGCTAAGTTCTTTTGCACAATGCTAAAACAAACAAGTGCAGAGCATGAAAGAGATTTCTCAGCAGGGCATTTTTTACATCTCTAAGTACTGTAGGATCACTTAAGGAGCTGTATACCTTTGCGTACTGAATGGATGAGAGATGCCAAGGGTAACTGTTAACAGCAGACACAAGCATTACTTGGAGAAAGAATGAAATTAATTCCTTGCTTTAGTGTTCCCAAAGGAGAATGAGGGCAGATGACAAAAACTGGCAAATTTCCCAGAGGACGTTGAGGAATACTGAAGGGAAGGAGAATTGTGCCAGGACATGTGATTGAGGAATGAGAATATTTGAAGGCTGGCAGAACCTAGAGACAAAAAAAATCTGAAGGATAAAGCAAGTGCATTAAGGCAGTCTGTATTTAACAAAGTCATTCAAAAATGTGAATAAATATCAAAGAAGTGACAGGTTCCCTCTATTTTCAACATCCGCTATTTCCATGCAATAACAGACTTCTATTCAGCTGAAATAGCTCACAGTTCCCCCTGAAATACAGACTAATATAAATCTGTGTGATCTGTAACTATGTATATATAAAGTAAATCATTATATATTATTTTGTGTAGTCTTTCTAACAACCACTTAACTGTTGCAGAACTGCTTTTTTCAAAGGAATTGGATTTATTTTTCTTTTTTTAAAGCCTTCTGCGTGTCTTGCTTTAGAGAGTATGGGGGAAAAAGGCAAAGCATACTTTATGTGTACAGTGGAGGTTTATCCCTTTAGTCCTTCTGCAGTGGTTGTGTGATGCATGCCAACTTGGTTTATCTGAAGTTGCTATGAAGTAAATAAGTGTTTACTGTTAGAAAAGGTCAGCAGTTAACTTCTTGTGGCTTCTAAAGCCCTCGCTGGATCTCAGGCACGATGACGTGCTATTACATCCTTGGAGTAGCAAAAAGTCACCATGTCTCACTGTCTGCAGTCCATGAATTCACAGTAACTGTTCTTTATGGTTTGCTCCTGGATTTTTTTTTTTACCCAGCTGTATTTTTCCCCCCTGAGAACAGCATGTGTGTATAGGTTTTCACCTAAGTGCCAGCTTGGTAGCAACATTTGGAAGGCAACTCTGAGTTACATGCATCTGTTGGAGGGGCTGCCATGAATTCTGCACTCTGGAGTGATGTTTTAGCTGGTTTGCTAGGTATTGTAATACCTGAAGGGGTGATTCTACTCCAGTGTCAGTACCTTAATAACTGCCTCATCTGGTGGCACAGAACTGGTAGACCCAAAGCAAGATTTTCTGTCTGTGGTGTAATAGATAACAGCTATCAGGTATGCTAGAAATGTCTTTACTATGCTCATTATTTAGGCTACAAGTTTAAATTGAAATGAGTGAGCTGGAGTGAGGATCAGCTTTTTTTCCCCTGTCCATCTAATACCACCGATCATCCCTTGAGTACTAACTCATTCGGCTAATGAAACACCGAGCAGATCCCCTGTGGCATCTTACCACCTCTCCCTGGCTGGTAAGTGAGGGCAGGCTCTTTCTCAGAGCGGATTAACTCGTGCGTGTCTCACTGAACTCGTTTTTTTTTTCTGGTTTTAATTTTTTTTCAAATAGTTTTTTTTAGTTAACCTTTACAGAGTTCTGTTCTTGATGAAAATTTGTCTCTTGTCACTTTCAGGCTCTGATATATCTTATCTGTTTTCCTGTTTTCAATTTGAAACCTTTTGATGTAGGCGGGTGTATCTCTGCCTACTGTTTTTGCAGGCCTTGTTCTGATGGTGGCTGTGCGTGTGGGATACCCAGATGGTGGGAGGACAGCATCTTCTGATGCGCACTAGGAGTATTTTTAGAGTGATTTTCCTGTGTAGAAAAACAATAAGTATAGAGAGTGAATAAGACTTAGTAGTCAGCAGCTGCTCTTATAGTTTGTGCTGTGCTCTTAAACTGCAGCCAGGCTGGTATCTCCGTGTAGTGATACGTGATTTTTTTCCAAGTAGTTGGAGGCTCGTGGGTTGAGAACCTCCTTCCCCTGGGGTGTTTTGGAAGCTCAGCCATGATGCTGCTGTCAGAAATCTGTTGACCATGAATGCTTTTTTTCTATATATATATAACGAGTTGTGCTAGAAGTCTGTGTATAGCTGCAGCCTCAGTGTCAACAGCATATTCATAGTGTATTTCTCAGGCTTAGCTTCTCAGAGATGCTAAAAATTAATACTTTTGTGAGAAACATGTGACTGCCTCTTATTGTGAAGATCTTATTTGTAACGTAAGCCTGAGCAGGGATTGTTAGTCAGTGCAGATTGGTTTCTTAAACCTGTTCCTGCCAGTGAAGAAGGACAGGGTAGTGCTGTTCGGGAGCTGCCTACTGTCTATAGATAAGCATAAAGATGAACAGATTTTCTAAGCAAAATGTAGCTGGTACAACTTTTTTTTTTGTCTTCTGAAAGGGATTTAACTTAGAGCAAGAAAGTTTTTCCTCTGGGTAATCCTCTCTTATATATCCCGAATGGAGTTTGTCTTTCCAAGTAGTCATCTATTTTTAACAATGTTTTTCAAGGCCTTTTTCTATTGTGTGGTGTTTTCTTTGGTTTGTTTTTGTTTGTTTTCCTGCTCTTGGCTATCACCAACAGTTACAAGGATGCTTGTTCTTCTCTCCCAGACTTCTGCTATTACTCCAGTGATTTATGTGGCATTGTGATCTGATCGGCTGGGCCGAAAACCAGATCAGAACCAAGACCTTATTACCCAGATGGAATAGGCTTGCTGATTGGGTTTTGTTTTGATTTGTTTTCCTATTTTTCCTTTCTGTAATGTTATGATACGAGCCCAGACATAATATTTACAATTTTTGAAGTCCATGTTGACTGCACTAATGCACAAAAATTTTATTTACACAAGCGTTTGCTACAAAACAAACTTGAAGTAGTTTGGTAAACTGAGGAAGAGACAAACTTTATACCAAGAAAAATTGAACTTGCCATTGAGACACAAAAAGAAACTCTTTATCGACTGGCAGATTTCCATCCCAGGACTGGAAGCTGTTATCATACAGTCTGAGAAACACTGCTCTTTCACATCCGACCTGGACCGGGCACGATGAATCCAAGACCTCAACAGAGAGAGGTCTCTGAGCTTTTATTAAATAATTTGAGGTACCTATCCTGTTCCTAGCTTTTATTAAATAATTTGAGGTACCCTCTGGTAAAACTGTTGGAATTGTGGTGTCTGGATAGCGGGGAAAAGGACGTTAGCATTTAGTTTATTGTCTGAGATGTTTTGAAATGGAGAATTATAATTCTTGTACACGGTTCAGAAAGAAGAATGAACTTTCAGACACTGTCAGGGACAAAAAAAAAAAAAAAAGACATTCCTGTATGTACATGTAGATATCAAATTAGTTGGTATTGTTTATCTTTACCTGTGTGGTGGCTGGGCACTCCTGTTGTGTAATCCAGTCGTTATAAAACTCTGCGGTAGATGATACATTGCTCATCCTTAATTCCTCAGGTAGTGAGAGAAGAAGCTGAGGCTCTTTGTAAAGCTTGGAAGGCTTGTTAGTATACAGAGTATTTGTTGAGGCGTTTTTGTTGGTGGTGGTTGGTTGATTGGTTTGTGTCTTTTTGCTAGAGAGCTTAGTTCTTGCAGAAGAAGTCCTTGTGCTACACATGACTTCAAATCAAAATTATTAACTTGATGTTGGGAGGAACATGCTCCTGTGGCAAAGATCAGCTGTCATTTGTATGTGGCAGGGAGAGGGCACATAGTAGGGGGGCGGAATATGCACATCACCCCTCTTCCTTTGGCAGTTCTAGGGGTGGCTCACTTTTGCTTTCCACAGCCGACTTCGGGTTGTGCAGCCAACCGTGTTGAAAATGACGTTTGTTTCCCAGGACCAGAGTATTTGGCTAATAGCTAGGAAGTACAAAGACAGTTCTTCATGGCATGACACTGGTTTTCCGTATTAAAAATACGTCTCAAAGATCTGGGATGAGGGAGAAACTAGCTTTCAACATTTAGGTTTATGGCTGTGTTTACAATTATTTTTGTAACTCACCTACTAGTAAGGAATAACCATATTAAAAAGAAACTTTGAGGGTTTCAGTACCCAGCCAGCACAGAAGTTAGCAAATACATTCAAGTGGATCATCTCTGCTGCAAGCTGAGAGTGATGCAGCTACAATCTGGGAGGAGGTTAGTTGTATTTTACGCATAACGTATTTATTTGTGAAAACTGAATAGCCTTGCAATAGCAAACAGTACAGCATGATGGAATGGAAGCTGAACTTTCTCCTTGAACGCATCTCCTTTTATAGATTCTTGGCTTTGCTGAGGAGTTTCACACAGGCATCCTGCAAGCTGGAGCTGAGCTGGCACTGCATCCTGAACTCCCGCTGTTGCCTGAGTCATTGCGGCACACGCTGGGTAATACATTGCAGTGCAGGCTCTTGAGAATCCTGCAATGCTGAAAAACAAACAGACAAGTGAGGCACAGCAATCGCATTGCATTAAGATTTTCTTTAGTATCATTTGCTAAGTGTTACTCCAAGTTGCTTAAATATCCTAAGCAGATACATTTCTACCACGAAGTTGTATTTCTATATAGAATTCAGGACTGCCTCTGTAATATACATCCGGGAGGACAAATTCTGCTTTGTTATGCTGATAGAAATCTGGGCTGACTCAGTGTAGTGTCTCTTACGTAGGCATATGCAGATAACTGGCAGCAGAATCTGGCCGATAAAACCTCAGGCTTCTTCCTATTCAGATGAGAAAGTTGTACATATTGTTGATAGACTGCAGCACAGTATAGCTGCAGTTCCAGAACAAAGTATTGCTGAAGAATAGATGTGTTTTAATATAACATTTTGTCTGCTCTGCTACCTGAAGACCAATACTTTCTATAAATATGGGTAATTCAACTTTCAGAATGTCCCATTCTTAATACCTTCTGCAAAAACCCTATAAAAACCAAGCTTTGGTTTATAATGATACCATTAAGAACAAACTGCTTCTATTTATGTTAATGCCACTTTCACCCCAGAGTATTGTGATAGTCTAATTCTGTGCTGTGCTGTTTTCTCATTGTTAGGCTCTTTCCTGTTCATGGAAAGGAAGCCCCTGATGGAGTTCTATGGCTAGTTGAGAGCTGAAGATGCAGGATTTAACAGGGCTTTTAACAAGGCCAGTTAGAAAAGGGCTAATCTAGTGTAAGAGCACACCTTGAATTCTGTTTTGTAGAGCTCTAGTGTCATATCACTGTGCTTGTTTCTATTATTAAAGTTATAGGCATTGATGGGAGAATATACTCTTTAATTTCCTACAACATCTCAAATATCAGCAGCTGTGTATGTGAAACACAGAAATAACTTGGCCTTGCCTGCTTCTATTCAAAGGACAATGCCAAGGCTATGCTGAGTATTAGTTCTGATTCTGTACTATGCTAATTAAAGTACATTTTTGGTTTTGTACCTGTGTTTAACGAACTGCAGTGACATTAGCCTGGTTAGGAACTGGACGTGATTATAAAATCCACAACTCAAAAGAAATCAAGGGTTTTAAAAAATCTGTTATTGTCAGAGTTTCTGGCCTTGTGCATTCACTTTATAGTTATAAGGTGAAAAAGTTGGGAAAATGTCATTTTTCTTAAAATAGATATATATAATATATATATAATATATATATATGTGTGTGTGTGTGTATATATATATATATATGTATATATATATATACAACAGTAAAACTAGTACAAACAGACCTAGGTAGTAACAACCTCCTTATTCCCTTTGGAGTGCTTGGCAAAGGCAGGTAGGTCTCAATGTTCCCATTTCTTACTTTTTTTTAAAAGATCACATGCAAATAAGTAAGGTACCTGCAAGTGCCATGACTTCAAGGTTAAGGAGCCCGTCAATGACAGGCCCAAAATGAGATGATACGTTTCTGGACTACAGATGCAATGTCCAGTTATTAGAAATTCTGCCTTCAAACGTTGTTAATATTTGTGAAGGTGTCACAAAGAACTTTATGTTCACTGTGGTTTTCTTGTTTGTTTGTTTTGCTTTTAATCTTTCACTTTGCATAAGATTTAGGGATCAATACAAAATATAGATATGAGTTTGGATTAAAGCTCCCATATAAATCTGGTATAATTCCATTGACCCAGGGAAAGTTCAGCTGAACTGAACATGGCATTTTCACCTAATGTTGCTGTTTTTAATATCCCTCTGGGACTGTTAAGCAATGGTTTAGAGATTAGGATTTTCAGATAACAATATCTCCCCAGCAGAGAATAAGTGGAAAAAACGATTAGTGCACAAAGTAACACGTGTGATTGGAAGTCAGAAACGCATTGTTTTGATTCAGAATTGTGAACTTCCCTTTTGCGGTCCCATTGAGAGAGCTAGAAAGTGAAATTTGGCCCCTGTGCTGTCTCCAAGGGCAGGGAAGGCTGCGCCCATGGGAATGCTGCCCCTTTCCCACAGGGAATGTGGCACCCCGCGGCCTGGCTTCTGGCTCACAGTAGGTGTGTGCGTGGTGGGGGAAAGAAACCCCATGAAAGTAAGTAATTAATCAGAGCCTCTAACTTTACATCAGTTCAGAACCAGCAGTTCCAGTCTGCTCTCTAGAAATTCCTTCCAAAGAAAATAATGATAAGGTTCCTAAAGGCAGCAGCTTGAATGCTGCTTGTGGTGTAAGCTGCTTGGATGTCTGCCTGGCGGCACTGGAACACAGCAACTGTTAGTTGCCGTCAAGATTAGCTGTTTATCATTTTATGGTTTTAACATCTGAACACTCCCTACCTGGTTTTTCCCTGTAAATTATAATAAATTTGAACTCCTTTGATGTTGGATGTGGGACTTTTTTTCCCCCTTTTATTTTTTTTTCTTTTCTTTGAAGGAAGAAGGAGGAGGTTAGCAAACTCAACCTCTTCACTTCCCCAATCTGTCCTACAGCTCTCCACATGCTCTAAGACCATTCACATTATTTCTCAGCGGAAGGAATAATTTCTCCCTCCCTTCTAGTGTTTAATGTAAGTTTGTGCTACTGCCTGTCACTGCATTTAAATTTAATGGGAAGGAAAACTTCTGTAGTGAAGAGTAGAAGAGAGGCACACAAACACAAGTGAACTGCAAGCTTAGGCAGGAAAAGAGTTACTGGCAGAAATGGCTTCATATTTGAGGAAATAGGTTGCAAAAGAGGCTTCTAGTTAAATATAAATAACTTTGCTGGGTACTTTCTCTCATCAGCAGTTATGGTCTATGGGTTTTTCCCTTTTCCTCAAACTTTCTCCTTGGTTACTTCTTTCTAAGCTCTGCCACAGTGGTTGTCCAAATGTTCTTTGAGTTTATGCTCAGTGATGATCCTTCCCGTCTCAAAGCTTTCATTTATTTCATTGTCTGGGCCAGGCACAGGGGCACGGCACGCAAAGGGGCTGAGGGCACTGATAAAACCCAACGGGCTGAGCTGCCGGGCGTGGACATGGCTGATGCCAGAGCGTGGGGGCTGGATGCCCCTTGGCTTTGTGTGGTGCCGGTAGGTGAGGTGGAGGAAGTGCTCTCCTCCTTTGTATGCCTGTAACAGGCAGCATTAAACTGAACTTGGCCTCCAGTGTTTGCGTCAGGAGCTTCTGTGCCTGATTCTTCAGCAAATTAGGGTGTGCAGCTTGCAAACCTGATTCCTCACCCAACGTGGGGAGAATGCTGTGTTGAGTGGGGAGGGCTAACAACAAACAGTGATAAATTGGCTACGTGAATGAAAATACGGTGGGGAATGTTGGCCCTTATCTTAACTGATTTGGTTTTGGTTCTTTTCTTCAGTCTCTGCCCTTTTGTTTTCCCCGCTCCATTTGCCATCACACACCGTTGCGTTATAGAAGTTTGTTATCCCAACTTCACTCTGCAGTTTAATATGCTCTCTAGGAGAGATTCCTTCATCTCCCTTCTATTTCATAAACTATTTTAATTACGCAAGCATTTAAACTATATTTTCTGTTATAGCATCTTCCTTCTACTGAATATTTTTCTGCAATTCCTTTGGAGACTGAAAGGGAGTGGAACTTTTTATATCATCAAAATGGATCTTGCATGGTTTCTACAAAGTGCATATCTATTTTCCTTTCCTTTTTTTTTTTTTTTTTTTTGCACATCAATAAATTATTTTGGATGTTTAGTCTTATTGAATTTTTTTATATGGTCATAAGCCATGAAGTTTTTCTCCATTTAGATACTCCTGGTTTATAATGATGCACTTTCACTATGACAAACAATAAAAAAAAACAAAGGATCTATTATTTTGGATCTATTTAGATCTATTCTGGATCTATTTAGGTAGTGGGAAAACAAACAAACAAAAACCACCACCACCAACAAAACCAGATCAATTTCCACTTGAGGTCTTGATTCCTGTAATTTATCAAAAGTATATTTGGGACTTGAGAAAGCTTTTGACTAATGGCTTAGCTCAGTCCTGCTGAAATCAGGTAAGGACCTTGAACACTACAATGAGAGGTGAGGAGAGCAGATTGTCATGTACTGGAAATAATTTCTGCTTTTTACTTTCTCAACTTTTGCGTCAGTTTGCTTTGGTGGGCTCCCTGAGCCCCCAAGGTAAACTTGTAACACAAGGATGTTAATAAATTAACACAAATGGAAAGAAGTTCCTGCGGTTACAGATTTGACCCAACCTAAATGTATATATTGGAGTAAAGCGATTGGAGTTCCCAGAGACATTGTATTCTTGTTTTTATGACTGAACTCTATGATCTGCCTTCAAAAGTTGGGATCCTACTTAATTATCTACTTGTAGAATCAAGGAGTTACAACGGCATCCATGTCACCTAGGAACTGTCCTCATAGTTAATGTCCGTGCAGGTCAAACGAAGCAGATGGTTGCTGTGTGCTGTTCCCGTTTGTGCTTAAATGCGAGGCCAGGAGGCTTCAGCAGTGTCTTTGGATGTGCCTTGGTAGTGGTAGAGGAATATTTGTCTTGTTTCCAAGTTGCTTCTGAAGTTGGAGCAAAGGACTTTTACAAGGTCGTTTTAGTTTTTAGGTTAAAAAAATAAAGCTCTTCCTTTTGAAGTATGTGTGTGCTTTTGCTGTTAAGGTGATAGCAGTGAAATCTTCTAAGCACTGAGGTTTAAAATTCCCTAAAGCTCGTAGGTGTGAATAGTCTTCCCTCTCTCTGCCTCTGATAGCTCCAAGCCCCAGTTTTACTGTGCCTAAATGGAAATTGATGATAGCATTTCCATCATTTTGTAGAGCTACAGCGTGCATCTGTAACCTGCATTTGCTCCCTGACTGCCTTTAAGCCTTCGAAGAGAAAAAACTCCCCGTAGATAACCTCTGCCTGAAATTTATGTGCGAGACATTACTTAGAAGACAAACAGTTTGGAAAACAGTCTCTGGAGAAATATTTCTGAGCAAACACTGCTTAGAGAATAACTGAAATTCACTGTGTGGAATGACACTTGCCCAGAGCAGTGCTGCTGCGCAGCTGACGTTCTGCCAAAGGTCTAGGCTGAATTGCCGCGTGCTTTCTTTATCAGAAATATTCACGGCTTCTTACGTTGCTTTTTTGACACTGACTTTGTGGAAACAGCCTTCAGAGTCTCTCCATTAGTTCTTGTCGTACCTGGGAGCTGTCGTCACATTAGTGCGGGGCTGCAAAATTAAGTGGGATTTCTGAGTGGGATTGCACCCTGCTGCAGAGCACAAAGAACAAGTTCCGACTGAGAAGACTTGTGCTAAGGATAGCTTGCCTAACAGATTTGTGACTCTGCGCTTAGCACTTCTTTGTCTATCAGCATATTTGGGAAGCAGCCAGAAGACTAGTACAGATCTTCTAACTGATGAACAAAAGGTTTGTTGGTACAAGGGGAAAAGATGCACATAAATATAGCTACTCTCGTACAGAAGTAGTAATGCTTCTAGGAATTGCTTTTTTGGGGATTATATCAAAATTGCATTTGTTAAGAAAACAAGGACAAGATTTTGCAAAAAGTGGTGAGATTTCTATGGCATCGTCTTGACAAGTTTTGACAATTTTTGTGATGCTTTATTCAAATTTACACAATACTGAAAGAATTGTAGCTTTTGAAATGCCTATTTTCAGGTGGAGGGAAAAGATCTGATGAGACTTCTGAAAAGTAAGTTACTAGTCAAAAGCATTCTAATAATAAAAAGAAAACCATATAAATCACCAATTAAGGTTTTGCAGAAAAAAGGAAAACCAAATGCTGGTGATGGATTTATTTATGGAAGTGTTTATTTGTTTAAAATAAATTCTATTAAAAAAATATAAGAAAAATAATTTGCAATGAAGGGCTTATAAATATCTACAGCAGGAGAAAAATAATAAACAATAAAGAGAAAGATGGCTGAGCCATTTGAGTGTGCCACCTTGTATGATGTGATGAATTACCATTGCATCTTCTATATCAGTAGTTATATGTGAGAAGTGAATTTAAACCAAAGCCCCAGACGTCTAAATCTTGGAGTCTGGTTTAAATCCTCAGTCAGGGCTAGTGGCATTTGCCCAGCTCTAGGTCCACATTGAAACTAGGGGCTCCGAGAGCCCCACGTATGAGTCCCGTGTGTGGTTTCACTGAAGACAGATATTGCTACCTAAATAACCCTGAACCATGCTCATAGCCTCTGGTTTAGGATAGCTGCAGGCAGATGGGCTGGAAGACATTTGAGCTGCAGGCAATGAGTAGCCCCTTTGATTGCTCAAAATATTGTGCAAATGTTACCAAAAATCACCAATTGCTCTATTGCCGTAATCCAAAACGTAGCTGTCGAATGAAATGGGTCCTGCAGACGTTGTTGGAATACATGCCAGTCAGGGTGTTAATTTGCTCCCTTCATTATACATGGCACGTCTTAAAGGGCTTGAAAAGTGGCAAATCTTGCTTTGCTTTGTACTTACTTCTTCAAGCAGAAATTATAAATTTTGGAAAATTGTGATTCTGTATGCTGAGAACTTCAGAGTTGTATTGTTAATAATTAAGCATACATCACTATATGTATTCTTAATTATCATATGACTGATGAAAATGAAAAAGGCTGCCTCCACTGCTTTGCTTGGTAGGAAGAATTTAGGACTTGTGACCCTCATTGCAAGTGAGCTTGTAAACGACAGAGACTTGCCCTTCAGTGATCTCTTCAAGTGTAGCTAAAGGTTCTTTTTTTGTGGGCCTGGGCATGGTTTGCTCCTGATAGGTGTACTGCATTTTTGTAGGAATTACTTGGTACAAACCCATGCACCTCTGTTGTACTGGGTCTGGCTGGGACATGACCTTTCCCTGCAGCAGCCCATACAGTGCCACGCTCTGCGCTTGTAGCTGGGACAGCAGTGGGATCACACCGGTGTTGTGTCTGCTGCTGAGCAGTGCTGGCACAGCATTGGGACTCTCTCTAACCCTCCTGGGGGGTGGGCAAAAAATTGAGAAAGAAACATCACCAGGGCAGCTGACCTAAACCAACCAAAGGGATATTCCATATCATTTGATGTCACACTCAGCAATAAAAGGTGGAAAAAGGAAGAGTAGGGGTGGGTTCTCATGAAAATGTCTGTCCTCGCAAACACCGGCTACGTGCGTTGAGGCCCTGCTTCAAGGACGTGGTCAGGCTTCGCTCATTTGTGGGAAGTAGAGAGTCATTCCTTTCCTCTGCACTTCCACATAGCCTTTACTGGTTTTGGTTTGTTTTTTCCCTTTTGCCCTCCCTTTTCCCCTTTCCCTTTTTTCCCTTTAGTTAAATGGTTTCATTAATAATTATCTTTCCTTAATATTTTTTTTTTCCCTTTAATTAAATTATCCTTATCTCAACCCGTGAGTTGTTCTTTCCTTTACTTCTTCCCTTCCTCATCTGAGGAGGGGGAGTGAGAGAGCGGTTGTGGTGTTCCGCTGCCTAGCACGGTAAAACCACCACCCTCTACAGAGGAGGACTCTGTAAAGGTCTGTGTTGTGCTTTGTGTAGATTACACTTAGAAAATTTTCCCAGCTTTACGTGTTCTCCATTTAAAGTTGGAATTTGATAAAGTTTGATCGCAATGAAATACAGATAATTCTGTGTGGAATTTCCTGTCCCCATGCATGACGTCTGTGGTGCATTTCTGCAGCGCTGCTGTAGCCACCAGAAGGAACTGGACCTCCTGGAGGTGCAGGGCAGTGCCTGTCTTCCTTAGAAGTGTGGACCAAGAAACCCTATTGCTCCAACAGCATTTCAGGTTGTGGTATTGCATGTAACAAAGTGTTGCTGCCTAAAACCACTAATGTCTTTTGAAATGGAGTTATGAAAATGAGGGAAAAACATATGGTGACTTCATCTCTAGACAAGTCACAGAGACCAAAACAAAATATATATTTTTAAAATTGTGATACTCAGAGCTTTTCCCTTTCGATTAGGTGAATGAGAGGGGCATGGATTATTAAACACTTACACAAGAGTGTTTGAGACTTGTTTGTTCCATTTAGGTTTTGCAACTCATCATGAGCACAGGTTGCATCAGCAAGGAGAAGATACCCTAAATCCTTTTGTTTTTCCCTTGGGTATATTTGCTAAAGGCCTCACATGAAGTCAAAAGTGCTGCAAAGCTGCTGGGAGCGTATTTTTGAATTTTTCAAAATATTTGAGTGATGAGACCGTGACCCCGTTAAAAACTCACTTATGTCTGGAGTGGACCCAGGAATAGCAAGCACATTGCTTCACAGTGCTCTGATGCTGAACTTAAGGGCCTGTGAAAACTGTCAAATGAAACAGCTTCAAAAAACAACCCCAAACCTCCCAAGCAGAGGAGCTCAAAAAATCGTGTTGTTTCAAAGGAAAAATAGTCCCTGTACAGCAGGAACAGGTGGGTTAGCTTGAGCAGGATGTGTCAGGGAGTGACTGTATGGCAGAATAATGTGCGTATTTCACAATGTACCGAAACCAGTAGGAACTACGGGACTGACTGCTCAAAAAGTCGGGATGATACCACTGAATCAAAATGATCCGCAGTAAAAAGTAAGGGAAGGTGGTGGAATTATCAGTGCATTTTATAGTGACTTAATAAAATCCACAGGGTTAGTGTGAGCACTAAAAATGTAAGCAGTAGTTTCATAACATTGAAGGACAAATCTTTAAGGTGATTATGTGGGAATGGAGCTCAGTAAGAATTACTGCCTGACGGAGGGGAAAGCAGTTTCTGACAGAGCACTAAATAGAGATTATTCATCAGTTTCATGCACACACAGTGTACCTGCTGATGAGCATTATGCTGAAGCAGTGATGAGCAATAGTATGCTGATGTGAGGAGAAGTTAATTCTAAACAGAGCGACCAAAAATTATGATTTTGACCACCAATATATCTGGCTAGATACAACTTCTGTTGACAGTCTTGTTGCTCTGCTTCCTCTGTACAGCTCGCTAGGGAGCTCAGTAGTGGATGATTTTGACCACATTTTTCATTGATAATGGATTCTCTAAAACTGCCACGTTAAATATGGCAGGGCCAAGGAAATGTTTGCTTTATCTAAATACATAATGGTGTAGTAACTCCTAAAACCGCAAATGCTAACTATTTGCAGTGTATCTTTTAGTGTTAGCAGCTCTTACATTCAGACAAATTTAGAAATATTTATCCAAATGCATAGACTTTGAGCTTAAAGCTGTAAATCACTATTAAAAGTACCCACATCTTGTCTACATTATTTCTCTTGCAGTTGGTCTCGTCAAGTATTGGTACTTAGAAATATTTGTCGGTTAATTTCTAAGGCTCACATTTACTGTTTGTGGTGTTGAATGTATTATATAATGAGATTGCTTTGAACTGAATGAAAGTGATGTAAGTATGGTCTGAGTTTACAAAAGCAGAATTAGGTCAGCCCCAAAACTGAGTAAAAATCCCTGCCTTTTTCGTAGCCCTGACTTGGACAGGGCTCTCTGGCAGCAGTCTTGATTAAATGTTTATTTTTGCGGCCTCACCTGTGGGCACTGAGAATGTATTTAAGGCATGAACTTAGGAAGAGAAGGTACGTGCTCTGTGTCCTCAAAACAAGGCCCAATGTATGGAGCCTTGCAAAAAAGCAAATATTTTGTTTTAAATGGGTTTTCAATAAAGCCATCTAAATCTTTGGTCATGAAAAATGTGGCAGGGCAACTGGATATTCATGAATTATGCAGTGCAGTTAAGTGTTTTCCACAATAAAAAGTGATTTAAATGTTTTAAGGATGTTAATTGCCCATTGTGCACATGTAAGCCCTGATTTATATGTTGACCGATTTCTCTTATTTGAAGAACTAGGATTTATTTTTTTGTTTGAAATGATGTAAAAGACTTAACACCAGCAAATGTTACTCTAAGAGCAAAATGTTGCGATTGGCTATTTCTGAACAGCTCTGATGAAGTCGGGCTTGGTACTGGACCCAACGGCAGGGCAATGTACCCGGCTTTGCTTTCATGAAGCCTTCAAGTGTTTGCTCAGCTTTATGTGCATGGCCAGCTCTGGGACTCTTCCTGTTCTCGAAGTTGGCTAAAACCCTCCTGATCTGAGGCCTGCACTATAATCAGTGAGGTATTTAATGTGAGCTTTCCGGTGAGCCAGTGGGAGCCATTTTACATGAATAAGCTAGGGTAGTTTAGGCTGAGAAAAGAACGAAGGATCCATTTTCTGGGGTTAATTCCAGGGCATTGTGCTGGAACGGGTCAGACGATGTGATGGGAACACCAAGTGCAAGAGACTCCTTTAATAAGGGGCTATGACTCAGAGCAGTGCGCTCTTCCAGAATGATGACTGACAGTGTGCCAGCATTTCTAGAATGAGGCAAAGCATAGATTTTCACTAGGCGGCATGGCAATTGCTACATGTCATGTATGAGGACAAAAACGTAGAGGTTTTGCATTGACAAGGTAATGTCAGGCTTATTTAGTTTAGGAGAGAGGTTATTGAGGAAGTCAGACTGCTGAAGTGCATAGATTGTGTTTTGTTCACTGCTATCTTTGCACTGCGTGTGCAAGCCCTGCATTGAAGGCATCAGCAGAAGCGACTGGATTCTGTCTGGCTGAGGATACAGCTGCGTGGCAGCTTGCAGCAGCCTAAATCTAGGCCCTGGGGTGAGCTCCTGTGCACTTCCTCACGTCAGCTCGGGGTGCTTGTGTGGTCACACGCTGAGCTGATAGAGGCAGCTCGGCCGTCTGGAAGGGAACCCAGCTGAAACGTGTGGTTAGCTTTCACATGGATTAGCTCACGGCAGTGGCATGACAGCCAGTAACAGTGCAAGGGAAGTCTTGTCAGGGAGGAGAAGGATTTAGAAAAGGCTCAGCAGCTGTGGAAAATACCTTGATGAACATTTTGTCCAAATTCAGAGTAGAATAAACTATGCCTTGTAAGAGACCTGTATCTCATGGAAGTTCTGGCTGATGAGCCAACAAGAGGTCTCTGATACCAGTTCCCCCAGGCTTCAGTGACCATCATGACTTTGGTAATAATGGCAGCACCGCCAGCCATTTAATTTACAAAGCCTTTGAGTGGTAGGGCTTATGCAATGAAATCCTGGAGTCTTCACTGTGACTTCAGTGAAAAACTGCGAATGCTGTTGTGTGAGGGAAAAACAAATATGCTTTCAGGGGAGGGGAGGAGGAGCTTGTTTCAGCTGTGGGGAGCACCAGGGGAAGGAAGTTCTGCCCAATTAGAGTGAGGACCAGCGTGACAAATGAAGTAGAATGGACACAGAGGTTAGGGTGAGGTTGTAAAAGGCCTTTAAAGTAGCAAGAGGCAATCTGAGCAGTAAAAGATAAATGTGGCGTAACTTTTCACATTCTTTCAATACTCTTTGGATAAAACTATATCATAAGGGGCCACTTGGACAATTGTTAGCATCTGTAAAAGCAATATTTAAATTTAGTCTTGAGAGTCTTCTAATGTAGAAGCATCTTAGATGAAGCAGGAGTTGGGGTAACTATGACGATATCATGAAGGGTCCTTGTATTACTTGGCAAGGAAGCATGTAAAGGAGTAATTTAAATCTCTGATTTTCAGGGTTTTGTTTCATAGCATGATCACCTTTTCTCATCTTCTCAGTGGGCATGTATGAGTAAGCCAAGAGGAAGCCACACCTTACTTATAAGCACAGAAAGTATCTGTAGAAAGAGGGATTGTTTTAAAGCCAAATCAGGATTGTACCATTGCCAAGTGAATTTTTGCACCGGGAGCTTTAGAGGGAGGAAGAAGTGCTAATGTGATAACACCCAGTGGAAGTTGCTCTGCATCTAACTTGTCATTCATAGCTCTGGCAATTATGTGTGGAGAGGAAAAAGGACAAAATATTGCCTGCTTGTTCTACGTGAAACGAGACACCTAAAGAGAAGCAGGAAGTGGTGCTGGTAAGTCCCCACCAGTGAGGTTTGCTGCTTGTCCTTTGTCACCCTGCAGGAGGACTGCCTCTGTGCAATGCACTACCACTACCACTTGTCTGCCAGTGTATTTTGGCTGGATAAGCAAGGGCCAAACAGGTCATAGTTTGAAATCAAAATCACCCAAATTTACTTCCCAAAGAAACTCTTAACAGAAGCTTGGAACTGAACGAGGAATCAGTAAAATTAGAAAAGGGAGGAAGGATATTTACTTAAGAGTTTTGCATGGCCCTTTAATGTCTTTCTACTTGCATCTTTAGAATACGCTCAGTTCCACAAGCAGCAAGATTTTAAACCGATTAAGTAACAGTATTTTAGATATGCAGAATGCAGTTCTGGAGTAAAAGCATGTTTCTGTCTGTGTGAAGCACTATGTTTTCATGTATGTCATTGTTCTTGGCTACATGACATCTCAGATCAATTAACATGATTTTTTTTTTGTCAGAGACTTCAGTGTAATCAGGTTTTCTCATTAAAAGCATTTGCATCTTCTCTTTTGAAACGTTGACAGTCTCGAGTCTCACACTTTATTATCACCGTATGGTCCTAATAAGGCAATAATATGAAATAATGTGTCTTCATCTAAACATGTAGATAGGTCAGTTTGGTTTAGTATATTTGAATTCTTACAAAGACGTTTTCCTTTTGAGATATGTATTTTCAATTACTTTCAATATACTAATTTATAAATGCATGTGTTGGCAACAGTGTTGAGTTCTTTGGGAAACACAGTGGAGATTTGTCAGGGAATTGTTCAAGGTTTTGGAATACAAAGTAGTTTTTGTTGTACAATGCATGTGCTAAAGAATAGCTTTAGCAGACAAGTTTGACTAAAACACCCAGTAATGCCACGCCGTGTCAGTGCCTGGTGCAAAATGACTCACTCTCCATAGAAATGTAAAATCACATTATAGAGTCCAGAGTCTTGCACTTTATCCATATATGGACAAGAAATTCCTTTGTCCACAATACTATGCTTCTCTTCGATATCTCTATGCATTTAATTTAAGCTCATAGACACCATACTGAGTACTGGTGTACACCCCAGCTCGTGCAAATGATCTGTTTGATTATCATTTTTCTCTGCTTTTTGTAGATTCAGTATTTTACTGTCCTTTGTCACTTTTTTTTTGGTGTGGTGATTGCAGGTGAGCTATGGTTGTCAAACTGGAATGGCTGTTGTGTAATATGTAGAAGTACTGGCCTCAGAGCTGCATTAATCAGGGCTTGTCTCATTCTGTTACTGGTGTTCTGTCTGAACAGTTGTAATGAATGGGAAAGGTTCTTTGGTGCTGCTTTGAAGGACCACAGCAAGAAGCATCAAAGGGCTGTACGCAACCCTTCTGTGCGGAGCTCTGGAAGAAGCATGGAGAAAGCACATGTGATGGTTACCGGAGCTCCATGGCTTGTACAATGGCACGGAGATGAAGGCTTTGCTTAGGAAGAGCATTTTGCTCTCTGGAAGGGGGTTGTATTTTAGTATGTGTAAGTTGGACTTATTGGCTGGAAGGACTGGGAGATGTAGAAATCTGAATGATTATGGGATGGACTCAGCCTATGAAATGTACTTCATGGTGGTTTTGCTGCCTCTGATGTTCAGTAGCTCCTGAGGGCATCAAGAATGAAAGCACTGTGGTTTAGAAATTGTTATGTGAAGCCTGTGTTGCTTGCTTTTTCATCCCACTGATGTGGTCAAACAGTGAAAGTTACAGTGCTCGTGGGAGGCGCTGAGCAGGCCTGGTGAGGTACCTGGCAAGGACGTCAAGTCTAATACAGATTTCAGGTTAAAAGCATTGGAGCTGATGGTTCACCACATCCAAAAGAAAGACTTCAGATTGTACCGTGTGCCACAGCTGTAGAGCTAGAAACACTGCCATGCCCAGATTCATTGGCTTTAAAAGGTGATGGGACCCAAAGGTAAAAATCCATCTTCAGGGTAACGGCAGAGCTACAGCAGATTGGCTGGGCAAGTTAATAACGAGTTCCATTAACCTCTGGGTGGTCCAGCTCACTTGTCGGGGACTAGAGAGGGTGGAAAAAAAATGTTTGAATTGTTCTTTATTCAACTTCTTTGAGCAGAGTGCTTTGGGAAGCAAACGCCAGGCCTCGCTGCAGTTGAGATGTTATGCTAGCTCTCTGTTGCTGTAATCAAGCTTCTGCTTGGTGACAGCTGCTCTTTTTTTTTTTTCCCCTTTAAATGTACAACACATTTCTTTTCATGTTATTCAGTAGCTAGTGCTTAAGCTCTGTGCTAATGCTTAAAAAGAATAAAGGATGCATGTAATTAGGAAGCTGAGAAAGCTGCTATATGTTATGGGAAAGAAAGAAAAGATGGCGCTTTTACAACTACAGTTGAGGGTCTTGCCAAGATTGTCTGCATATGGTTACTGATGGCTTAATATTTTCTGTCAAAGAAGCTTATTAAAGGAAATTATATTAAACAAGTACTGTATGTGTTACAAGAGAAAGAACTTGGCCTTTTAGGTTTTGAAGTGGTGGAATACATTCCTTTAAACATTTTCTGCTAGAATAATATTAAGCATTATGTATGCTTTTAGCTCATGTATTTGTCCAGTAACCTTAACTCACAGAGCTCCAGGGTCCGACCCGAAGCTTAAATCCAAAAGGGTTTTGCTGACAGACCTGAAGGCAGGAGCAGACTCACGTCCCCCTTCAAAACGGAAGGGTTGAATTCACACTGACGGGGTTTTGTCGAAGTGGCAGCCCTCTGACTGGAGCCCTGTGCCGCTGCAGGAGATCTGGAGCTGGGGCTGTGCTGCGTTTTTGGAACCCGGCGTTACCGGGCCTTACAGCCTGCTTGGCACGTAGCTGCTCACAGGTCATGTAACTGGTGACACTTAGCTGCTGTGTTCAGTTCAAGTGTCCGTGTGTCTGTGGGAAAGTGCTTTTACAATTTAAAGGCAGAAGGCCAAAGTTAATTAACAGTCATAAACAGTGCATGTTGTTGGGATAGAAACCCAAGCTCATAGGAAGCAGCTTTTCAAGCAAAGGCTTATTGCAGCTCCCCTTGAAAGCAAAGGTAGTTATATCTCTTTTAGCTGTTTTCCCCTCTCTCCTTCCGTTATTATCTGTTTCTCAAAATAACAGCAAGAACATGATCTTCCCTGGGATGTTCCTTAGAGTATTTATGTCCCAGAACTCCTCATTCTTTCAGCCTTGAGTTAGAGATGATATAAATTAATAGCATAAACCAGTCTCTCACGTTGATAAAAGAACATGAGAGAGAACCAATAAATGTCTCCTGAGCAGAGCACTGAGAAGAACGAAAGTGTATGCAGCTCCTTCTGGGGGGAAGCTGGTGGGAACATTCGGGAGGGAAGGCTGGATGAGTTGTCATTGTGTTCACGCAAAATAACCTCTCATTCTGAAATGTTTTATTTCCTGCCTCAGCAGAAATTCGCAGAACAATTTGTCAAGCCAGTGCTCGTAGCTGTAGGAATATTTTGTCTTGACGCTTGTGCAGCAAACAGGAACTCTAACTAGGCAGTTCTTTGGTCCTCTGAGTTGGGCTTAATCAGAACTAACGTGATGATTAGACCTTTTTTCTGGCAAGTTTTCTCTTTAAATGACTTAATTACGAACTGTTTCATAGGATCAATATATACTGATGACAAGGCCAGAAGGGACGCTAGTGCATCTGGAACAATTCCTGGAGGTCTCATTCATAAGATATCTCTGTTAGATGCACAGCAGGCTCTCACTGTATGACTGTAAATCTTATGTTAGGAAACCAGTGATTTAGGTAAATACATGGTTTGCAGACTGTCAAATGAGTATCTAGTGCTAACCTGTCCAGTAGACATAGATTTATGTCTATGCTGCCAAAAATGTGTGCCCTTACATCAGATTTGCAAGGCTTTATGAGTCTATCGAATATTAAGGTGGGAGAGAGCTTAGACATAAAAACTGAGTTACTTTATCTCCTCGGCTGTTTACACCTGAATGGACCAACTCGAACAGGCTTAACTGGCATTAGGAATAGCCTTGCTTGCCATGAGCTATGCTCTAAATGAGTTTAATTTGTGTCAGTATGCATAGATTTTGTTAAACAGCTTTTTTATATTTATGTAGTACAGGTTCCATGAATTCCTTTGCTGACTTATGTAAATTCATTGTTGTTAAAAAACAAAAACTGCCTGTTCATATTTGGGAAAGGAACGGAAAATTTACTTAATCGTAATGGGAAAATGGTTGCACTGCTTGCAGGTACAATCAAGTGCAGAAGGTAAACACGCTGACAAAGAAAAGACTGCATTTTCTGTCTACTCCTTATGGACTTCTGAATCTCTTTAATTATTGGAAAAATAAAGCCATATAAAATCATTTAAATAATGACTTTTCCTTTAGTTGTTCCTATTCTTCTAAACAGAATCAATGCCTTCCCCTGCAGGATTAGTTGAGTTTGTAGATGGATTACTGTTTGCACCAGCTAGTCAACGAAGGCAATGCAGCAGTATCCTATCCAAGACCGGTCTTTCATTCCCATGCGTGTGCATGTGAAAATACACACCAGTATGCATACAGTCTGTAATAATAGGCTTTGAAGAGTTCAGCTCATCTCCAGATACTGCAAGTAGGTCAAGGAAATTGTTCTAGGAGCAATATTTTATGCGGCATGGACGTTGCTGTAGAACGTGCGGTGTTTGAAAAGAGCCAAAGGCATTTCTCTGACAGGCCTTGAACGTACCTCTAAGGAAGGAATGAACAACAGGCAGTCTGCTCTCCCAAACAAGATGCAGTTGGAAAATATTAGAAACTGTATAATAATAAAAACTGTGTCAGTGCAACGAGAAGCAAAGTGCTTACCTTCCTGCTCTTCCTGTATCACTGCTGTGTTACTGTGACCTGTGTGCAGTCAGGGAATGGTGTTGCTGTATTTGCAGTAGCAACACACTGTGTAGGATGAAGACACAGAAAAATGAACTTGAAAAGAAATTTAGGAACAGTGGCTGACCAACTTTGCTTATGGACTATGGTAGCTGGGCAAGACTTGATTTGGTTTCAGTGTGTTGTGTGTATGTGCATCCCCAAAGGACACGGTACCAATCAGAAAAAAGAAAAAAACAAATCTTGCTGTAGTGTCTCTAGTCTGTAGTTGGTTTTGGAAGGTTAATGAGAAATAGAAACCACACAAAAACACAAGCAAGTGCCGTAAGTAGGTCTTTCCCCACTTGTCTACAAGGGGGAAAAGGGGCATTGTTTATTTAAGCTTGGTTTGAGTCTTGGTCCGAAGCTGCAGTGAAGTGCTTTGCTTCGCAGCCAGCCTCGCCTGCTGGAGAACTGCTTTTCCCTGGCAGCCGGGCCCTCAGGCCATGCAGCAGGGCAGGCTGCTCAGTGCCGTGACAGGAGTTTTGGCCGTAGCATTGCTCGAGTTATCAGCTGTGCTGGTCGTTTTATTTTTGTACCGTATAGGATGGAGACAATAAATAGATGGTAACAGCACCAAATGCCTTGCTGTGACCAGCCAGCCTTTGTATTTCACACCATTGCTTCTTCATTCTGCCCCTGTCCCACTGACTTCACTGTAAGAAAACCTCTTTTCTTCTCGTGAGCTGTCTGTGGCTCGGCAGCGTCAGGGTGTTGTGAGTGAGGGGCGCGTCAGCATCCATGGAAAAGGAGCTCCCTGGCTGGATGTAAACGTAAACCCACAACAGCCTGGAATCCGTTTCATGAAACCACCTATTTGAGGAGCTATTCGTGGCAGAAATTTAATAGGAAAGACTGATGGAAGAAAATAGAAGAAATTACCCCTCTTTTTCCTCCTTGTGAGGAATTCTGAGGTATTTGCTGGCAGCTGGAGGCTGCCAGCTCAGATGCTGCCTTTTTTTTTTTTTTTTTTTTTTTTTTTTTTCTTCTTTCTCCCCACTGTGTGTGTGATTTCTTCAGGTTTTGAGCAGAGCCTTACATCCACCACCGATGGAGAGAAGTGTGTGATAAGAAAATAAAGGAAGCTCAAAGGAACATATGGCAGAGATAAGTCATACAGAGAGGTGAGGCAACTAAGAGAAGGACAGCAGAAATGGAAAAACAGTAGTAGGGAGAAGAGACTAAATCAGAAGGCAAGCAGATGACTTTAAGGGGCAGGCAGTTTTATTATTAGCACTAAAATGTAGAAAGAATTTACTAGAAATGCGGGAAGGGGACTTGAATTCTCCTCACTTAAAAGGTGATGGGGAGAAAGAAAGACATGCAGAGCTACCAGTGATTAGAGCACGGGGAAAAAACATTTCTCAGGATGCTTGGCTTGCCTCATGTTTCTGAGAGAGAGAAAATCTACAAGGCTTAAAAGAAATACTCTAGAGATGGGGGAAAGTGACAGCTCTGCAATTATGTACTGTAATGTGAGGAAAGCATGCAAATAGGGCTGCCAGGAAAACCTGACGCAGGACTTTAGTACCTTAATAGGGCTGACTGCCCCTGGCACAGACCTGCTTGTAATACAATAGTTGTCAGTGGTAAAGTGATTTTCTTGCTCTCCCCTTCCCTGCTTCTCGTTTCAGATTTTGAGCAGAGCCAAACTTTTCTCTTATTTTTTTCACAGTTCCATGAAGACGATGATACTCTTAACAAAGACCAGACCTTGGTCCCGGAATCCGAACTTGTGGCATTGGTTTAACCTTGATGCTATGGAGAAGCATCAGTTCTTCTCCCTTTCTCCCCAGAAGGCAAGCAGTGTTTATACTTTGGTCTTGCACTGGGAGCTTCAGCAAGCTTTTAATTGTCTCTAGGACTCTGTGGGATCCCGTCTGGTGAAGGCTGCCTAGGGAATATACTGAATTGCTGCATCCCTTCTGCCAGGGATGTTTCATTCCTGTGCCTCTTTTCCAGTGTCAGAACTGTGCTGGCTGTCAGAGAAAGACTGGTACAGCTACCAGCCTCCTCTTGCCAAAGGCTGGGATCCTCAGGCTGAAAGGAGAACTTGCAGCAAATCTGCCTTAAATCAAAATTCTTACAGGTTCACAAATGAAACATAAAGTGCTAATATTTTAAATAGGCTTTCAAATGAATTGACTTTGAAGCACTAAATGTTAAAGCCCTTCAAAGGCAGTAATTTCTGACAGAGCTGCCTGTAAAGCTTTATTTTTGCTAACTCTGGCAGTGGTGCTGCAGGTAAGAGAAGTGTCAGCTTGAGCTAATTTTCCTAGCACAGATGACTGGGATTTGAGAGGTAACAAAAGGAGGAGGGCCGGGAGACTCCCAGAAGAAATTACTGAATCCATTGCAGAAGAAAACGCTATAGAAAATGGAATGTCTGTTGTAATTTAATATTGTTACATGTGCCTCTTGTGTCGGTAGGATTGCCATTGCTTTATAAAGCACAGAGCGCTTCTTTGCAAAGGCTTGTCTGCTCATTCGAGCTGGCACAGCGCTTATGAGCCAGGAGCCATTGATCGGAGCTCTTTTGTGCAAATCGTCTTTCTTCCCAGTGTTCAGCTTTGAGTAATTTTTAAACACACAGCTTACTTTCATGGAAATGTTTGCTGACTGTCAGAATTCATAATACCATTAAAAATGTTTTAGGCCACAATGCTGTGGATCTTTTTGTGTACGTGAGAGTTGGTGAGTGTCAGGTCCAGGTGTGCACAGGTAACGCTGCAGCCAAGTGTTAGTTTAAGCGTTGATAATCTCCAAAGTGTTTCCTATGTGATAATTGCAGATGATACACGGAAGTCCGAACCTGTCTGTACCTCTTAAACACAGCATTTGACTGTATTTGTCCTTTATTACTGCTGACTCTTCTACATTGTGGCTGCAGAGATATTTTATTTTTATTTTTTAAAAAGTACTTGTCACCTGTGCAACCATGATTTATGAACATAGAGAAGGGAAGTCTTTGCTGTGCTGTACGAGGAGAAACACAAGGACAAAATATTGCTTGAAAAGTAGGCATTAAGTAATAATAATAATATAGTAGCAGTTACTTTAGCCACTGTCAGCTGTTTATGGCTTGAATCTGAAATTAAACAGAGCTCATATTTTGGCAGTGTTTTGAGTCGTGTGCGCTTCTCTGATGAGTCTCACGAGACAGACTTCTAAGTATTTACATGCCGAGAGATTTAGATAAGCGCTTGCTGGGGTTTTCAAAAGCATCCAGGTCCCTAATATTTCTTGGGTTTTGTGCGTGTGTGAAAGCTTCTGATCAATTCTATTCTTTTGAAGCAAAAGCACGTTTAATTTGATAGAAAACAGCATTCCATCCCAGTCTGATGAGCTACTGAGCTATTTCACCAATATGCTTCTGGTTGTGTCTTTTCCTATCTTTTTTGTTCTGTTCTTGTTTTCCCTCCCTTGTTTGTGTTTGTGAGGAAACGGGAAGCTTGTTAATCCTTGTACCTTCTGACTTGCATGGAAAAGGTTATTCTTTGACACCTATCAGCAGGTTTAATTGCACGATATTGTTAGGTATCATATTTATTGTTAAGACATCAATTTTGCAAAATCCAGCTTAGCGTGGTTTTGTTGCTGAGCTCTGGCAGATTTATATATTTAAAAAAATTAAAAGCTAAAACTCATAGGGACAAAAAAAATGTAGAAGTGACTGAACTAGGGAATATTTTATAAAATATTTCCCTCATAGTTTTGCTAATAGTCCATGAATCTCCCTGTCAGCACAGGAGAGCAGCTCTACTATTTACTTGAATAATCAGTATTTAAATTTTGGTTACTGATGTATTATTTTCAGATGTTGCCCCAGTGTAACTATATGTAATGGTTTATGATTCTCATGGAGGCTTTGAACTTTGGAAGTTCCTCTCTTTGCATACAATTTCAATGAGCTTTTATGTAATATTTTTTAAAGTTTTGCTTTGGAATGGAGGTGTTCAGTTGGACAGCACAGAGTTTGTTGAATTCCTAATTTGGGTCATAAATGTTTCATACAGTCTCGAGCAAGCTGTGTTCAACTTTGTTCAACTTTCTGCTACCCAACTGCTTGCATATTTAGGCCAAAAATTATTTATTTATTTTAGGAATTTTCCTCTTCTGTAAGATCAACATTATTTAGGGACTAGAACAGTCCATGGTTGCATAGGTCAGCAGGAAGCTGACGTTATTTTTCAGATTTTAAGAGGATTAACACTCAAAATTTGAGGTCTAAAACAGAATATGTGGTCAGTTTGAATATAGAAAATAGCTGAAAACACTCCTCATTTCACTTTTCTAACAGTCTACAATAGTGGTAGGACCTTCCTTGCACAAATTGTGTGCTCAGATGGTTTAATTTTGTTCACCGACAAAGGCTGAAATTGCATTCTTTTAATAAAATTTAGTGACAGTGCCTTAACTGACAAATCATAATTTGTATCCTGTAAACGTACCTTTTCATTTCTTTGCCTATTTGTAACTACATACAGTATATTTTATGTCAGACGGCTTTCTTCAGGGCAATGGAGATCCGGGACTGGCATCCTAACTGCAGAATTACCAGTTACTGTGTGGCCAAAGTGTCAGTTTACCTCAAATTCAATCAAGTACTTAGGCTTCCAGTTTTACCCCTAAATTGCTGGCATCTTAGGAGCTTGAATGTGTGGTTGAACCAGTACCAGTTTGCTTCTCATTTTTCATGTAGTGCCAAACCTGTAGCAGTGGCAAAGAAGTAATTCCTGCTTGGAGCTGGAAGTCTGCAATCCAGAACGATGAGCAAGCGCTATCATCTATACAAGGCTCTTTTAATGAGAAGCTCAAGACTTCTGAAATGGCACAGCAAGAGTCAGACTGTCAGCTACATAGCGGAGATAAAACATTCAGAAAGATGTTAAGAGCTCAAATGAGAGGCATTTAAAAGAGCAGGCTTTCTTAGAGGGAGAGGCAGCACCCTTCTCAATGTACAGACTTGCTTGTGGAAGTCTAGACTACACAGTCTGTATTTACCCGTGCTTTGGCAGGATTTTGTTAATAAGGTTAATTTAAATGGCTGCCTGATTGTGTACTCACTGCGTCAGCTGGGTACGGGATTTAAGTGTTGACCAAGTAAGAGCAAGTGTTCAGCATTCCTCACCCTACTTAAAACTCCTTCTGGCACGGACGTTTTGTGTCTAGCTTTTTGTGCAACAACTCTAAGGAGCATTTGAGCTATAGTGTAATGCCTGCTGTTCCCTGAATTCTGGCAAACAACAAAGAAACAAACAAAAAACCCTTACATACCCTTACATATACAAAGCGTATTAGGAAGATGAATCACATGGGGAAGTTCTAAGTATAGCCGTCAAAGAAAGGAGATTTGGAAACTATCATTTTTTCACAACTATACCAAGTAGCCAATGGAGTCATAAATAATACTTCACTGGAGGTTACTGGTGGCTTTCATAAAGCTCAGGACCACAACTGACACACTGTCCTGTTATTGCAGCTGACTTAATTGTTTAATTCCAGCCACTTCATCTCACCTCAGCTTTGCCAGAACAGCATGCCCTTCTCTTTTGAAAAATTTCTGTTGTGATAATGCTTCCAGCTGGCAGAATCTTTTGTTTTGACTATGCAAAATCTTATGGCTTGTTCAGCTAATCGCACCTTTCATATTCTCATCTATTTTTTTTTTCATTGTGTATGTCCTTCCCAAAGAAAAGGCGGCACTCACCAACCAGAAACCTCATTTATGTCATGTGCTTGAGCTCCGAGCGTTTTCCTTCTTCAGTGTGGTTGCCAAAGCAAAGGTCTTATTTTGATTAAAAACATTTGGAGATGGAACTAGGTGTCTTCAGCAAGCCTTACTTGTGTGAATTGATTTAAATTAGGAGATGTCCCCCTAAGTGGGGTAGAAGAACTGTGTGTAGAAGGATTGAAATCAGTGGGAATTCTTACCTGCGTGGTTACGAGTCCCTAGCACCATTAGTTTTACAGCAGGACCTCGCACTGAGCAGCTGGTGAGTTGCTGGAAGAGACATCTTAGATTATCTCTGTGAGGTATATGTAGTTTGATGCCATTGCTCAAATGTTTCTGGAGGAACCAGTGCTTGCAAGGGCGTGCTTGATCCCAGAATCCATGGCTCGCACGATTTGAGCTTCCTTTCTAAACAGAACTGAGCTGCCACTTCTGCACCCCTGCCAGAGCCTTGTGCTATTGCAGCTTGGCTGCGGTGGCTCGCCATTGATTCACCCGGGTGGCTGCAGGCCTCGTTCTGTGATGGGAGCAGGCAGTTTGTCTTTATGGAGCTTACGGGGTTTTGTTGGGCTGGGTCTGTTCCTGGTGATATGGGCAGCTGTAGGGCTGGCAGCAGCGGTCGCAGGTGATCCCCTTGCTGGGCTGTCTCCACACTTTGGGTCATGCTCTGCTGTGAAAGACTGGCCCCCTCTTAAAGTGTAGGTTTAATAATAATTGTCTCTACAGGCAGCCTTTAAAAGGTAAAATGTTTGCAGCTGACCTCACGTCGCACCAGAGCATCACCATGCAGGAAGGCACGTGGGGACACCCTCAGGTCCCTGCTTCCCCAGCGAGTCATATTGTAAACATATTTCTCTTCATATTCCTCTCTATTTGTCTCATTCTTTTATACCTCAGTTCATCTGCCTTTGTAAAAATAATCTATTGTGACCCTGTTGGCCCTGTTTGTGTGAGAAGTTACAAATAATGAAATCAGCAGTTCATAAATATTAGTGGGGATAAGAACGCTCCTCATGTATACAAAAAACGCTGCCAGTACTTTTGTTCATTTGTTTAACTTTGTGTGCGTGGTTCAGAGATCTCTACGAGACGGTATGTTTTGCTTGGGAAACAGGCCCTTGGGATTTCTGGTGTCCTTATAGAGAGCCTGGGTGGTGGGGTTCTGTTTTGTTTATTTGCTTTGGGTTTGAAGTTTTTGTTTGTCTGTTTTTAGTACAAAATGGAATTTCCTACAGAAGACTGCGCTTTGAAAACGAAATGGAGCTCAGGCCTTACATTTCATTTTTATTAGTTGTATTAAGCTTTTTAAAATTAGGGAATATTTAAGAAACATTTTAAAGAAATGCGTCTTAGGAGGCCTCAAACGTAGCACTTTCTATATTTTAAATCTCTCATACTTAAAGAAAAAAACAACCAAACAGAGCTCTCTTGGGTACTGTGATTCTTGTTTGCTGCTGAGACAGGATTTGCTAGTGGATCCATCACAAATCCCGGAGGGAAGCTTGGATGTGAGACATGCCCTTCCTTTATTCAAGACTGCGAGCACAGTCATGGGCTGTCTTTGAAGTACAGGCACGTACTATAGTTGATGCATTCTTATTTCTATTTGAAATATCTGGGCGTAGAGATCTTTGGTGAAATGCTAGGACGTGAATGCCTGTGGCCACGGATGTGACCTTCTGAAGTCCTGGTTCAGGTCCTTGTGATGGGCAGGGAGCTGCAAGAGAAACATCCAGCTGTATGTAACGCTCTTTTTGTCTTTCCCCCGCATTCATACGAAAACATCCTCTGCAGTAGGTACTGCCAGAACGCTCTTTTAATCCTTGTATCCGCAAAGTGATTATAATTTTTAATCAGTGTTAATGTCTCATAGAAATTCTCTAATAGTATAGGACGTTTTATAATTGCACGTAAGCTGTTAGCCTCAATTCCTTAAACATCCATGAGCAAGCGTTGATGAATTCAGCGAGATTTTATACCACTCGTGTAGCCCTGAGAACAAATCACGCAGCCAACCAACCCCTTTGTCCTGGCAGACAGGCCAGCACCTTGCTTCTCTACTGAAAGAGCACTCTGGAAAAGGACAAAAATAAAATTCTCTCTCCCCTCAGGAGGCTGAACACTGCAAGGAAGCGCTGCTTCAACCAGAAGACACCTTGCCAGCCATCTTTTTCTTCCCATTGCTTATGACAGGCATGTAATTAAAAAATAATAATTCCTCAGAAAGCCGTTAGTATTGTCACATTGCATTACATCTTCCGCACGTAACGCCTTAACACCAAACAAACAATTAGGTGGCTGCAGGGCAATAACCGAAAGATTTAACGCTTTATTAAGAGAAGTGTGGCTGTCGCGCATTAACCATGCTGGAACGCAGTCACTTGAAGAAATGCCTTAATGTGTTTGTGCAGCTTGGCCCAGCGATAGGTTTCTGTGGGAACTGGGGCAGGAGAGTTACATTATTTCCTGGCTTCCTATGTATTAGCTTTGGGATGAATCTATTAGTTTTCCCAATTGATTGCTTCTTTCTGTTTTTAGAGGGAATATTTTCATAGCTTTGGGCGTTTTAGTTAAAAGATATTTCTTCTCCCCTTAAAATCTAGGTTTTGCCTCCTGGGTTCGATAGCGTGCATATTTATGACAAATGAAGGAATTTTCCATCCCATTAAAGTTTCAACAGATAATTTCAACAGATACTCGTTCAGAACAAAATAAATGCTGTTACGTGGTGAAGGGTCAATAAAAGCTCTCGGTCTTTAACAGCAAGAGATATCTTTCATTCGGTCATTAAATAGCACTTGATGACTTCTCGGCCAGTTACGTACAAGGGAGTTTTGCTGGCTAATTAAGGACTTACTCAGCTACTGTTGAAACAAGCGGAGCTCAAGAACAAAAAGCCTGTGATGGTTCAATCATCTGTTGCAAAAGAAAGGCAAAGCAAGTGAAAAAGAAGGTCAGAGCGTGTGCGCAGGTATTGGCTGGCAAGAACCGTATTAACTTGTGTTACAAAACACCCAGGGGATGTATAAAAAATAGGGTAATTGTTTGGAGATTTTTATCAGCTCTCTGTTGGTCAGGGATATTTTTGGCAGTTTCTGGTGCTCGGTAACTCTCCTTAGTGAAATATGAAAAGGAATTGTAATTCACATTTAGTGGATGTGATATACAAAGCACTGGAAAAAGACAGCGTTCTTCTGAAGCCCGTTTTCACAGCCCATCTGAGAGCAGAGAAGTACGCCTTCCTGTGCAATAAGAGGTATAAATCCTAACATACTTCAGATAAAAGCACTGAAAAATTATATGGAGGCTTGAGGCCTTTTTAGTTCAGAGTTTTCTTGAGGCGTAGGCTTTAGTTTAAACTGCAGATAGTTTGTGTGCTCTGCTCTTGCTTCGTTACAACAGAACAAATCAAAAGAAAATTAAATTACCGTCAAGAAATTAAAGTAACAAAGAACAGGTGTGAGAACAAAATCTGGATATTATGTTTATGGAAAAAATGTTTTTTTCAGATAATTTCTTGGGATATAAATTCCTCGGAAGATAAATATTTGCAGGTTTTTAAGACTATGTAACAAAATTGCAATTTGCATGTAGAACAATAGTTGGATATACAGAGCTTAAATAGAAATCACTGTAGCTGAAGTGGTTTCTTTCAAAAACTTCCTTTCCTACCCCCCCAGATTTGTCTTCCTAGAAAGTTCCACGGTGAGCCCGTCCTGTTTCAGTTTCCATTATTCCCAACAACAGCAGGATCTAGCAAGGAGCTGCAACCAAGAGCATTTGTGTACAAACTGCCTTGTCTTTTTGTGCAAAGTGTCTTTCTCCTCTGCCATGCTGAGCGTGCAAGGTCTGTAACGAACTGTGGCACGGCAGTTATTGAATGTAACTGTAAAGGAGAGGTGGTAGTAAAACGGCACGTCTGAAACTGGTTTTGTGTTCGTGTTTAAGGGTAGCTTTGTTTTACTCCAACCTCACTGACTCTTAATAACTCAACTGTGGTGGAGGGAGTTGCACAGACACCTGAGAGGAAGAAATCTTTATTGTTTTGCAGGTGGGGAGCTGTTCCTGGGCATGGTTATCTGGAGGAACCCCAGTTAGCTCTGCCGCGTGGCTTTGGCTTCAGGCCTAGCACTGGAGCAGTAAGGGAGTGGTGGCCCCGCTGTGTGATCTGGATGTTTCAGAGGCCCAGCGTCTGGGCTCTGTCCCTGTGTAATGAAAGATTCAGCACCGTGGCACCTGGCTGCCTAGTTTGGAGATGAACATCAGCATTCTTCCCATGCAAACAATTCCAGGCTCCCACGGAGTACAGGCTCTGTGTGACGGCAGCAGTTTCGCCTTTGATTAGCTGACTCACAAACACCGATAGATGCTGCCTCGTAATTACACGGCCCTGGAGCTGGGCAGGCTTCTATTTAAGTTCAAAGCATTTTGCTGCTTGATATAATGCATGTAAATGATGCTCAGCAGATAGAGAATTAAAACTCAGCAGTTGTCTCCTTTATGCATCCATTTGCAATGATTAATTTGGTGTCCTGTGACTTTTAATTGGAAGAGTGGCAGTACTAGTTTTATAACTCCTAAATTCGCTGTGATCAGAACAAAAGCTGTTGTGTTTCTAAACATGAGAATAGTAAAGCAGGTCCTGGTTACACCAGTATTGAATAAGCTGTCATGGTAAAATTTAATGATAACCATTAGAATTTTATACCAATTTTAACTGTCAGAAGCTCAGAACAGTTTATGGACTGGAAGGAATCAGTCTACCATATCTCTGTGAGCACTGAGGTACTCACCTTTTAGAAGGAAACTAGAGCTCAGATTAATTATCATTGAAAGCGGTTGCTTGGGTTGGAAACTGCAGGGTCATTGATGTTTGAGTGTGAACAAACATTTTTCTTCTGCTGAGTCCTTTTGCTCCTTGATTTTGTTGTGCATTATTTAGGTAGCTTTTGATGTGTGTATGAGACCATGCCTGCGGATCCCGTGGCTGGCTCTGTGCGGTTGCATTCCCACAGACTGTAAATGCAGATTTAGAATCAGGTGGGTGAGTTGGAAAGGCCCTCCAGGTTCTAACCTCTTCTAAGCTGAATGTAGACACCAGGCTGATATCTTCCACAGGCTCTGGGAGCGCACTCCACCCCATCGTCCAAGCTGCTAATTCAATTTTTCCATTACCCTCCACAAATTGTAGATAAAGAATGTCTCTCGCTCTCTGAGAGCTGGTGCATGGAAACCTCCGTTGTCCCGTGACCTTGGATCCAACCCCGATGCGTTCCTCGCTCCCTGCTGCTTCAGCAAGCCCAGTGGTCCCCGTGCAAGGAGCGACTCAGGGCAGCTGCAGGCAGTTTCTCCCTTGGTGAGCAGCACCAAATGTTACCTGTTTAAAACACAGCAAGGAGCTTTGCAACGCTGCAGAAGAGAAACCAAAACTAAAGGTGAATGGCAGTATTTGAGCAGATAAATGTGCAAGGAGGGTGAGGAGGCTGCAGCCCGGTGCTGGCACGTCTGCATGCTGGGAGGGGAGCGCAGCCCTGCCAGCTGAGCGAAAACGCCTGGGATCAGCCCCTGCACTCCTGGCAAAAACAGCAACAATGCAGCAAGTCTAAGTTTTGGACTGCTAATCCAGGGAGGTGTGCGTGACTGTGTATGGCCATCAGTAAGCCAGGGAGAGCTAAGGGATGCCAGTGGATAAGTAGAGAATGCCTTAAGGCTTTTATTGAGAACACATCACCTTGCAGTGTAGCAGATGAGAAACTGCATTCTTCAGACTTTGTCAGTCTTCCAGTGAGTCAGTGGAGTTGCTGGGTGGTTTTCTTTTTTTTTTTTTTTTTTTTTTTTTTTTTCTTTTAAATCCCTGGCATTATCATTAGTGAGTGAACTTTCTACCTGTCCACCCCACTTCTTGTTGAAATGTCCAGCTCCATTCTCTCCAAGGGCGGGACATTTCATTGTTACAGCCATTTGGTGCGGTAATTTATTATTAATTATGTTTTCACAGTCGAGCAGTCACGTTACCTCACTGCATTTATCCTCTGCCAACACATAAATGGATTATTTGTAATGAGACAGTTATGGGTAGATGCTGAATGTGGATTTTACAACTTCAGCCTAAGAAGGATAATTCCCCCGCTGCACTCAGCCTTCTGAAAGGGATCGCCGTGCGAGGGCTCAGGAAGCCACGGATCTGTTCAGTGCCTGCTGGAGAAGGAAAACATGTGTGAGGCTGTGGAAAATAGCCCTGATTGTTTCGGGAATTACCATTACACAGAAAAGAGACAAACTGCCAGCATAAAGTTGTTGCAAGGTTTCTGATGGGCAGCTTTTCACGTTTTGTAAAAGCTCCTTTCTGCAACAGCTCCTTTCTCCATCCCTGCCCAAGGACTCCTCAGACGTACCTGTGGAGGTGCAGGCAGTGTCCCCCTCCCCGCACGGCCTCGGGTCGCTCCTCTGCGGTGACATCTGATGGTGGGAAGGTGCCGACTGCCACAGCTCCCTGGTGCCTGGGCTGCCTCGTCTCTGATTTGCTTTTGTGCCTGTTCCATCAGTGCTCTGGAAAAGAGAGAACGTCGTGAAGTTTGTAGGCTGCTTGGCATACCGAGCACAAAACTTGCGAGTCTTACTGTAAAGCCAATAGAAGTAATTAGGAGCACAGCTCTTTGAACTCACCATTTCCCTTAAGTAGGTATATTCCTTTGGCTGTGTGTGGTAGCAGTGATATTGGTGCAAGGTCAGCTGCCGCTGAGCTCCCAGCCCTGCTTCATCAGCTCGTTGCTGTTTGGCGAGGCAGCGCGCTCCCCGCACACCTGTGCCGTGCAGGCTGCGGCTGAGAAGAGGGAAGCACTGCGCTGCAAAGAGCCATGACCCATTTTCCGATTATGCAAGTCTCTGAGGCTCTTCTAATTCATGGAAATACCTTCTCTTTTAGAAGGTGATGAGGATGAACAAAACACTTTACTGGGGGCAGGTTTGGAGAATGCCAGCAGTCAGTGGGCCAGGCCTGGGTTTCACATCACACTGTTACAGATCCAGTGCTGAGTCCATTAAAGCAGAAAAACATCTACTAGGATAATTCCTGCAAAAACAGGAATTTGTTTGATGTTTGTTTAACGTGTGTTAAACGACTTGTCTCATAGTGGCGTAATGCTTTTAAAGGCTGTGTCACGCTGGGTAAGGATCTGCCTGGTTTTTCATTCTGCTGCAGTGCAGGTGCCGTACGTTGCAAAAAGCAGACAGCTGAGTGCTGCTAGACTGTTCATGCCTAGCCATGATTTAGTGACGACCAAACTCAGGTCTGATGGCCTGGAGGTTTTATGCAAAAGTTGGGTAATATTATAGCCGATATAAGAAGGTTTACTGAATCCTTGATTTCAAACCATTGCTCAGATTTTCCGAAGAATGTGTGGCAGTTTTGTTTTCAGTGTCATGAAGATGCTCGGTCACACAGGTGGTCACAGTGCAGCATCTTTCCTGAGTCAGTTCCTTCCACGGAGCTGCACGGCATGTAATTGCCATCAGCAGGAATGGGAGTTGTATCTGTGGGCTTAATGGCACGCAGGACCAGAAGGCACTCAGATGTACAGAGCTGGAGAAATATCCCTGAAAGTGTTACTCTGGATTTGCCTGCAGTCAGACTCTGGTCACTCTGCCTGACATATGCAGTGTTGGTTGTGCCTTTAGGGTATGAAGTGTTAAAGCACAAGTCACTTCAGTGACTTCCATTGTAAATTCACATCTCTATTTCTATTGACATGAGTGTTTCATTTCCGAGAGGAAGGTTACTCTTCTGCACAGTTGTTGCATATTTTCTGATCTGGAGTGAATTCTTGTGACTCGGAGATATTTGTTCTCTAAAAATAATTATGCATTTTTTTATCATTATGAAATTTGTCTTTTACAGTTGTTCAGTGAAAAAATAAGTGGAGCTGAAGGAACAAAATTAGATGAAGAATTTCAAGAGATGGAAAGGGTAAGGAAAGCAACGTATGTTTTTCAATACTAAGCTATTGCAAAGTCAAAAGTCTTTCACATTTCAGATGCTAGAATGGTATTATACATTTACATGGGGGAAATACTTAATTCAAAACATAAATATGTAAGAATAAGTGCAAATTTATCCTTCAGTCTTGTCAGCTCAGCCAAGGGAGAAGAGACATGCAGAAAGGCTGTTTGAGCAGAGCAAGCTGGTTCCACACACACCTACTGACAGTGAAGGGAAGCTCCTCCAAGACTGGTGCAAAGCACCAAGAGAGACTTGTCTTTCTCCTCTGTCTATGAGAGAAGTTAGCGAGAGAGAAAAAAAATTATCTTAATTCAGAATTATATTTGTTAGTTTAAATCCACAGTCAGGAATTAATATGAGTTGTTGTGGAAATGGAAATGTTTGTTACCGACTTATTCGTGGTGGTTGTTTCAAATCAAACTGCGTTCATGTCACTTTCTCCTTTTTGAGCTTTTAAGTGCTTTTTATCACCATTGTCTTTTCTATATATTTTAAATGTACGTAGTGATCCTAGGTCACAGCTTTTATTGTTGGCAGATTGAAGAAAAAATCTTGTGTGAGTTGTTCTTTTTTTTTCCAATGTGCATATTTAGGATTTATGATCTAAACAGGCTTCTAGGTTTCAGTTTCTTTGGCTTCAGAACAATTATTTCCTTTCTTTGCATTATAAGAGGAAAAGTAATACACAGACCCAGAGGTAAAAAAGAGAAACAACCCTGAAATGCGATTTTATAGCATTTTAGAAACTATTAAATGGGAAGACAGTGCAAACCACTGCTTTAAATGGCCCTGACCCCAAGACTGTGAGCTAGGATATTTTAAATCTTTTTCACCTGTGGAGAAAAGCAGTCATAGTAACAATCATTGGGCTGGCGGGAAAAGTGTAGCCTAGAATGCATAAGCAGTATTTGAGACTTATAAGGTTGAGAGATAAGTAGGTCCCCACATCTTGAAACGAGCTTTTTCTCCTTCTGTGTGCTAGCTGCTAATTTATTTTGGTACAACCTCACTGCAGCCATGGCATGACTGTTTATTTTAATCTACCACGTTTGCTTTATTTTAAATAAATTTACACAATCAGCCAGAATAGTATATTATACGTAATCAAAATATAAACTTTCTAGTAATAGGCTTGCTTTTTGCTAACTTTTGTGTACTTTTATTTTTCAGAAAATTGATGTTACTAATAAAGCTGTAGCAGAGCTTCTGTCAAAATCCACAGAGTATCTTCAGCCAAATCCAGGTACGGTAGAGAAAGTAGGTGTCAGATTTTGCTAAACATTATCTTGTTACTCAGAAATTCATCCTAGGTGGATAAAAGCTAATTAGGTCATTCTCGTGAGGCTTCTAAATGTCTAGAGACCCTCAGCTGCGCATACAATGAACTGCACTGTACAATGGAACCGTAAAGTTTATGTGCAGCAAGTCTGACCTGCAATGCAACGCACAACACACGATGTTGGTCTTAGTGGGCGCATACATACAGGCTGTGCGTGCATGATGTGTCTTGAATGGCCTGGGACGGCAATACAGCACCTGTGTTATTTATGCTGGATTTCCTGGAGTGGGATATGGATCCCTAAAGTAAAGAGAATGCCAGCATTTTATTTATTTATTTATTTATTTTTGAAAGATATAAAAGGCTGTTGAATTTAACTCATGCACGGCTGTCAGTGGGGTACTGGTGGTTATGAAGCCATGGAGAAGAGAGCTGAAACTTGCCTACCTAGAATCTGAGTGAAGCTTTGCTTTTTCTGGATACTGCAAGGTCTCGGTGGGTTTTGGGTAGTCAGTTAATAGAGGTTTATCGAATTTTAGTTTAAGAAACAAGAAAGGGTACATGTTTATGTTTACAGTTGGTCACAAAGATTAGCTGTTAAGAGCTTGGTGGACTGTCCAAACCAGCTGTTGGAAGGACCTTCATTTTTTTGACAACTGTCTGACTGAATTTACACTTGGTAGCTACACCAATGACTTTAGAGATAGCTGTCTGTTCTGGGTGCTTTATGAGATGCACATCCCTGGATAAGTTTAATAGGTTGTTAATGTCTACAGAAGAAACATTTAATGGGTTGTGTCCACAAAAGGATGGTAGTATTCAACCCATTACCAAGGCCCAGCTAGGGTGTTCAAGATGCAGCTAGTCACCATGGTCCACATTCCTTAGGAATACCCTACCCGTGGCTATCACTGTGTTGAAGAAGCTGTTGAGAGGTAATCGTAAGGAGTAGATTAGAAAAACATTCCAAGAATAATTGAATAGTTTTGTCATGATATGTGCAGGCTAACAATAAATTATTAATTTTTATGTACCCAGCCTTTCTGCAGAATAAATTCTTAGTGTCTTGAACAGTGGAAGCAAGAAAAAAGCAGGGAAAAAAAGTTCTGTAAAGCTCTCACAAACAAGAGCCTTAAAATGGCTTCGTCTGTGCTTGTATCCATTTTATGTTTGCTTTCTGCAGTGCTTTTAATAGAGGAATCCACAAAGAAAAATACCCAAGGGAATGAGAATATTGGTGAATATCAGCAGAAGGCGATAAGCACTCCCACTATATAACTGCCTGGAGAGATGATGCCCACTCAGCTGGGAATAAAACACTTTCATGTGACCCATACTGCTGTATGTAATCTTACTTCAACATTGATCATGAAGTACTGACAACAAAAAGCTTATGGGTCTATAGACTAACGTAGTGACTTGCTTCATGAGGTTGCTTGTTAAATAATTTGTTGCTTTAAATATATGAATTAAAAAAAATATTTTGTCTGTTTTTTGTTCATGTTCGTATTAGCATACAGGGCCAAGCTGGGAATGCTGAACACTATGTCAAAGATCAGGGGACAAGTTAAAACCACAGGCTACCCTCAGACAGAAGGACTCCTAGGAGACTGCATGATACGGTATGGCAGAGAGCTTGGCGATGATTCTATGTTTGGTGAGTTTGTGTACCTCCTTTGAGAATATTTCAGTATAAAGCTCTTCACAGAATATTACTCAGTGAAAAACTATGTAAATAGCTGATCCAGGTAAGAGGGAAAGCTAAGTATAGTGATTAGGGGATGATTGATATAATAATATACATTGCTTCTACGTATTTGTCTGCCTCTGTTGTAGGTAGATTGTTACTATTGCTGTCTCTAAACATCTTAGTTTCTAACTTGCCAAAAGTAAATAATATAGAGTGATTCTTGGATGCTATGCATTTTTTTAACCTTTAAATAAAAATGGTTACCTTATATCCAAGGGTTAAATTAATGGAAAAAAATCTTGGGGGGTGGAGGAACTGTGGGTGCTTTTGGTGTCTTTGTGCTTTGGAGCAATACTTCTCAGATAGGCATTTTCTTGTTTTTGTGAAGATCCACTCCAGCTTGGCCATGCTTCAATTCTTTGGTAAATCAAATATTACCTATTTCCTCAGAAAATATGCTGAAACTTCACGGCCAAAATCTTGACAGAGGCATTGCTTGCTGAGCATGCACAATGTGTGGGCTTGACTGGAACAAACCTGAAGCACTGTCACAGAGCTACTCAGTGGGTGTTTTTTGATACAGCTGGGATTAAGAGGGAAACTACAAGAAATGTACATGAGAAAAGGAGAGTCCCATATTTGGGAAAGAACACAGGCTAGGGCTACAGGACTCTGGCTTGGGCTAGGACTGTGTGCAGAAGTCAAATTCAGAACTGGCTGACTTCTTTATGCCCTGTTATTAAGATCTGCAGTTCCACACACAAAGGCCCTTCTCTAAGTAGTAGAGACAGCTACATAGGCCTAGGAACCTAGGACTCAGAAAACCCAAGGAGGTGCTGCATAGGGGAAGATGTTGATGCTGCAGAATATACTATAGAGCAAAATATTCCAGTTCTAATTTTCTGTAGGAGAAAATCAAATGCATAGTTTACATTATTTTTTACTTTTCAACAGCCTACAACAGATACCTACTTGAAAGAGCTGCATCATAAGACACGTTTTTGTTTTACATATATTGAGATATAAGTAGCATATTCTTTACCATAGGCCTTGCACTACTGGACGCTGGTGAAAGCATGAAACAAATGGCAGAAGTGAAGGACTCACTTGATATTAATGTCAAACAAAATTTTATTGATCCTCTACAGTTATTGCAGGACAAAGATTTAAAAGAGATCGGGGTAAGTTTTCCAGGGTAAAGCTTCATTTATCAATAATCCAAGTCAATCAAACCCTAGTTCTCTCTCTTTTTTTTTTTTTTTTTTTTTTTTTTTTTTTTTTGTGGAAGCAAAGAGGCAAATAAATGTCACTACATTTAAGCTTGTGTCTGTAGCAAAATAGTGATGAAATCTGCTTAAAAACAATGTCTGGCTATTTCTCTCCATTGTCTAACTTTCTCAGTTTGCCATATTGCCTCTATATTCAGTGCAAGAAGGATAGCGAAGAAAATTGCATTCTCTATTTTTCTGCTCTTTTATTTTAACCGACATTTTTTATTAATTGTTCTGAACGTGTGAGTGGGCTGCGATTTACTGTGACTGATTATCCTGTCTTGCCACCTCTCTCTGTCAGCCTGAGGCTGTTTATTATAGAGGCTGAATTTGATTGTTGAAGAAGGCGAAGGCTATTCAGGGCAATCACAGAGTGATCTCAAAAGTGCCTTAAAATGTTGAGTGCCATATTCCACTATGCGGAAAAATATAGGATGCTGAGGAACATATTTTTAACCTTTAAAGTTAGGTTTTTCAGTGCTTTTGTTTACAAAATGACAATTCAAAAGAAAGCCAGGCAGTCTCTGTCTGAGTCTGATTCCTATAGACTTGGGTAATAAGCAAGTTAATTCCCTGATGAAACGCAGAAAAGAAAGATGTTTTATTTGTTTACATGTATGTGGAAAGCAGAGCAAAAAGCTAGTAATAATGCCTTGATGTCTATAGCTGTCTCCTGTGATACATAGCCATTTTCAGTTGTCATTCTTCTGGACTGATAAAAAGAAATTGTTTGATGTTAGCTTTAATGAGAATTTTGTACTGTCACTTTGAGTCCCTTCTGTAAGTCTGTCAATCCCGTGATTTTTGGCAACAGAAAAGCTTGTATAGTGATGTCAGATAGAAGTGTCAGGTTGACACCTAACAAAGAAAGCAAGAACGTAAGATTTGTTGGAATACTGCTTATGGAATGAGAAGGGAAAATAACTGTCATATTGCATATAATTCATTTAAGTATAGAACGCAGGGGGCACATTTGGATTTTCTAAATTAGAAGCAGGATCCAATGTTAGGTGTTGCACATTTAATAAACTCCATCCCATGACCTGGGTGCCTAAGATTACTGAATCAAGGTAGCCAGTTCCCTAGGTCCTACCAGATGACTGTTTATTTAAAGTCTACACAACTTAAAATTTCATTCACGTATGCAGTCCCAGACATACCTGATGCTGCCTTAGATCAAAGGGATGGACTGGATAATCTCTGAGCCTGGCATTTCTTTTGATTCTGCATGTCCCTGTAATTGCATCCAACTGAAACTTCCTTAAATCACTGTGTGTTTGTATGGGCCTGTCCCATTTGGACCTCCTCCTAAATGTTCTGTCTTATTTAGCATCATTTGAAGAAACTAGAAGGTCGTCGTTTGGATTATGATTATAAAAAGAAACGTCTTGGAAAGATACCAGATGAAGAAGTTAAACAAGCAGTAGAAAAATTTGAAGAGTCAAAGGAACTAGCTGAAAGAAGCATGTTCAATTTCTTAGAAAATGATGTAAGTCTGTCCTGCATTTTTGTTTGCTGCAGTATATCCAGGTAGAAAATGTGTGTAGGACTGGATAAAGCTTGACCCATCCTTCACAGGAGACAAGGACTGAAGGCAGAGAATGTACCTTTTTCCTTGTCTCAGAGAGGAACGTTATGCACAGCAGTGCACGGGAGTACTCAAGAATTCAGCAAGCTCTTCTGGAGATACGATTGCTCAGACAAGGTTGACACAGACGTCTCATGTAGCTTTATTATCTATGAGCAATGAACTGTCTGAGAGCAGAATACAGGGAGATCCGGGGGAAGGAGAAGCCAGTCACAGACCAGCTGCTTAAAGCATGAGCAAGAGATACGTACCCAGTGCTAATTTGCAGGAACAGCCCACTTAACACAGAACTTTGCTGCTGATTTGAAGGATCTGCATAATTTTTTCTCTAAAAATTACAATTACAACTATAGCTTGGCTGTAAATATTACTGTGTAGAGTTTATGTGGGTTATGCTCAGGTACTTGGACATTGGCTCAGAGTCGAAGTCCACTGTGAAATTATGTCTAAAAAATGAGCAACTGTGGTGATTTGCGATAATCCTCTCTTCAGTGCTTATACAGCAGAATAGCGGGATGTGCTCTCCCATATAGTCATGGAATTATATGAAAAGAGAGATGGAAGGGTGCTTTAGAGGCCATTTTGCTATCTGTAAGTAGGACACACAATATTAGTTTCTTTCTTACGAGTGGGTGTCAGGTTTTTTGTCTGTTTGTTTTTGTCTGGAATACGAAAGACAAAAGAAATTACTTGGTTTTACAGAGATTCCTGTGTTAGACCATATTAGCCCCAGTCAAGTTCAAACAGAAGTAGGAAGGCAGGGCCTATTCCAAAGCTTTCTCTTCTGTAGATACAGTATCACAGAAACCATGCTTAAAAAGCAAGAAATGTGCTGTCTTCTGGGAGCAAACTGCAGAAAGAGGAGCTGTTAAGTGGGACCTGCAAACAACTTCTGTCTCTGACTACCAGTGTAATGGCCACCTATAAACTAGCCAGTAGCTCCTAAACTGCTTGAGAGTGGGACCCATTCATTACATCAGTGCATAAGTTCATAACCCCTTGCTGTTATACCAGTTATATTAAGTTATATACAAGTTATATTAAGGCTGCAAAAATTTTACATCTTTTATCAACAATTTCAGCACACTGTTCCATGGTAAGCTCTACCAATTGGCCAGCTGTGGTGTATGCATTTTGTAGTTCTTCTTCGCATAAGCAGCTGAGAAATGTTTCAGACATTTATCATTAGCCAAAGCACCAAAGGAAAGATGAAACAGTGTATGAAATACAGCGACTTACCTAAGCCACAAGATCAGGAACAACTGACTAGTATAACTGATTCTGCCTTTGGGAGGGAGGTGAAGTGGATGGCCCTTTGACGTCTTTTTCCATACCCTCTTTCTGTAGTTTCTGTTTAAAGAAAACTGTGCTCTTTCCTTTCCGTTTGCCATGCTGACCCAATTTCTCTCCTGTTCTCAGACTTCTCATTACAGCCTTCTTGTCTAAGCCCAGTCTTTCTCACTGGATTTGTACAGATAGTAATTGCAGTCACTTCCTTCCTGTCCTTCCCAGTTCCCCCCATCTCCCTTTCCTGGCCTTCTTGCCCTGCAATCTCTTTTCTCAATGCTCTGGTCCCCAGCCATCTTGCCAGGTGCCTCACCCAGACTCAGTCCTGATCCACATCTCTTTCTCTCTCTTTTTTTTTTTTTTTTTTTTTTTTTCCACAGCTAGTTCTAGACCTCCCACACAGACACTTTTCTATGCACTTCTTATCAGATCCATCTTCTTGCCTTTCCCACTCAGCCAGTCTCAGGCTCCTCTAGCTAAATGGCTTTTAGTCCCTCAGGTCTCCCTGGCTCCTTCCCAGTCTCTTTCGCTTTCTTCTCGTAATCCCCAGTTCCATACTCTTCCTGGCTCTTACTCATCTTGTCTGGACATTCCTTGTCTCTCCATTTTCTCTGACCACTCCATCCAAACCCCAGGCACATTGTGCGTTATCCTCAGCTGGTTTACATTACTCTCACTTGACTTTGATGGAATTGTATCAGCTGTTAATTTGGTTCTGTGCATTTCATTTCTGTATGCTATGTGACAATGTTTGGCTCTCTTGGAATCCCAGAAGAATTTCTAATAATCTTTTTAACTGAGTAAAAGCAGACGAAGTATAGCATAAAATTACCATGGGTTCATAAAACATTTGCAGCAAGTTTACTCAGACACCTTCTCGTGATCCAATGTCTGAAGACATGGAATGGGAACATGTCAGACTTCTTGGGTTCTGTCTTCTTAATGTGGTCTTAAAGGAAGAGGACAAATAAATATTTGGTAATGTTCCATCAGAGATCACAATACAGATTCAATTTTTCAGTTTGTGTTACGGTAACGGGAATGAGATTATTAATTACCTCGTGAATAAAAGTGTTGTTTTTTTTTTGGTTTGTTGTGTTTTTTTCTCTTTAGCATCCTCCCTTTACCCCAGCATTCATATTTTTGAATGATTGGCTGATACTTCAGTCGAAGTAGGTTTGGGTAATAGTAGGTAAATCATGTTTCATTTATTGGTTTATAAAATGCTGCCATCTAGTGAGGTAACTCCAGACAATTTCAGAACTGCAGTTTGCAAACATCGCTAATAAACACTAATGGGGCTGAATCACAAGAGTTGTCACAACGTAATTTCTCCTAACATTGCTGATTAGAAAAGCCCCACTTTCACCTGCTAAGGGGTCATGTCCTCTGTTTCAGCTCGGGTGTTGACAGACAGCTGGCTTGGAAGTTGAAAGCAAAAGGGATTTGCACGTTGTGAAAGGAAATGACTCAAGGACCCAGCCCTGGGTTAGTGAACTAGAAGTTACACCTCAGTTTTGTTCAGGTTCCAGTTGGCAGTTTCTTTCATAGAATCACATATGCTCTTTTTCAATAGTCCCACAAGGTATCATTGTCTTTTGAGATACCAGGTCTGTTTTGAATGAAGTGTTTGTTTATCTTTCAGCTGAATGTACTGCAGGCTCCTTAAAACTATTTTCCTCTCTGTATTTCAGGTAGAACAAGTTAGCCAGTTGGCTGTGTTTGTAGAAGCAGCATTAGATTACCATAAACAATCCACAGAAATTTTGGAGGATCTGCAGAGCAAGCTGCAAAACCGGTAAGGCTGAACCCATGAGAAAATGTTGAACCTCTTTTGCAGCTCAGGTTCATGAACGTGAAATGTCGCTGAAGCAACAGATCTTGTAGCACCACCTCACAGATGCGCACTTGGTGTGTTTTACTGGACTTCATTGCTTTAAACCATTGCCACCTGGCAACTTCTTGCTGCACTGAGAGCCTTTAATGTACCGCAAGATCTGCCCAGAAAGCTTTGAGTGTGTGCAGAATCCCTCGCTCACATCTGTGAATGTTAATCAGGACAGCCTCCATTTGTTTGTAGGTTTACTCAAACTTGCATACTTTCTGAACTGTGTTTGGGAGAATGCTGAGAAGTTGGCATGTTTTCACTGAGATTATGGGGTATAACAAAACTCTGCAGCAAAGTAAGGGAATTGCCAGCTGGCTAGGAACGTGACTGTGGTGAGTGTACTTGTGAAAGGCCCAGATACTTCATGTCATACTAACAGAAAAAAATGCTGCTGTCATTAATCTGTTGTACGTCATCCTGAGAACAAACAGAAAACAGGAGACCAAAATGGCTTGCGGAGCAGTGTAACATAGCCTAACATTACAATCACAGAGTCCAGATAACTCTGTGGGGCTTTTTATTTGGGTTGATGTGGTGGCTGTGAGTATCACACAGGAACAGCTGTGCCTGTGTACCCTGCCCCAAGAACCAGAGGGCCAGTGAGATGCGGAGTTCTTGGCTGGGCCACATGTGCATACAGGAAGAGGTACTAAGATGGCTTTGCTGACCAAATGGTTGTTTCCCGTTTTTTCTAATAAAAAATGGCACTTTTTGAGATGCAGTCCCTTGGCCTCTGTCCTGGCTGGGTTTCTGCATATGTCATGTACAGTAGAGCTTTCCAGATAGCTCATTCCTGGAACTTCTGCTGAACTCAGTGGCAGCTGTGGATGCTCAGCGCTTCTAAAACTCAGGCCGTTAAGCTTTATGCCTCTGTCAGCAGGACCATAGTATTAAACAAAATAAGGACTTGCTGATATTCAAATATTGCATTAGAATTGAGCAGTTTTAAGCAAATAATACATATGACCACCCCCCCCAACCCGCCCAAAACAAAACACTGCAGGAGGGTATTTTCCCACTTTTCAAATGCAAATGCAAAAGACCCTAGATGGAAAGTCCGTACCTATTTGTTCCTTCAAGTAAATCTCTTGCCATTCTTCTTTGTGTTCTAGAATAAATGTAGCATCTAGTCGGCCTAAACGTGAATTTAAGCCAAAGCCTGTAATAACTGCAACCCTGGAAACTGGTGATAATCAGCAGCACAATGGGATTGCATATAGCTCTTCCATAAAATCATCAGGTAAGCCTGTGGTCACAGAATTTAATGTGTTGGTGGGTGTTTTACCAGGTTGTTGCTTGTACTGTGAGAATGATGGATTCATGAGGCATCGGTATCCATGTATTTTCCTCCCGTTTGTTTCCCAGATTTGGAAATGGAATTGTGAAGCAGGTTTCCTCTCAGCAATCTTTCACCATCTGAAATTTAGGTGTGGCATTCTCCTTGGTCTTTTAGGTTCTCTGTATTGCCACTGAGGGTGGGAGGAGAGAGAGGGAGAGTCAGTTGCAGAAAGCAGTTCATGTCTTGAAAAGACAGATGCCTAAGGTGGGTGTGTTACATCAGTGTATGGAACATCTCCAGATGCTAATTTCTCTCCACAGTCTACTAGACCATAAAGGATCAGCACAGGATCTTGACTATTAACCACATAAAATTCAGAAAGACCACTCCCAGCCTTACTAATTTTATTTTTGTATTAATATATTTTACTTTAATGGCCTTTCATTCCCCTAAAATACACGCCAAAGTGCGTGCATTTTTGAACTGAAGTTCTCAGGTACCCATTACTGTGGGAGCAGGGATCCCTTCTTGTGGTTAGATCCCGATTCCACACACACACACACACAGAACAACTGAAGAAAGCCCTTGAAAGTTGTGGGAATGGTAATAATTACTAAGGTTACTCGTCACTGAAATAACTTTTTCTCATCTCTTCTTGTGAATACTTTTTTTCCTTATCTCCTTTATGCCTACAGCAAGTGATGACAGACCAATAACAAAGCACAAAAGACAATAATATGCAAAGAAAAGAGCATGAAAAAGCCAGTGTTTTTTTTTTTTTTTTTGTTTTGTTTTTTAATTATTTGTAAGGAAAATAGAGAGGAGGCAGTGAGCCTAAAGTTTCCTTCTCCATTTGGCATGAGATCTAGGATCTTTTTCTGAAGCCTTTTTTCATTTTTTTTTTTTCTTGTTTGTAACTCTCCGGTTTCCTCTTCCCTCCAGTCTTTCTTCTTTTAAAGGTTATAGGGAGAGAAATAAGAGAACTAAAGGTGAAAGAATAAAGCTTAGAGCTGTAACTTCGTGTTCCTTCTAGAGTCTTTAATTTTCTTGCACTCTGGTATAAAATAAGGCTATTACACAGTCCATACTGAAGGGGATTGCAATAGATTGGCAGCATAAATCCACCCAGCAAGATCCTGTCCCTTGTTTTGTTTCTTTTGTGCTTCAGGGTACTTGAAGGTATGTTAGTGAAGCTCCCCATGCTGCACGAATAACAAGACAGTAATTTTGTGTTGCTGTTGAACATGGGATTGAGGGAGATAACTCTGTTTTTTGCATGTTCCTCTCAGTTCGGACCACTGGTTCTTAAGACATGGTGCAAGCACACATTTCATTCAAAGCACTGGAAATGTGCGCAGCAATGCATAAGTCCTTAAGTTTCTAGTTATTTTCACAGCACATCTGGATGAAAGCAGCAAAAACAAGGCAACCTTTATTAAGAATCTAGTATAAAATTACTAGCCCCCTATCAATTACTTGTCAAGTTATATAGGCTTTTTTCTGCTTTACATGTGCAGTGGAGATAGGAGATTTAGATTCAGCACTTGTACATTAACTAGTATGTCAAAACAGAGATAAAGCAGTACACACCTTACAGTGGTTTATAATCACGAGTGATCCAAGATGTCCTTTAAAGGTAATCAGTCAAGCCTTTAGGCAAAAGACAGGCTAGATGACTTCTCAAGGTTGTTTCCAGCCTTTTAAAGAAAAAAAAAAAAAAAAAAAAAAAAGTGGTGTTAATAAGCTAAAATTCAGTAAATGAACTGAAAAATAAATGACCACTGCTTAGTAAGATAGGGAAGGAGAGAGCCACTTCCATTGATTGACTACTGCATCAGCTGCTTGCATATCATTAAATGATGGATTTTCACTTGCTGCTTGGCTCACTCAGTACTATCAGAATGGAAAAGAAAACATAACCGTGAAAAAGATAAAGAGGAGGGATAGGAAAAATTCAGTTACAGTTGCTATGATTAATGTTGTGAATAATATCAGAAAGACATATATAGTACTTAGAACATCTGTAATTTTTACTTCTTGCTCCTGAAGAAAGTATAGTTGTGGATGCCGTGCTTACCTCCTGAGCAGGTACAATAAGTGAAATCATTTTTTGTTTTCTTTGTTCTTCCTGTTCAATACTCAAAAGTTACCTATATGGATTTCTGTGGAATTACAGTGGAGTGAATATGCCTTGCTTGTAAATGGGAAAACCTCCCTGTTCCTGTTTAAAATCATGAAACAGATTTGATTTATGGTTTGTGGTTTAGAAATGCAAACCAGGTGGCTCTAAGCAAAACACTGGTAAATGTTTTAAGGTCTCCAAGTGATAGAGGGATAGCATCATGATTGCTTTCTTCTTTCACTTAGAAAACTTTTTTGTCCTACACAAGCACTTTCGTGCTTAATTTTCCCCATTTACACATTGGCTCTATCAAAACATAGGGCTTTAATTTCCCCGATGCTGTCACTCAATATAAGTAGTATCTTAGCATTCAGTGGGCCCATGGAAATCAACAGGGCAGTTCAAAATAAGCTGTGATAATTCAGCAGAACTACCACGATCCAGTTTTGAGTGTTGAAATGGCTTTTCCTGTGTTTCACCATAGCTTTCTAGGTTAAGTATCAGCTTCTTGGAGCAGGAATGGTATTTTCCTTTTACAGTTCCTGACACATGGGGATTATATAGTACTAATGACTTGCATACATTTGCAGGGCTAGAATCACAGGAACATCTTTTTAATGTTGTACATTTAGCTACTTTGATTAAGCACAGATAACAAATCTGTATTTTTGTTCTAATGTATTGTTATCCTCATTAATCAGTTGAAGCTATAAGCATCATCTGGTTCATCTTAAAACTCTTAAATGCTGTGTTACATCATGCCTTTATTTCTTTTTGTTTGTCAGGTTTGACTATGATATGAACTAATTGGGTCTGGTTGCCATGTGCTGCAGTTTAACACAAGCATCTAAATGTTTACACACTTCAGCAGTGAGGGACACTTGGACTAATTAACTTAGCAAGCTTCCAGTTTGTGATTATTAAAGTATAATTCTGCAACCATATGTATGCATCGTGGTATAGAAGATTAAGAGTAGGTGCAGGAATGGGCAGTAACTCCCTTTGGAAATACAACAGCAACAACAAAAAGCATCAGATGTCCTGGTTTCGTCCTGTAATACTTGAGAAGACACAGACAGCTGATGCCTAACCTGCTTTCTGGTGTTTTTTTTTTCATTTGTGCTATTAAGGCTTAAGTGATGTAGAGACTATGACAAGACATTTTTGAATATGTGACAATGAAGCGTGGCAATTTAGCTCCACAATGGCAGAAATTAAGGCGGTGGGCATAGTGTTGCAGATTAACATAAAACCTGCCTGCAGGAAGGAAAGGTTGTACTTCTTTAGCTTAAGCCTCTGCAACAGTAGAAGACGTGCAAGTATTTAATAGACAGGAAAAGGCTGGAGTCACGTCACCAATTCTGTGATGTTAAGCAGTGTGTGTTGCAGACTGTCAGGCAGTGCTGCCCCCATCACCTTTGTCAGGGAAGCTTTGTCTCATCGGGCTATACAGTAGCAGCAGCTGCCTGACTCTCATGAAGTCTTTGACTGATCCTACAGCCTGGAGTGAAAGCGGTTGTACTGGCTGTGACCATTATTTTAAAATCTTTCCAGGCTGCCAGACACTTTTCAGTTCTTTGGAGCTTAAAATGAACCAAATGTGATCCATCTCATATCAGGTACCTTACTGTCAGAAATTAACTGGCTTGCAATAGTAAATTAGCCCCATCGGAGCAGCTGGTGAAGGCTAGGAACTTTGTCAATTATTCAGAGCACTGCCTTCTGCTGTTGACAGTTCTAGTGAGTTGGTATCAGATCTACCTTGGCAAAGACTCTGAAAATAACTCAGTTATTTTTGAATGCAGTCAGTCCATTTTTGCTGGAAAACCGTGTCTCATCTTTTCTGTGCATGGACTGTTTCAGCAAAAATATGCCCAGAACCAAGCTTTTGCCTGGGCCATTGAATTAGAGTAGCCCTAATTCAGTTTGTTCTTGTTAAACTTTGTTGTTACCCCGTGCCTTCCATGGGCAGAGAAATAGTCCAGCTTTGTTACAGCAGTATCCCAGGGAGGCTGGCTGAAGGGGCCCTTTGTGTTGACAGCTCTCTGCCATTGTTATAATAGAAAAGAGCTTTTATTTCTAGAGGATGGAACGTATCCACAAAACAGAAAATTAATTCCCACTTCCCAGTTTTAACACCAGATATTACTCATGTTTATATATTTGTCAATTAAAAAGATGCTTTCACCCATCCTTGTCTACTGATCACCAGAATCATTGTTTTGTCACCTTGTTTCCTAAAAGACTTCTCCTGATCCCTGTTGCTAGACAATATCAGAACAGTTACTTTTCAATAGTACACATTACCATGATTAACAGATTAAAAAGCACAGCATGCATTTTTAACATCTCAGCTATTTTATCTGTATTGCATTATCGTTGGGTGCATACTTGCCCAAACAAAAATTACTCTTTGGGCTGACTACGTGATCAGCCTGTGTGATAACTTGGAGAGAGAGCTAAGACAAAATATTTCAGTTGTGGCAATGTTGCAAATGAGACAAGCAGAATAACTTCAGGGGTTTAACTACTTTAATTGAAGCACTGGAAGGCTGAAGAGTTGTTTGTCATGCCGTAATGTGTTTTACTGCTGTGTATGTGGCAGCAGCATGAAGTCTTTTTCCCTTTTCTTCATTTATAAACATACTACAAAGTAGCAGAATTTTACTTCAATATGCTGCATGTATTATTTAAAATCTGTTATGGCTGACCACCTGTTGAAGTCCTTGCCCAGAAAGCTAAGGTTTACAATTTAAACATTAGATTACATTCTACTAGAATAAGCTATTATTCATAAGTATGAATGAAGGAATATGTTACGTATAGGTATCTATACTAGCGATCCAAGCCAGTCAACCACCTCTTTGTGAGAATCTTTAAAAAGACAACTGTATTGATAAGGTAACTTATTTTGCTATTGGTGATTGTTTTCTACTTTAATTTATATTTGTTTTCCTGTAAATGTGTGTTCTTACTACTGTGTTTGCATGTGGTAACAGTAATATTTTAAGAGTAACTTGGTATGAAGATCGTTATAGTAGGACATGAGGAAATGACATAAGTCACAAGAACAGCTGGGTGCTGTGTCAGTGTTTTCATCTGTAAGATAGTTTGACAGCCACCACCATTACTAACATGACCGTCGCTTTAGTTCAGATGAAGGACATGTATAGCAAAAGATTTGAACACACAGACTCAGAGAGCAGTAACCCAGAAATGACCATCACTGCTCAAGCCAGGTGAGGCTGGAAGTCCTAATGCAGGAGCAGCTGGAGGCCTTGCTCCTGCAAATGCTCAGGTGCGTGGAAATCCTGCAGGCTGTTAGAGAGAGAGAAAGAGAGAGAGAGAGAGTGTCCTCTGAGAGGTATTCCTGCAGTGCAGTGTGTTTAAATGATTATTTGTCACTTCTCCTGTTGACTTTTCCACTTCCGCATGTCCTACCCTTCCAGTTCCTCTGGCCACTGCTCCAAAGAGACCACACTACTTTTGACAACTGCGATTACTTGAACTATTAGTTTTGTTTAGCCTTTGCAAAGGGAATGCAACTAGGAACAGAAATCAGGTAGCATCTGAACTTGAGGGAGGAACAGAATTATGCTTTAAAATAATAATAATCACTAGTATTATATGTAGAAGGACCAGATGTTAATTGGTAAAAGTAATGGTAAAACTGTTTGGGGAAAAAAAAAGACAGATATGTTTTGACCTATTATTTTCATGCTTAGTGGCTAGTGAGATGCTATGAAGCTCTTTTAATGCTTGCTTGTTTGTTTCTGTCACTGGGGCAGGTTCTTCAGTGCACATGGATCAGCCTTGCTGCCAAGCTCTCTATGACTTTGAACCAGAAAACGAAGGCGAGCTTGGGTTTAAGGAAGGGGACATCATAACTTTGACCAATCAGATCGATGAAAATTGGTATGAAGGGATGTTAAATGGAGAGTCTGGTTTCTTCCCCATTAATTATGTTGAAGTGATGGTACCCTTGCCTCAGTGATTGTGTCATTCAAGCTGTGAACATGATTTCATGACTGAAATGGATTCACAAATGTGCTGTCAGTGTGGCATTCTGTGAAAGCCTTGCTATTTGACTGACTTACTGACTTTTGTATGCGTCTTTTTAAAATGTATTTATTTTATATTCAAAAAAAATTTACCTTCCCTGACTCCATCAATTTGCAAAAAAACCCATACCCAGTTTTTTTGCTTTGTGCCTTGAAGATCACTGTATGAGGTGTTTACTGGTAGCTCACTGTTGCTCCAAAAACGCGTTTCTTTGCTATTATTGTATGTGTGTTTTTTTTTTTAATCTTCAGCTGCAATGATTTTACTATTGAAAACCATTTTAAAAAATACTGTAAGTGAAGCTAACTGTAACCAATTCCTAAGTTACTGATGTCATTAAGCTCTTTTCATCAATCACACTGTAATTTATTGTGAACAAGTTAATCCACGTTTCACATTGTATGTTGACAGAAGGCAAAGTGATTGTTGTCAATATTACGATGTTGTTGTACTAAGTACAAGTTCTCAGAATCAAAAATTCCTATACTTTGCTGACCAAACTTAATAAATATTTCTGTGGGATAAGAGCAGTGGTTGCCACTTCTGTTCCTATAGTTCTGGCATTTGTTTCTGAGCTACAGGGTCACTCTTGCTAAGTAAGTAAATAAAATTTCAGTGAAAAAAACAATGCTACATTAAAAATGTACGAAAAAAGCCAAACTATTACTTTCACGACACCTTGGTCACTGGAGCTTTAATAATCTTTCATGTCACTGATTGTGTAACATTCATAATGTCTATTAAAATTTTCTTATAGCAGGAGAATAAGAGAAAAATTCCTTTGAACTAAGTGCGAACTGATCCTAGCACCACAGAGCTCGCATAGACCTCCACGAAGATAAATGGGTGAGTATCATCAGTACCTGTTACAAACAAATGAAAAGTCACTAACACTTCTGCTTTTGTTTATTTATTTATTTGAAAGGAATGGAGGAGAAAAAGAGATGAAAAAAGCTATAACTAACTAAAACATACAAAAAAAAATGAAGGGCAGACATACTTGGGCTTAAGTACTGTTAAAATGCAGATAGAGTTGTTTTGTTAGCCTTTTCCATCTTTGCTCAATAAATATGGCTGTAGCAATGACTAAAAAAGTCATCACTCCCAGAGGAATGTGCACTTTTGCCAATTACTCTCTGAACAAGACAGAGGCGAGAGCAATGAGAAGGGAATCAAAATCTTTATGGGCAAACTGGATTGAATGCAGCTTTAGTATATCAAGCCCTAGTTGGGCCTAGAGTCCAGTAGTGACAGCATTCCCTAGAGAGGTAAGAATTTAATGTGTGCCACACATGCGGTAACTTTTCCCTATAAGAAGCATAAATAGCCTCTAACCAGCTGCCCAAGCCCTGCTTTTCCTGTCTTTTCTACTGTCTTTGGCCTTGGCTTACACAATCCTCACAGGAAAGGTAGAGGGCTATTCTTTGTAACTTTGTCTAGAGCCTGCTAATTAATTAGGGCACAACAGCTCTGATTCTGGACCTGCTCATGCAAAGGAAATTTATTAGGCCTTTCCTAACTTCAGGGGTGAATATCTAGTAGGTATTAGAGCAGCAATAGAGAAAGTAACTTGTCCTGACCTAGTTCTTGAATCAAAGTAGCTATGGTGTTCTAAATACAAAGTGTAGAACAACTGTCAAACATTTAAGTATTTGAGATGCACAGCTCATTAGATAAATGCCAGACCATACAACCTACAGTTGCTATACTTGTGCTTCCAAGTTGGAGCAGTAAAAGGGCTATTGCCAAAGCATGTGCATACTTTGCAAGCATAGAAAATATTTTAGGTACCAGCAGCCAAGAAGCAAAGCTGTTACAAAACAGGGTGGGCACCTCTATTTTGCTTAGGTAATTAAGCAGTAGCCAGGGGAGAAGAAAGAACAGTCAATGTAATAGCTTGATCTACCACAGCTATTTATATCAAGGCTTGTACAGTAGTTCAAGCATTTCAGTGTTATTTCATACTGGGTTTTGCTTGTTCTGTAGAGAGGAGTCCTCTCATCTGAAATACTTAGTACTCTTAAATTCATAACAATTCAGCTTTACTTGGAAAAGTGAGTGATAAGTGTGAACAGGACAATATGATATGCCAATGAAAGTTCCTTCAAGCCATCCAGGGACATGTAATGGTTCAGGGTTTTGAGCCAATCAAATAACACTAAAACAAACCCACTTTTATTATTTTACTTGTAAATTAGTCTTGGACTTCAATATTTGTACATGAAAACTCTTTAATAGTAAAAGTTTAACAAATATAGCAAAGAGAACATTTATTTCTGTATGGGCCTTAAAGTACAACAAAAGTTCAAATCTGCCAAAACGCATTACATCAGCAGTAGTTTTGATATCTCAGAACTAGACTTTAAATTAAGAGCATTAAGCCAGTGTAAGGAAAGCTTCACATTAATAACTATCCAAATATAGACTGGATCTTAAAACTCAGAATATTTTAGCAAGGTAACAAATGCAGCCAGAAACCAGGATTTGGGGAGATCAGCAGTGTCAGCTGCTCATCCTCTTAACGAGAAGAAAGCAAGACTTCACATGGCTCACCAAGGCCCTTTCTTCACCATATAGCCAGCAGGTAAGCATTTTAGTAAAAAGAAACTAGAAGTAATTGAATACAGGCTGACTACATAGTCAGCAAAGGTTGTGGCTCAGCCTTCAGGTGGGCCACAAAGCTATTAAACATAAATTACATACTGGCCAACACATAGTATTAGCTCAGCTCCTACATTAGACATAAAAATCAGACCTGCAGCCTGCCCCTGAGTCAGACATTTAGCATATAGGGACTCTAAGAGCAGGTCTTTTTGATGCACCTTTTGCTGTAGTTTTTTTTAAGTTTTATTTCAGCATGTGTTTTTTCCCTAGCCCCTTAAGAAGGCTGACATTTTGAGACCATTCGGAGAGAGTGCTAATATTGCTAGTTACAGTACCTTCTGTTGGAATGTTTCACAGTTGCAGGATATACCTGTCCAAGTTAATGTTCCAGCAAATCAGAACTAAAAGCTATACTGTGATATACTGCATCCAGAAAGATCAAATACTGACATTGGTAATTTCTATGTACTAGAATACAGAAACAGTACATAGAATCAATGAGAGCAACATTCCACAACTTGCTTTTGATTCCCTTTTTTTAAAGCTCTGGGAAGTCCTCTAGCAAGTGCTTGAGACATCTCAGCATCAGGATGTGAGCAGGAAACATTTCAGACACTCACCACTTTTCAGGTGGACATTTCACTTCAGCCAAGTTTGGACTTGCTGAAAGCCCACACTGTAGTGTGATCTGGCCCATGTAGTTTCCCCCTCAGATGGGGAACAAATTGCCTTTAGAGAAACACCATGTCAGAATACTGAGAAAGCTGAGGCAGCCTCACGCTCATTCTCAATTATTTATCATCCTTCTAGGACATGCATCTAACAGTTTCATAAACTGCACCCTTTCAGCAGGTCACAGGGACCAGATCCTTGTATTAGAGTGGAAAGACAACTTCATACAGAGCTTGTATTCTACTGCTCTTTATATCAGTGAATCCAAGACAGGGTACAGTTACCAGAGGGTAGATTATGGATGATGTTTCTTACAAAGCAGTCAGATGGGAGATTCAAATTCCAAGTTAGTTTCAGATATTGCAGAAGATAACAAAACACAATTCTGCAAAGTCACTGGAGATTGAGAAGTTTTCAGATGATCATCTGCATCCATATTACATGATAGAACAGCTAGGATCCTCATTTTGCTGCAGAAATAAAACAAGACATTAGGCTAATGAGCATGCATACTTTCTATTTTTCTATTTATTGCTGGATAATGACATCTTACCTATTTTTTTTTAATAGTACTTTTGTAGATTTAATTGCTTATTAACAAGCAAAACAGGTTTTCAAGAGCATCAGCATCTTAACTATACTAGATGGTGAGCGGGAAGGAAAATAAGTTAAAGAGTTTGTCCATGCAATACCTTCTTTAATGAAAAGCTATTGGGCTACTAGTACCCCAGTTCTGAGGCATCAAAACTTAACCAGCATGCAAATTCCCACTACTCTAGTTAGAATAAGAGCAGAAGAAAAAAAAATATGGAAAAGCCTTTCTTAAAGCAAAACATTCTTTGCATCATTTTGCTGCCTGCAAGAAGATAACTTTTTTTTTTGGATTAAGCTACCATTATTTCAATATTACCTGTGTGGCAGAAGCATAGATGTACTAATGACACAAGTGTGATAGTAATTCAGCAGATGGAAAAGACATTAATATATGAATAGAAGTATTAGAATGGATTCTTACCATAAGTGGCATACAACTTGATCGTAACATTGCTGATAGAACAGCAGATTAGAGATGTAAAGAAAAATGTTGCTTTTTCTTTCCATCATTGACTGCAGAACAAGCATGTTATCAGTCAATTAAAGTCTTTAAAATAATAAAGGAGAGACCCTAATTTGAAGATGAAGCTTGTATCTGTAAGTCTCTTTACAACCTAGTTTCCACTGGTACAGCTTCAGCCATTTTTGTTTATGCTGCATATTAAAAACCAGAACAGCATTATAGGACATTATTCAATAATTTAGTAAACATGGTCTTACCTTCCTTCACAGCACAAGACTGGAAATATTACAAGAATGTAGTCAGGAGACTTTGATACGTATAAACACTAAGCCAGAGGGTATTATAGTAATAGATATTTACCCAGATTTTCTGTTCTAAAGAAGGACAAGGAGAGAACTAAGTAAATAACTGCCTGTTATGAGATCTCAGAATACTATCTTTCTGAAGAAAGTGTACTTCCAAGTTGTTTTTAAACAGGTATACATATTATGAAGGCACAGGAAATGGTGGCTTTAAGGCCTGCGGCAGTAGATATCAGTCCTCCTTGCAGCTGTGTGGGATCATTTTTTGCAAGATCTGTGGTACCTCAACATGCTGTGTCAGCAGGAGGCAAAGAATGAATATTTAGCTGGACATTCTCTTTACTTACAACCTTAGTCTACCCTAATAAAGGAGACGATGCTATTTCAAGTCAAGAAAATCAACTCAAGTAAAATACAGCCTATACTTTTCCAGTTATGTTCAATTTAAAGCCCTTCAGCAATAACCCTTCAGAACACTTCAGCAATTAAAAGACCAGCGTAACAATATCTAACTATCAAAGTGCATTGGAAGCATTCAAGATACTGAACTTCAGACTCATGTGATCAGTCAAAAGCCATTTAGAGAGAACACGGAGAATCTTTCACAAGGCATTGCAACATGCAAGTTATAGCCAAAAGATTCTAGGTGTATGGAAGCCAAAACATGCTCATTCTATTGATGTATGTTAATTCTGTTAGCGTGATCTGCATCTGTACTTAAGTACCACTTGGAAGTATTGAATGGGATATTTAGGATAGAAACAAGGTTGAGATACTTATTTCACAAAGAAAAATAAGAATGATTTCTGGAACCAAGTTGACACTGAAATGCCTGATTGTCATACTTTTGAATGAAAGCCTTAGATTTCTCCATTGTTAATTTAAGTTGTACACTTAGAACAGTGTCTGGACTTGCTCTTATATCCTTTAAGTCACTTCATCCCACAGAAATAAGATATTTCTGGTTAGTATTTGCATTCTGTGCTTGGGATAACAGCTTGCAAGCTTATTCAGTCAGACAAATGTTTAGATGAACGGACTTTAAAAAAAGAGTATTCTTCATTATTTCAGTAATTAGATGCCAAACAGCTAACATTATTTGATCATATTCAACTAAAAGTAAGCAAGATATCAATTCCACTTGTGATGCGAAGCCATGCAAGCTACACCCTACATAAGACAAGAGACTGAAGCACTAGTAATGAAGCAAGCTGAGATGACAAGCATGATTCTCACTGATCTCACCTGCTAAAGGATGCTCATAGGAACCACTATCATGAAACCAAACAACATTTCTTTTTTCTTCTTCTTTTAGTCTGACATCAAGAAAAATGGTACAGTTGTAGGATATGGATAGTACGTGGGGAAGTATTTTCATGTAATGACAAATGATTGGCCATTGAATAATTCTTTTGAAAGCATTAATTTAAGTTTCAGGCAGCTTACCTGAGATGGAAGCTCCATTTCACTCACTTCTTCATACTCATCATCTTGCTCACCACTTTCTTCTCTAGGTACATGCATTAACTTCCTCTCTGCTAGTTCCTACAATACAATTGAGTCACCACCAAAAATGCTCAAGGGTTAAGGCACGGCAAACAAACTTAGTATTAGGACAGAAGAAGCTAGCAACTCACTTACCTCACCTTCATCTGTGACAAGAGTAACACCAATATTATACCCGCTTCCCCAAGACTTCTGAGACTTCCAGACCAGATCACTAGGACCTGGGCTTGCACCAGCAGCTGCACCCCAGATCTGCAACAAGTTCAAAGTGAGCTTCTGAAGATTCTTATTTTTGGTTGGATTAGAACTCACAACATATAAAACCCCAAGTACTCTAATACCAAAGATGTCCAGTAATAGAAACTCAACTCCAGATCAAGTTCTTACAAGGATTTTCTCATCTTTCTCTCCACATGAAATAAGGATTTTAGTTCTTTAGACATTTACAGCAGGATCAGGAAAATCAGGTAATAATTGTTTCTCCTACTACACAATTTTCTATTACTATCTAATGTAACAAGAACAAGGGTCTTTAAGTTTTATGAAATCACCACCTACCGTAACTACTTGGCCTGCCTGAAGAGTGAACCGTGAAGGGAATTTGTATGTTACATCTGATACAGTTTCAAGATGTCTTCTCAACACCCATCCATGTAGTGGCTGATCCTGCGGGATAAGAAATTTCTCTCAGCAGTACAGACCAACACAAGATCATACAAGTGAAAGGTGCTTTCCAGCTTCAAGCATCATTTTATCCCTCTCCTGTAGTGTGGAAGAATCTATAATCATTTCTGAGGCTGCCTTTAAATTTCCAGTGAAGTCTCCCAGTATTTTCTTAGGGTTAATCTTAATCCCACAAGTTTAGGCCTACCTATTCTTGCCTTCTGTTTAAGGAAGATCATGTTCTTACCAGGGAGATTCTGGTAAATCAAGTTGGTCACACCCATTTATAAGTCAGACTGTATGTATATAAGTATAAGCTATAATATACATAGTGATCTGTGAAAGTTTGAAAGTTTAAGGTAACTCAGGTTAAAGTAAGTGCCTAAGCTTCCAGCCACAAGTTTTGAAGCTCTGGTGATTAGTTCTAATTATTCTTGATTTGCAGACTAAACTAGTTGAATTATCTGATTAGAGAAGCCCTCTCTACATTGATTAGATGCTAACCTTTCATCTGCTGTAAGCATTTTTAAGCAGCAAGCTGTCATCCAGTTTACTGACGTCTTATATTTAATTTACCAAGGATATGTAGTACTTCCAATACTGCTACCCTGAGCCTAATGATAAATATCTTATGGAAGGCTTCTCTATCATGGAAGCCAGTCCGCCTCCTGGAAAAGAATCTCCCAAACAGCCCTGTGAACAGGACACCTGCAGTACTAGTTGCTCCTCTCGACATTAACTAAGGTAGTCAAAGAAATGCTTAGAAGGCCTTCCCTTTCTAAATAGCTTGATAGTATTTTTCTCCCATCTCATCCTTCCCTATTGCCATCTCTCACCAAGGCACAAGTCAATTCACAAGCAGTTATACTTGTAGTAGTGAAGGCAATGTAGAACTGAATGGGTACAAGTACTTACCTCATCAGAGTTGTTTTTAAGCCTGACGAATTTCCCATCTGCATCAATTTCTTCAATAGATATATTTCCTGCAGATGAAGCATGCTGAACAGTCTTAAATTCAGGACTGTGTTCTCTCTTTTTGGCTTTCATTTTCCTTTTTTTCCCATACAGGAACCGTCGCTCTTGACTTGCTTGTGTTGCAGTGCTGCGTGAAGATGGACTAGGTGACAGCTTTAGCCTAGAAAGGAGTCAGATAACATTCACTAGAATATCTAACATGCTTATTCCCCCGTGCTCTTCACAGAATAACCAAGTCTAACAGCTTCTTACATTCAAGGTTTCCATGAAGTCTTGAACAAAAGGCTTTATTTTCACTGGCAAGAGTAATTTAGTAAGTAGCTCATTAAGTTTGGAACACAGCCCCAGACCTAGAGTTCCGAGCAAACTTATAATGATAAGAAATGATTCCCAATTGCAACAAGTATTCATTTAAAGTCTCTACAGACACTTTTTAGTGGAAGTTGTTTAAGTTTTTGACCCTTCCTAACATGTACTGAGAGTTCACACTGTTCTCACCAAACTGTCTGGATAACTGGGAGCTAATATGATTTCCCAGATTCATTCATGCACACAGCCTAAAACATTGATGCTTCAATTGCTAAATAGACTTCTGAGCTAGCTAGGTACAGATTAAAATCCGCACAGAATGACTGTACCTGTATAAACTGCATGCCCTAATGGTTTTGCAAAAATTTAATACCCAAGTAGAAATGACAGCAGCTAACCCTGATGGATAAGGGAGAAAGAAGAGGTGGTTTAGGCTTGAACACTCTTTGATATAGCTCTAGGATTTCGCACAAAGCTTTGAAAAGGGATTCTAGGGAGGGATATCTGATGAACCGTGGAACTTTCAGTTGGGTTTGTCAAGTTATTTCATCTTAGTACAATGTATGGTAGATGTGGGATATAAATACCATTTATCTACCAGTTATACTTAAAGACCTGAATTGTGGTACTAATTGCACATTTAGTATTTGTTTCTCATCTCTTCCACTTTCTGGCAAATATACTGTTAGTGCAGAGATCATGGATGGAGCAAGTCCTCATCTGAGGATCTTGTCATAGCCTACCTCTGTTCCTCTCCTTCCAGCATCTTTCTGTAGGCATTTATTTCCAGATCTAGAGCCAGTTTCACATCTAAGAGATGCTCATATTCTTCCAACTGTGCTTGTACCTGCTGCTGGGCTTTTGCCATTTCTTTCTCTTTTTCAGCCATACGCCTTCGATGTAGATCACGATCATAATCCAGCGCCTCCTGTAGCTCCCTTATTTTGTTCTCCAAAGCAGCATTCTAAAATTGAGAGGGAAAAAAAAAGACAAACCAAAAAAAACCACAACAACAACAATTAAATTCTAACTGAAATTTAGAGAAGAAAACACGTATTTTGAATTGTGTATTTAAGGATATACAAGTGAAGATGGTACCTGGCTTTGATATTTATTAGCTTGAGATGTCAGAGTATCAACTCTCAGCTTTGTTTCCATTAGCTCCTCCCGAGCAGCCTTGGCAGAGTCACTATTTATTGCTGCAGAAAGCTGGGCATTCTCCACCTATGGATAAGTCACTGTTAGTAATGAGTTGCTTATGACCATGTATGTTAAATAAGGAAGGAAAACCAAGTGATTTCCATCTGTTACATCTGGAAATAGTTATGTTTTACTTAAGTGTGCAGATACCAATAAGGTCCAGGCCAGAAAGCTTTTCATTGCTTTTCATCAGGGAGGTTTACATGAGTTTGACATTCACATCAGAAATAGTCAGCAACAATCAGGTAGGGAGAGGTGCTGGATTAAAATACAAGGCCTTCATGTATTTATAACTGAAGGATAGATACAAAGTAAATTGATTCTCCAGAAGAACAATGGAGAATGCTTGGAAACTGCTTGTCAAAGCATGAAGCTAGAGGATACCAGGTATGCTTAGAGAACTATTGTTCTTCCCCCAAAATTGTTACTAAACAGTTCCTGCATCACTGAGCTACTTCTAGAGCAAGTCAATCTTGAAGAAAGTCAATCTTCCAAGAAAGGAAAAAAATATGCAGTGAAATAAAGTTAAGTCATATTACTACGAGAAATACAAGGTTTTCCAATAGAGACCTGGACAGAACTATACAAGTAAATTCACTAAGTTAGCATGTGGAGGAAGTCGGAACAGAGAAACCCAGAACTATGCTTGAGAGGAGTGGATCATATGATTCTGCACTGAATATTAAATACAGCTTAGCATACCAGTACAGCACGCTGCAACCAACACACAAACCTTACCTACACACAGTTCTTACAACAGTATAAGAAAAGTATTAATTTTAGCTGAATGCAAGGCTAATATGGGGAAAAAAGACTGTACTAAGTATTGGTGGCACTAAGTTCTACTGTCAAATTTGACACTTCTGAAATTCCACCCTAACTGTAGTTACTCTTCACATTTACACCTAGAAGCTGTGCACTAAATGTAAGGGCTCCATCAGTTACGTATGGTAGTGAGACTTTAATCATATTCAGGTGCAGAGAATTTTCTGTACTGGCTTTTTTTTTTTTTTTTTTTAAACACACTCACTCTTGCACTGAATGTTCGCTCCAGCTCTTCTTTGTATCCTTGAATTTGTTCTTCATGCTGTTTTCTGAGCCCCTGCAGAGCATTCGAGAGCTTACTCTCAAATTCTTTCTGATAGCCAGACTCTATTTCTGCCATCCTGCTCTCATGGACTCTTTTTGTCTCCTTGAGTTCCTAGGAGGAAAAAGATTTTCAGAGAATAAGCAAGCTAAAACAGTTTAATTAGAGATTGTGGATGTACTGTGCCAGATTAGTAAGTCATTCAGTACTGAAGCAGTTTTGTCACTGAGTGCATTCATCTTATTTGGAGCTTAAATATTCATCCATTGGGAGCTAAAATATCTATCCATTAGGTCAGGTACTTCTACCTCACTAGCTGTGCTGGATTGCTTGGTTTCCTCATTGCCAACATTGCTTAAACTACTAAATGCAGTGATCTGTATCTAATTTGGAGACTAATTCTTTGAACTAGATGAATTTATCTGCTTTTCTTAACTTAGAAGTACATGTGTATATGCTTCAGCTTCTTTAAGCAATGTTACTTCAACTTGTCTTGTTTTATTCAAGAACTAACAGCAGCTGGGTTAGAGAAATTGGATTTTTATCACTTAAACCACACACTGAGATTCCTTCCAGAAGGAATTTGGCTTGCATTCACTTAAAAAAAAAAAAAAACAAAAAACAAAAAACAAAAAACAAAAAACAAAACAAACAAAACTTGTATGTCATGTACTGACTTCTCATGCAACACTTATCAGAGGTGCTTGGTACCCTTTAAGGAAGTAGAGAACATAAGTTGCTTATTAAGAGAGGTTTGATTTCAATTATTTTAGTCTTCTAGCAAACACCTGGAATCATTTATTTCAACTGTAATATATGCACTTTCAGTTACACAAAGTAGTACATTAGTAGTTACCTTCAGAAGTGCATCCTGAGAAAGTTCTCTTATATTCCAGATATCTATTGGTATTATGAGAGTTAACATAAGGCTGTGTACTTTCTCGAAGCCTTCCTAGTTAGGTAGATTTTATTGGCTGATGGACTGTCATAGGTTGACTCAGCTAGTTACCTTTTTAAGGATAACTCACACCTTAACATTGCTTTTAAGGGCATCCAGGGGTTGTGGACAATTATAAAATATATATTCTTGTTAATAAGCTAGAACATACATCTTCGTGAAGGCGCTTCTGGAATGTCATTTGTTCCTGCAATGATTTCATGTGATTTTCCAGGTCCACCCTTCTCAACATTTCATTCTGAAGATGCTTTTTGGCATCTTCCAGTGACAGCTTCAGCTATAACAGAAAGACATAGGGATAAGCAAAATTAAGAGATCACTCTTCCAAAGATGACCATCTTATTACAGGTTATTCAACATTCCTACAACTATCAAAATGTTGCTTAAGTGAAGTTTTTTTGATGGTTTAAGGTCTATTTCAGTGGGATCCAGCATGTTTGCAAAGAACCCTATTAGTCATTACATAGACCAGGTTTCCAAGAGGGTACACAGCCCTTCATCCCACCACCTAGCCTTTAACCACTGTTTTATTTCAAGTCTAGAAAATAGGTTTCTGATGAATCAATTGCAACATCCATACACATTCTTCCCTTACACATTACTAAGTACTCCAAACTTCTCCCTTATTTTCCATATCACTTGATTGATACTTAACAAGGAGAAAACTCCAACAATGGCTTTACTATGTTTACAAACTCTAGAAGCTGCCAGTACTGGAGTGTGCCACTCTAATGATACAAGGTTTCTCTAGCTTTCATCTTAAAGACCATAAAGTAGCTCAATAATCATGGTAAAGCATGAAGATACTGTGTTGCAATATACTGATAGAGTAGCAACTCAAACAGCAAAAAGAGCCCACTAGAAGTAGTCAGTTCTTATTTGTTCTACCTATATTTAAGCATAGCAAAGCAGGGCCCATCAAATCCTCCCTTTGCTACAGAGGCTACAGTAGTTCACATTTCAACTTAGTTCATCGTTAGAACAAAAATCATTACAGACTATGGTCATGGAATAGAATTAAAAGTACTTACAACAGACAGAAGTTCTAATGGACCAACTATTAGCAGCATTTGCTTTCAGCAAGTTTGAAGAAATCTTTTTGTCCACCTGTAATTGTCATAGGTGACAGCCTTTGCCTGCTTTTACATTTAATTCTCAACTAACTAGTTTGGGAAAAGACAAGCAAAAGCTTCAGGAGCAACAGCAAAGTTGAAATTCCAGGAACAAGTCTTACAGTGACTATTTGATCCTTTAATTCATGAAGGTCATTTTCCAAACTCCGGTTCTGATTCAAAGCTGTTGCTAAGTCAGCTTCCTTTGCGTTCAGCTGAGCATCAAGGTCTTTCACATGAGCCTGCGCCAGGTTTAAGTCAGCTTCTTTTTTTGAATTCCTGCAAGTGAAAGTTTTATGCTCATAAGTTACAGCTGGTGAGGGAGAAAAAAAATTGCTTTCAGCATGTTTACCTTTATGGGGGTTTGCAGTTGAACTAAATCAGAAGAAAGGTTAAGAGTTGTGCTGAGAGCACAGGATAGGCTCTAAGGAACAAGCTAGACCCTCAGAGAAGTATCATTTGTTTAACCAGAAAGATTTCTGACCCACTTTCCAGCTCATTGTGTGTGACTTCTATGCAGAATCCAGCTATTTTCCACAGCACTACCATCAGTAAGGGAGGGACAGCACAGGTCCTTTCTCCACAGGGACAGGCCAGTCACATTCAAAGCCAACATTCACTGAACTGCACTGACATGCCACTGCTGAACTCCTGACACAAAAACCTCCTTTCAGCAGCAAAGGCAGCCACCAGCTTCCTGGCGAGGTGCCTGTTGCCACCTCAGTGCACCCTTGCTGTGGCTGAGAGCCCCACACAGCCCTCCCCCTGCGGGATGCGTGCTCCACAGGGAGGCCGCCACACCACCTGAGGGCACGCAGGCCAGGTGCGAGCAGCTCAAGGCCTGCTTTCCTGAGGCAGGCTGGCAGGTGACACTGGTCACACATGGTGGTGGAGTGCCCTCTCCTCTGCAGCTGAACATAGAAAGTAGCTCCAGCTGCTGGGGGCTTTCCCCATCTGAAAACCAGGTGGGGAAGGTCCCTTCACAGCACTGAAGGAGTGCTGGCTCCTGAGGGCACTGCCTTGACACACAGGTCCTGTCAGCCCTGTGGTCTCCTCCAGCCCCCAGCTCCTACCACGCAAGTCTCCACACAGACCACCCTGCTCTCACAGCATGGAGAACCTCCTTGTGAGAGTAACTTTCCCCTCAGGAAGAATCACAAATTCTCCCCTCCTTCATGCCTTGGCAGAGTTATGGGGTGAGAGCAGCTTTGCCTTCAGAAGGCCATTTCCTTCACAGTGAGTTCCTGCCTTTGAGGAAAAAGGGGTGACAATTTCCCAGACTGCTCTAATACCAGGTTAATACTAGCACTCAGTTACCCTAGGCAACTTAGACCCAGTTACCTAACCTACATCCAGAGTCTGAGTGCCTGCTCAAAACTCATTTGACATTTTAAGGAGTAAAGAATTCACTTTATTTTAGCTAAGTTGTGATAATTCATACAATGAGTTTTCCAGTTGATAACTGAGCAGACCAGTTGGAGAGAGTCCAAAGTCATTCTACAGGAGTGATGGGCTCTAGAAAGCATGGAATACAGGAAAAATATTGGAAAAAAGTAATAATTGTTTAGTCTAGAGAAGAGAAAAGTGACAGGAGACATAACAGTCTTTTATGTATGTAAAGACTGCTGCATAGAGGAAGGGAATCTGTTTTCCATGTCTGTTGTGGAAAAGGCAGGAAGTTGTAGGCTTAAATTGCAGGGAGAAATATTTGGGTTAGATGTTAGAGAGGAAGCTAATAGTAGTTCAGAAGTGAAGTACAATGCCTAGGGAGATTCTGGAATCTCCATCATCTGGAATTTGAAAAAGGTTACACAAACATCTGCTAGAAGTAATGCAGATATGGTTGGTTCTAATACAGGCTGTGGGTGAGAAGGGTGGGGGTGTGGGGCTAGATCAGGTTCTTGCTTGAGGCCTTTTCTAGGCCTGCTAGTCAGATATCTGTTGATTGTCTCTATACTTTGTGACCATGATGCATAAACAAATCTTTTGCTACTAGAGGGTATTTACTCTTTACTGAGAAAGTCTAGGAAAAGAGTAACTATCGTAGTAACAATAGAAAGATTGTTGTAGTTTTCTGTTACATTTAGTTTTCTTTCTTTTCTAGTTATTAATTTAGCCACTTGGGATCTCTGCTGGTACTTCTATTTATTGTAAGTATTGGTTACAATATTAACATGTACATTAATAACTACTTACTGACAGTATTGACCATTTCATCTTATTGTAATTTTTTTTCCCAATCATTTAAGTATGCACAAGAATGAAACTCCATTAGTGTTTTTATATCTATTGTTTGATAGTCCACTTTCTTAACACAGGCCTTGACCATCATCTTCAGGTTTCCTATTTTCTTTCCTGACAGCTTTTTTTCAGAAGACTCTTTAGTGAGTTATTTCATCTTTCATAACAGCAATTTATCAAAGTCTGGCTTTGATGCAAAGTGATCACCGAGGCATTGACTATCACATTTCCTATAAATCACGATGTCACATACTTGACCTGAGCTTGTAGTGAAATAATTTAAATTCTCCAGGTACATTCAAATCACTTCAGCTCTTTAAGACTACACTAACAGCACATGACAAATCCACTCTTAGCTTCAGATTTCTAGGTTCAGTAGCGAAACACTTTAGTTTCTTTCTTCATGAGAAAGTACTATTCTCATCTTTATCTGTAGTGCTACTGTTCTTGCTTTGACCTTCCTCTGTCTCTAAATTCAACCAACTGATATGCTTAACCACAACTCCTCTTTCCAAAACATCTTTGGCCTACTTCCAATTACAACTGTTTAAGAAAAAAATGGAATGCAAACATAGTTAATTGTTGCTGAAGGTTTAAAACTCTCCACTAGTGATTATTAAGAGTCAACGGTTAACACTGCAGGGAAGTTATCTAGTGACATTCCATCCCATAAGAGTTCCAGGTTATTTAAAGGATATATATATAAAGGGCATGATACCCTCAAGGTAGTTTGTTCCAAGTCAGAGACATTTGCAGTTAGACAGCCCAGATAAAAAGCACTCAGCATTAGAACTTCAGTCTAGTCCTTCCAAAAAGGATGTACTGTGCATCCTTCCTCATGGGTTGTAGAGTTAACCACTTTAAAACCTACTTACTTTAAATAAATAAATCTGTCCAGAGAATTACATACCTACCAAGCCTAAAGGTTTATAAACAAAGCTGCTGTGTTACACAAACACAGAGCAGCAGAAAATTTTCAGAACTGGCATTAGCCTTCTCTGCTCACTGTCCAATCCAGTGGCTGGTTAGATTTATGAAACAAATTTATGAGCTAGAACACAGCATGAATGAGGCAAGACCAATAACTTCCAAACAGCTGAAAACAGAAGCCTGGGGTAAACCCTGTTTTATTTCCAAGTAGAACAGCTACTTAAGTCCTACTGAACCTGTAGGAACCAGTATTTGTTTCATACTATATATGTTAAAAGGAAAAGTTAGTGCCTACAGGTGCTATGATAACAGCTCATAGCAAGATTGTGTATGTTCATGGACATGCAAGTTACTGCAAGTTTGTAATTGAGTTTGTGTTACAATAGGGCGTTAAACTAGCAATGCTAGTTGCTTGTATATGTCCATATATACTTGTATATATCTAAACAGGATGTTGGCTGTGTTAATGTTTGCCCTTCACTACTCATCTCCTACAAGATATTTTGATCACACTTATGTTGGACCATCCCCTTGTTTCAGGCCTGGGGAGACTAGACAATGAGGAGATTCCAGGCACAGGATACACTGCTTGTGAGACTGTTAAGTCTGAAGTGGGAGGCAGTTCATCCCAGCAATGTGTAAATTAAAATGGAAGAGCCACTAGGACAATCTCTATGCAATACCAGCCTGTACAAGGTAAGTTGCTCTGCATATAGTACTATCTAGAGGGAAATGCAGAGAGAAGGTAGTGCCTGAGCTACAAAACTCAAAAGAGATGTGAGCAGACTCCATACAGTGACTTACCTCCCCTTCCACTATAGCTTCCTAGATGCTTTCCAGCATTTCTTGAGTGCTTATTAAACAGGTGCAGTACCAACCTGTGCTTTCAAGCAGGGCTATGCACAGAAGGCCTTCCAGCATCCCAAACTCTGGGGGCACCCCATTCACATTACAAGGGAGCTGTGAAGCAGCCCAGCAGCACTGGAGCAGGAGGCACTCGCAGCAGTAACCCCACCACATACCCAAGGGACATACATTAGGGCTTCTACAGACCTACACCGCTCCAACTTCGGTGCCATCCACACCTCTGTGGTCTCACCACCACCAAGACCTGCCCACCACGGTGGCACTGAGCCCTCTCTCTTGGAGGGGCTGGTCCTGGCAAGCAGCAGCACCTTCTCCTCACCCCACGGGAGAGCCCCGAGCACGAAGGCAGCCCCGGGGGACTCCCCCACGCTGCATGGCCCGCTCGGGGCCGGGCAGGAGCGGCGGGACGGCCGGACACCGACCTGCTGTGCAGCTGCCGGTGCTCTTCGCCGATCTTGCCCAGCTCCACCTGCAGCGCGGCCCGCTCGATAGCAACATCGTCCAGCGCCCGGCGGGCATCGGCCAGCTCCGCCTCGTAGTGGAGCCGCAGGCAGCCCAGCTCCCGGTCGCTGCCAGCCTCCTGCTCGGCCAGCCTCTGCCGCAGCGCCGACTTCTCGGCCTCCAGAGCCCGCACCCGCTCGATGTAGGTGGCCAGGCGGTCATTGAGCTGCCGCAGCTCCTCCTTCTCCTGCAGCCGGCTGAGCCTCGTCGGGCTCACCGGAGAGGGGGCAGCCCCGCGGCCGGCGGAGCGGTTCCCTCCGACCGGCGTAGAGGACAGAGCCGTGGCCATGGCAGCCTCCAGCCCGGGCCTCCCCGCTCCCGGGCCTCCCCGCCGCTGTCGCCGCTCCCGGGCCCGCCCCGCAGCCGCCGCGTATAAATAGCAGCCAGCTGCCGCCGGAGAGGGTGGGCAGCTTAAAGGGCTACGGCTGCACCCCCCCCCCCCCCCCCACCCCCGCGCCCGCTTTTCTAATCCACGTATCTAATATAATACTTTTTTTTTTTTTTTTTCAGCTGTTTTTTCACACACGCTTCGCTGCCTCTCGTCAGCCCAACGGTGCCGCTCGGGGAGGACGGGGAAGGAGCTGTTGGGATGCTCACAGCAGCTCGGTGCTATTGGACAAGCAAGGGGTCGGGGTAACAAAATCCCAGATGGAGGCAGATGTATCACAGCTGCAATGAAGCTTGCGCGCCGGCACGCCGCCCGATCTGCGCTCTGCCTGTTCTGTCTGGTTTTGCAGTTTGCTCAGCTGATAGAAACAAGCTAGTACCCTCCGCTTGTTTGTTTGTGGGCGATTCTAGCTCTTAGTTTCAGCTGCGGTGGCTGTCAGGCATCCCAGTGCTACAGGGTTTCGTATGAAAGCTGAAGTAGTGTGTGAAAAAGAGGGAATGTCATCAAGCCAAACATGAGAAGCAGCCTGCAAAAATATATGCTAATTAGATTAAAAAGAAGTCGTTGTACAGTAAGGAAGATTTTTCAGCACCTGTCATGTGATAGTTGCCATTTTTCTTCAATATCTAATAAATTTATCTTTTTCATTTTCACTTACATTTCTGAGAGAAAGTGCAGTACCCATCTTCATGAGTATGAGCATTAGAATCTCTGAACATTCATATGACTGTAAATTATGGTGTTTGTCGCAGCAGTTACAAGAAACTTTTCTTGGGAGTTTAGCTTAGGTTGATGTTATTTCCTATTTCCTGCCCAGAGGAACAGCCTTTGCCCAAACATACACCATCTAAGCAGTCAGGAAGCATTTTGGTTATGTTTAATTTTTTTTTTTTTTTTTTCTTTTCCCCATCTATGCCCTAGGCCTATATTCAGTGTTGTGTTTAGATGGCTATCTAGCTATGCAAAGTGACACTTCTAAGTTGCTGCCAAGTCCCAGAGGTGCCCAAAGTCACTAGATGCTGCAGGATCACAGTGGAAGCATCTCATATTCTGTTGCTGCTTACTTCCAGAGTGGTTGCTAGTGAAGCACCAGTCACTAAACCAGTCTGAGTGTGAGCTGTTCTCCTACAACTGTGGTGCTGTTGGGAAGTAAGCTGTACTTTCAGTCTGCAGTGGTTGATCCGTGATCTCAGACTGTTACTTGAACGTTCCTCTTACACCCTCTGCATCTCTTTGACCTTTACAGTTTTATTGTATACAGGCAGATGAACTCCTACTCTTACAGTCTAAATCATATCAGTTGCACTCTCCAAAATACAGCTCTGATGCCTTGTCATCATCTTAGAGTTCTCTAAAAGAAAAGATGGATTTTATGAAAATTGTAGAGATAAACTCTAACTTCACTTTTTAGGTCTTGAGGCACGTGACATAGTTGGCCCCAAGACTGTAGGTAGGGATTTTAGGCTTAGGTTACGTATATCCCTGGATACAAAGTTACACAAAGTAGATGAGGGAATAGAAGATATGGACATTCATCAAGATTTGGTTCTGAACTTCGTTACACATTTGCACAAAAAGCAAAACACCATTTCAATGCTGCAAGTATATCTAGCAGAGTAATGGCATATGGCCAGACCAAGCTCCTCTGGTTCTTGTCCTAGCAATAGCATCAGGAAATTCTTTTCTGCAAAGCAGTTCCAGTTTTTCCTATTTTGTTGTAATGAGTGCTTGTTTGTTTTTCATTGTCAGTAGAAAGCTCAATTAAAAAAAAAAAAAAAAAAAAAAAAAAAAAAAAAAAAAGAATGATTTAAATCTGAGTATGTACTTCTGAGATGAAGATGAGTATGTCTGAGGGTATGCTTAGGCTTTGAAACTTCAGTCCTCTACAAGGAACACTGAGGTCGTATGTCATTGTCATGTTTGATGGTTGCATGACTGGCCAGCTGTTCAAATACAACTGTATGGTTTTGGAACAGATGCAGAACAAAGAAAGAAATCTGCTTTTCTAAGAATATTTTCCTTGCCTGCCAGGGCTTTGTAATAGTGCAAACAAAAACAGCTGAAAGAAATTGTTCAAATGTAGTCTGAGCTACTTTTATCTATCTTGCTCTTCACCTACTCTCCCTATGCAAAAACAGAAGAAGGCATCTTAAGCAGTGTGAAAAGGAAGTCAGTTCTTTTCTTTCCAACATTTTTTCTGATTTTTTCTTTGATTAAGACTTTAGTCTACTGCTTAGACCACAAATGTAGCTAGGGAATTTCTACAGAGATAAGCCTGTACCATATTTTCCTACTGTTTCTAGTTTATACTTTATAGATGTCAGGAATATGCTAGGATTATGAAGAGATATGAAAGGTATCAGGAAAAATTGTAGGAAAAGGCTAATACCTCAGACTAAATCACAGTAAAATTCTACAAATAATCTATTTGTAAGAATATGTAGATACAGGAAATTTTGAGAGTCTTGGTAGCTTCTATGTCAGAATTAAGAAGGAAAAAAAAAAAAAAAAAAAAAAAAAGAGGTAGTAAAGTGAAAACCAGGAAAACATCAAATAAACTTTTTGCTATCCTTTCCCTTACATGTCTGCTAACCAGTTCTATCCATGTGTCAGCAATCTGTCAGTATGTGCTCCAAAATGCTGTCAGGGCTCTGAGTACACTAATGTCTTAACAACCCTCACCAGCATCAGCTGGGGCCACCCACACCTCTGCTGAGGGTGCAGGAGCCCCATTTAAGATCAGGCCTGGAAGATGATCCTTCTTTCATTGTCATGGTTATGCCTGGCTGTAGCTATTATCATTTTGGGGATTGACTTTCTGATTTGGAGCTGTATTTTACTTGTTATTTTAAATCTGTTTGAGTTCTTTATTCAACATGTGTGTTATCTTCAGCCTTCCTGCCCCCTTTGCTTAGGAGCAAAATACAGGACATGGTCCTGGGGGAGGGTGCTGTTCCTGGGCTGCTGACCTTGCTGTCTGACTTGGCTCTCTCTGTTTCAAAGCAGCTGTTTTTACCTGCTTCTGGGATGGCAAGTTGTTGGTGCTGCAGACTCTAGTTAGGCCACATCAGTTGATAGGAATAGCATTTCTGTCTAGGTGTTCTCTGTGACTTGATACAAACTGTTTGAGTTCATGTGTACTTTTCAAGTGTTAAATACTTCTAGCAAGCAGACAGGTCTGACTATGTAAAAAATATCATGATGTCAAAATGTAGGTATTGGTGCAGGAGTCAGCATAGACTACCGGAACTTTTTCGTCTTTCAGTGCTTTTCTTTTTCTGACAATCATTCTTCTCTTTAAGCCATGAGTGTCTCTTCCTAAGCATCTTTTGGAAATAAAGCAAGGTGTCACTGGACAGCCTTCAGCCTTTGCAGCCTTCAGCCTTCAAGCAATCTGTGTATACAACAGTAATGTTAATTCAAATGGTATTACTCTGATGCATTAAAACATATGAATAAGCACTTTGCCAGGCAGTTTACAGACAGATGTAGGTGACTCACGCAGGCCTGCGGCTGAAGAAGTCAAATCGAGTCCTGTTAGCCTGATAGTGCTTGGAGGCTATTGCCAACAGTTGTAGAGGAGATATGGTGTCTCCGTGAGAAAATTACTGATCACTGACCAGAAAGGTGAAAGGGTAATTAATGTTTCTGTGTCATTGGCAATAATATATGCAGATGGTCAGAACAAGCATCTACACAAGATGGCCTCCTGTGTAGTACTTCAGCATATGCACCTACTTGTCTAGCTAAATTAAGCAGGACAAATCTGTCAGCTTATAGTGGTTTTTGCCTGTGCTGGACAACAGCCTTCCAACAGTTGGCAGTCAGTAAAGAACTAGAAACAGCATTCAAACTGTTCGTGAAATTATTGTTGGCATTAGCTTATGCAGAGGTAAACAATATATATTTTTGGTAAAACGTGACATACAGAAAATAGACCTGATTGCAATGTTTTCCAGGTGATGCCTGATAAGCTTGTTAGTCTGTCTGCTTCCACTTGTCAGCGACCAAGGTTGTTCATGTCCGAATGCAGAGAAGCTGCAACTATGCACATCTTACATGGGAATAGTCAAGACCAGAATCTGATTCACTGTCTGAAGGTATATGCTCTTATCCAGTTTTATGCAGAAAGCCTTTTAATTTCTGTGAGGGATGCCTATGCAAAATGAGGAAAAATTCTTAGCTACTGCATGGGTCTGCAATAACATAATTCTGATCTATAGACTATCAGTAGCAGACTGAGAAAATATTAGTGAAATGTTCTCATAGTATAGAGTAAAAGAGCCAGCTAAGAAGAAAACATGTAGGAATGAGAGAAATAAGCTTTTTATTTTTATTTATTTATTTTATTTTATTTATTTATTTATTTATTTTTCTAGCAACTATATAGCTCCAAACTGTGAATGTTTTACTGCCTTTTTTTTTCCCCTCCATCCATCAATTTTTGCTAACCTTTCTTTATCCTCATTCATTGTCAAATAGATTGTATTCAATTATGTCATCACTGAATGTTAATAAGAACAACTAGTACATCTGCTGGCTCCCGCAGGAGCCAGGAACCTCCTCTGATCCACCAGAGCTAAGTCAAATCTGAGTCCCTTGTGAAAATGAAATCACTTCCATCTCCTTTAGTACAATATAATAACAAAAAGTCTTCATTTATTTCCAGGCTACGTTACTGAGTTGAATTCATTTTATTAAGAACAAATAGCTTATCCCACTCTTATTGTGCTTGACCCAAATATGGAGCACTTGGGTTGCAGCCAGTCTGTGGTGAGGAAAAGGGACAATTTCACTTTGGTGGTGATTCATAACATAATTTCTTAATGAAGACTAAGTGTGCAACCTAAGAAACCAGAGCAATTGTCAAAATAGCAGAAGTTGACAAATAGAAGAGAACAGAAGAATCAGAAATAAGTTTTGTACCTGCTTTCTGTCTTCGTGTTACTTTCAACTTTAAAGTATAGCTTTACTATACCAGGGTTCTTTACAATACTATAGGGTTCTATCCTCAGTTAATACACCATCTCTCTTTCAAGCATCATGTTTTATTTGCTGTTTTGATCCCACCCACACAAACCAACAGGAGTGTGCAACCATTTCATGTGTTTTGTGATAGCGTTTCTACATTTGTAGTCTGATGTGCACATGACTGCCTGTGAGAAAGTGTCAATCTGTGCATGTAATGTTCGGTAATAATAAAAACAAGTGTCACTTCTGAAGCTATTTTCTGGTGGCCTCTTTTCTATCATTATCTTAGTCTCTTCCAACTTTTACTGTTACTTAGTCCTTCCTTTGGTCTTGCTGCATTTCCCTACATTAATTGTTCATTTTCTGCATTCATAACTACACCGTCTTTGTCACTAGAATTTCTCCCAGTGATGTGTCATGTATATTTTCCAGCCTTGTCCTTTCTCATACCATCTCACTGCTCTTTGCTTATGGCCTTCTTCCATTTCCATTTTGGCTTGTCTCTAGACACTCAGTGACAGGCAGAAGTAATCTTGAGATGCAGGTCACCTACTTTGCTCACCATCCTCACTGTAACAGTTCACTAAGGAAAAGCAATTGTGCTGCTTACCTTTGTCTGATGTTGTTCATGACTTGCAATGTAACTGATCTCCTCAGTGTAGTCATTGTTACCTGTTTCACAGAGCACTCAATGTTTTATTCTCAGTCACAGAAATAAGGGCCATCAAAGACCTTGAGGAAGATAGATTGATGTCACTGAGAAGGAAATGGCAGATAAGTTCAGGAATTCAGATTTGGCATATCCACAGTTCTCAGAGGGGTAAATTATTATTCATTTTCTTTTCAAACTAGGAAAAAGTCTGTTTATGAACATAGTAAGTAAATCAAATATATTTTATTTTGCAATGAATTTTTCATTTTCTCTTATCTGTGTTCAGATCTATACAAGTTTATATCTTTCAATTATGCCCACAATAATCACCTAAATTCCTGTGAAAATATATGCTACCGAACTGCATAATGATTGTGTAAGCATTGTAATTGATCTCCAAATGTCTGCCCTAACATTTTTGTTAGGGCTATGAACACTGAACTCAAAACAAAAGGATAAGTATATGCAATGTGAATCAAGATGTGTTTGTTCTGGAGAGTCATGAAATTTAATGCATCTGCTGCTACTGTAACAGGATCTTAAATATGCAGATGAGCCACAAGTTGTTTTGCTCAAAGATAAAAAGGAATCTGAAACGCAAGAAAGGACAAATATTTATTCAAATACTTGAAATAGCGACCATTTGTGTATATTGTATTGGTTAATGTTAGATTCATTTAAACACAAGCTGAGAGGAAAACAGTAGCTTTCTATAATGTTTAGGTCTATACATGAGTAGTTTTTCTTTCTTTAAGCCACAAGAATTTTTTCTACTTACTGTACTGATGGAGCTGTTCCCAAAGCCTGGGGCAAGGATCAACATGGAACGCAGGGGTTCCGTAACACTGAGGAATCAAAGACAGTACTGTAGCTGAACTTTGTACCTTTATTGTAATAGGGGCTTGACTCTTTATAGGGTATAACATATTTGTAAAGTGTGACGGTGCATGATTGCTCTATACCCCAGAGAGCTTGTTATTTCAGGGTAAACAAGCACCCTCTACAAACATAATGCAGGGTCAAAGAACTGATTATACTGTATCAGGGTTCTCATGACTCTAGTTACAGGAAATTTAACATTTTCCTTTTATTAGTCAATCAGGTGCAGCTCTATTACTGATAACTTTGAGGCCTCAAACCGAAATTCACTTTCTGCATGGGGCCTCAGCAGGATACTTCCAGCTTTGGTATTCATTAGATTTAATCCTGATTTATGAGCCAAATGTTGTTCTGCACTGTTTCAATGCATTTTAAATTTGTAGTTTAGCCAAACATATTTCTCCCCGAGTAGTACAGACTTTTGTTATGATGTAAAAATGGCCTTCATGATCATCAGATTGGCTTAGCTGAACTTGCTTTGAAAGAATATTTATATTTAAGTGAAGTCTGCTGAAGGTGTACACCTACGTTTCAGGGCAAAGATAAATAGAGAAACATTTTTCTAGATGTGAATGTTTTCTGTTAATATTCTCTGAGGAAGTGAAATCTGATGGTTATCACCTGATTGAACAGTTTTTTGTTTACCAGACCAGAGACTTAATTTTCCTCAGTTTTGCTAATGGCTGTATCCAGCAGGTTCTCTGTTCTCTGTTTTCTCTGCTTGCAGTTGAGGGAGAGTTGAAATTTTCTGTTGTCTCTGTTGAATATAAATCAATAAATAACAAAAATGTTTCATAGCTGTGTTCAGTAGTGAGGACATATGGCCATAAGTCAGTATAAAACAAAGAATAAGGCAGTCATATTGCCAACCAACATCATGAGACTCTGCTAGCTGTACAGATAGATGAGGTCATGATTGTGTTCAGTAAGTGCAAATGTCCATATTTCTCAACTTTATGAACAATAAGGGCTTTAGAGCTGTCATTTAATGTTGTTTAAAAGATGCACATTTTGAAGAACAGCAATAAAAAAGCATAAAGCACTACTAATAACAGGAGACAAATGTAGGAATTACATGAACTGCTAAGAGCACCACTATAGTTTCCTGTTCCAAAATCTTATACCAACTCTGCCAAATGGGGCATGAATGGGAAACAGAAGAATGTGTGGTAAAATTGCTAATAAGGCAATATCTAAAGGATTTTGACACTGGACAAGGGGTTGTGCAAACAGTGTAAAAAAAAAAAAAAAAAAAGACAATAATTTTCTTGAAGAGCGTATAATCTGTACAGTTTATAGACAGAGTGATCAGAAAAGAACTTAAATGTCTCCTTAGAAATGGTGATTTCTTTTAAGCTTGAATGGTCAATTAGTTTTTGCAAGATTACTGACAAACTTTTCCAGGGATGGAAATTAGTCTTCTGGACCCTGTAAGTTTGTGGCCTTTAAGTTTAGGACACATTGGAGGAGTCTGCTGTGGAACTGCAGGTGCTGTGAACTTGGAAGTGATTTTGTCAAACACATCTTGCCTGGACCCCTGAGTTTCATTTGGCATTTTCTTGGCTCAGCAGAAGGCAAAATGGAGATCTTCAGGAGTCAAAATCTCAAAGCTTTTGTGCTCATTGGAAGTTTAGAGAGAACAGTAAAGTGACAGGGTTGTGGGATGAGGCCAAGGTGAAGAAATTAAAGGAACTGCATAAATGAGGGGACAAATCAGCTCTAGATGAAAATGCCTGGTTGAAAGCTATCAAACTGTAGTATTCCAGTCGTAGGCCTCAGTTAAAAAGATGATGTTATTTCTTGGGTGCTCATCTTCTTCACAAAAGGGAAGATTTCTGTGTAATAAAAGCAAAATAAAGCCATGAATGATGAAGGAGAATGGGATTAACACTGCTGTCACTGCTGTAGTTTGGATGAGACAATTACTGTTTTACTAGGTAGGGTAACACAAGATGCCTGCATCATTTACCACAATGCTTTTTGAAAATCTTCCTGGGGGATACTGCCTGCAGGTGTTTACCTCCATTTTCTTACATGACATGTGAATTCAGACGTGGAGCCTGCAACCTAAGCCCAAGGTCATGCAAGTAATTGGTGTGTATGACACAGCTGGCTCACTTAAGTCAGTGAATCTGTCATAAGTGTCGTCTAACCTAGCCTGCTTCTTACTGCACCACTTTTCTACTCTGTATTCACTGCAGAAGATGAACAAGTGTTGCTAAGACTCGCATAAGTGATGCTTGAGCATCCTTTGTGTTGAGGGATACACACAGAACTGATCTGAAGGATGACCAGGAGCAACCTTGTAAGAAGGTCTCAGAGTAAGCCTTTTTTTTTTTTTTTTTTTCCTAGTAAACTTGAGAAAGTAAAGAACACAAAGATGAGTGGCACTGAAAGAAAAACAAAGAAATGCCAATCAGCCTTCAAGTCTGGAAAATGTTATTAGAATCTCAGGACTGAACTTTTCAATGTAATCTGTGGCTAACACAAGTGCTAGGACCATAGATTTTTTGTTTGTTTGTTTGTTTGTTTGTTTTTTGCTTGTCTAAATACCCACCTGGTAAGCGAATTAATGGCCCACTCTGTAGGTTTTGTTTCAGGAATCCAAGGGACTCCCTCAGTGTTGAGGGCTGGGTAATCCTAAATGCGGTGTGATTCTGAATAAGGCTTGTGCAAGCTGTGCCTGCCTCACTAGATGGCAGGTCTGGAGGGTCAGTTTCATATTGTAGTTGTAAACATGTTTCTATCTTCGTTCTTTTAGTACTACCGGCTGTAATTTTGAGATGAGAAACTTTCTGCATCAGTAGATCTAATGGCTAAATTCTGCCTAAATCGTTTGTGATCAGGTCGGGGGTATGTGCTGTCTGCACCAGGGTATCTTTATTTTTATTTTATTTTATTTTATTTTTTTAGAGATAACAAATTGCATGAGTATAATTGAAGTCATAATTCAAGGACCGTGTGGTTGATAAAGTAACTAGCAGCTGAAATGGATCCCTCTGGCTGCTTTTGGCATCTCCCCTTTGGCTGCTTTCCTCCCCGCCTAGTTTCAGCAGAGGGCACTCTGTTCCTAACGATGGAGGAGGCGCCTTCCCTCGCTGGTGAGAAACCTAAACAGATTGGAAAAGTTTCCAGCACAACATATTTGAACAAACTCTTCATCGGTTATGTTTAGTTCACTGGAGCGTATTTTTAACTTCGGTGGCAGGGATAATAGCCCTTTTTCTGTGCGTTGCTCTTAGCGGGCTCGACGGAAGCTTGGGACATCAGTGGGAGCCGCAGAGCAAAGGTAGCGGGGATTTCACAGAGGTACTGCCCAGAAGCTGAGAGGGAGACCGCGAGCAGAGCTGTCGGACGAGGCGTGCTTGTCAGATTTACAGTAGGAAACCTAAAAAATATCGCAGAGGGCAGCGTGATTAAAGACCTCCTCGGTGTGCGAGCAGATTTGCAGCTGGACTGCGAGAGAAGCTTGGAGATGAGACACGGGATGCTTGCGGTTTTGGAAGCCGCTCGGCGGCAGGCTTGGGGCGCAGGCCACCCGCAAATCTGCCCGCACACCGAGGAGCCCTTTAATCACGCTGCCCTCTGCGTGGTCCCCTCGCC
>CM021774.1:11957888-12126344 GCA_011076525.1 Nettapus auritus
CCCTCGGGGGGAAAAGACGAACGGCTCGGCCCCGGGCTCTCGGCTGCCGGCCCCGCAGCACCGCCAGCCCTCGGCAGCCGCCGGGAAGCCGGGCCCCTCTGGCCGGGAGCCCGCTCGCTCTGCCCGGGGGCAGCGGGGGGTGGGGGGGGGAGCGGAGCCGCGGCGGCGCTGGGGGCGCCGGGCAGGGCCATGGCCCCGCACCGCAGGTGGAGGCGCCCGGGAGCCTCCGGCCGGGGCCGGGCTGGGAAGGGGGGGACCGGGGAGAGGGAAGGGGGGGGGGGTCCCGGCCGGCTGCCAGCAGCCTGTAGGACCTTGGCTAACGGGCGGCGGTGGGCTGGAGCCTGCCGCGAGGGAGGGGCTCTCCGTGATGCAGGATGCTGGATCGCCGGTGCCGTGACGGGCCAGGCTCTCCGTGCCCTGCGGGAGGGAAGGAGGCGCCGGCGGAGCCCGAGCTGCTCCCTGCCTCCCCTCCGGCCCCGCTGAGCCGAGCCGGGCTCCGCACCAGGTAGGTGAGAGCCGCGGGGGTGCCGGGCCGGGCCACGGCAGCAGCGGCAGCCGCAGCCTCCCGGGGCTCTCCGGGCAGCCGCCCCCAGCCCGGGCGGGCAGCGGCGCTCTGCAGGGCGCTGACCGGCCCGGAGGGGCTCCATGCCGAGCCCCGGGGAAAGCGGAGCCGCTTGCCCGCTGGGTGAGCCCAGGCACGGCACCTGCCGATAGCAGAGGCTGCTGGATCCCGGCAGCGCCTGGCGAGGGGATCAGCCTTCCTTCTTGGCTGGCACAGCAGCTTGGGACTTGTGAATGACCGGAGCATCCAGGAGCGCTAAGGGCTGGGGGTGGGTGGGGAGAGGGTGTTACTTTCCTCAGGTTTTTAAGAGAGAAATGATTAAACACTTCTGTAAGGAGTCTTAATTATGTTTAGCTGACAGGTGCGAGACCTGGTTTTCTTTTGGGACACTTGATCTTTTGGAAATGAGTTTGTTTTGGTTTCCAAAGGCAAGATTTACCCACGCTGTGCATCCTTCCAAAATATTGGGGTGGAGGGTAGGAGAAGGGGAGGGCGGGCGGGCTGCTGGTGTGTGCGTGTGTGTGTTAGGGGTGTGCGGAACTTGTACTATTTTATAAGATCACTACGGTAACGAATAGCTGAGGCAACAAGGTGCATTGATACCAAGAGTTAACAGAATGAGCAGTGTTATTAAACGGATTATCCTGCTGGCAATTTTAAACTGAAGTTTTTTAGTAAAAGTCACCAGCTATTTAGTATTAGCTCTGTAACTGATGAGGATCACTAAACTGAAGGACTTTTCCCCTCTGCCCTGATCACTTAATCTCTGAGCTGTTATGACCAGAACTTCTGAAAGCCAGTGTGAATGGTTGATGGGGTCCCCGGGCTGGGCTCGTACTTTTGGATGGGTGAAAGTGAGAGATCGAGGTGGGAGGGGGTTGCTGATTTGATAAACTGACCTACGTGCAGGAGACGATCAAACTCGCCCCCTATTGCTTGCTTTCCCAAACCTTCGTTCATTCTCCCCCCGCCTCTGTTGCCTAATTGGAACTGCATCACCCTGCAGGCTGTGCTCATGGCATGCTTTCCTAGTCGGCTCGGCTGGCCAGCACAGAGCTCCAGTGTTTGCACTGCGCTTCTTCCAAAGGCTGGTTCCATCCCTTCGCCCAGTTTGCTTGAGTCATTGAAATTCTGGCAGAGCGCAATTGATTTTGTTTCTAACTTGAAACAATCTCTCTCAGCAGAATCTCTAGGCACGAGGATGGCCAGCCCTAAAGCCACAGGGCTCTTCTGGGAGGTCATTTGGGTTGCCATTGCTATCTACGCTCATCTACAGGTAGGCAAGGAACTTGTTGCTATTGTTGTGCTTAGTGTTTCCGATGATCTTGCCACAAACTTTCAGTTGCTGTCTTTTAAGCAAAACTGCTGAGGTACCTGCTCTGTAAATGAAAGGTTTCAAATGAAAGTGGGATTTAGGTTTATTACTGAATTTAATTTCAAAGGCATCCAGATGGAAAATCGATATTTTCTCTCTAGGTAATATTGTACCTGACTCAACTGTACAGGGACCAAAGGGAGATCTTGCCAGATGTGTAATGCCTGGGGTCTTTCAAGGCAACACAGCTGCCCTTTGCCCACTGGAGATTTAGCACCTGATAAATGTTAAGATACTGTAAGTGACAAGGGTTATATAAATACCTGTGTAGAAACATGTAAAGCACTTGGAAGTCGGTGAGTATCTTGGGAAGAGGGAGGTCCAAAAAGGTCTTTCCTTCAAGCATTCAATGAATACAGGAACCATGGAGGAAAGCCATAGCTGCCAACTGATCTATTGCCTGACACATGAGCCTAGTCGGTTCCAAGAAGTGAGTATTTCAAGAAATATGGTGTGCTGGCATGCAGCAGAGATGTTGTTATAGTCTGTCATCCTCTATAGTGGTAGTTCCCACAGTACAGAATGTATCAAGGATTCCTCAGTCCTCTATAGGCCCAAATCAAAAAGTACTTAGAAAAGGACAATTAAACCGGAGAACATTTTTAAAATAAATGGCATCAACTTTTGAAGTACTGTAGTAATTTTTACAAAATAAAGCATTTGTCTTGCAGAAAATCAGTGACACTATTTTAATTGTGTACTGTTTTCACTACTGTGATGTTGAGAAATGGTGGTTTCAAACTGGAGCCTGATGGGCTGGGCATTATTTAAACATACATCCTGTAGAATTTTGAATTAAATGATAATACAGCAGGCAAAAGAGAATTCAAAAGGATTATGAAAAAATGAGGAGACAGTACTGGACAGCTCAGTAAGCTATAATTCATTTACGGTGGACTTTGGGGCTTACAGTAGTGCGAATAAGCAGCGCTACTTGCTAATAGCACTAGTGCAGTGTGTGCTGTGAAATGTTTGGCAGTTGCTTATCAACGAACGCCTCCTGTATCTGTATTATGGTTGCTGCCAGTCTTGAAAGTACAGCAGTTACCTGAGTAAAGGATTCACCATAAAAGTAAGAAGCATTAGATTCTTCATTAAGTGTGCAGAAAAGCAGCATACATCCAGTGCATGTCCAAGGAGACATGACAGCTGCAGAATCTTCAGCTTTTTGCTTGCTTCTCATGTAGGAACAAAAATGTTCCTGATTTTCTGTGCCTGATCTGTTTGTATCTTTGTGTGCAAGCAGTTGAATGATGTTGCACTAACATGCCCTATAAAGCACTCAAAGTAGTATGTGAAGTTCACTTAATAGTTCTGTGAAAGATGAGAATAGAAGTACAGGAAAGGGAAAGGTCAGCTTTGTGTTTGGTCCTTTTGGTTATGAAGAGACCGCTTTTTTCTTTTATAATGTTTTTCTTTTCTATTTTTTTTTTCCATATTTTTCTTATTGCAGAACTGGAATCAGTGGTGGCATAGTTTCCTCTTCTCCACAAATGGTTTGGCATAGCTTCACTTGTCTCTTCATAATAAAAAGTATCCAAACACATTGTAGTAATCAATATGCTATTGTGAATAGCTTTATGAACATTTCAATCCAGGTCAAATTCTTTTGGTTTTGATTGTCCTGTTAAATATTCCAATCTATTTGACATATTTGAGCCATTAGCACTTAACCCCAATCTTGTAGGAGGCCCTTCTGCTCCTAAATTTTAGGTGTTCTATCACAATTTTAGTCACATTAAAGATATCTTATATTATTTAACATAACATTTTTGGTATCCAATAACCATTAATTCCTTAATTGGTTGCTTGGGGCCATACTATATGGACCACACACAGGTATTCTACCCTAATATTGTACCATAGCTTCCACTTGTGTTGTTTTTGGCTATTGAAGTGCTTATGTCTGGAGCTAATCAATTAGAAACAATTGGATGCTGGGTAAGGTCACAAGTCTATGTCATGTCACTTATGTGCAATTGATTAATTTCATCCTGCTTGAGGCAGGTACAGAATAAAATAATAACCATTTAAAAAGAATGTGGTGGAAATGTGGTATGAATGTAACGCAAAGAAAACTTTAACATGAGAAGTTGTGAAAAAGAGGTAGCTGTTACTGAGAAGAAATGAAAGTTAGCTGGTTATAGGATCCTACACCAGTAATGAGCATGGCACAGGGTTTAGCTAGATTCCAAACTGAACCCTGAACTTATAGATACACAGTGTCTCAAGTTCATGACAATTTTTCAAGGGCTGATTAATTGCCATACTAGTAGATTAATAAGGTATTATAGGATAATCCAGTGAATTTTTTACTGCTTGGCATTGCTGAGCTGCTTTTAAAAACCATTCTGTGAGCAAGAGCAAGGGCATAAAGTTGACTCAGGAGGAGATCACTTATGGGCTAGCCTTGCTTGTGCTCTTTTGCAGACATAGGGCCTCCTTTTTCTGACTTGTGCCAGTATAACCGAAATGAGTGGAACTGCATTTGCCTAAAGCCAATAGTGACCCAAGCAAATGGTGTCTGTATGTCTGTCTTAAAAACATATAATAAAAAAATAGCAGCAATATCATCATGGAATAATTCACTATTTCCAAAGTTTTAAATGATGAATCCATCCAAGGAGGCTATTGTGTTCTACTGATTTTTGTGAACATTAAGTCACAGGCAAGGATATAGGTAACTATTGACATGTGTTTATTTCTCAGTATGGTGTAAGAGGCTTCTTATTTTTGCCCCATGATAGCAGCTTAGTTATCAATAGTAGAGATTTTAGGCAATGGTTAAGCTAATAAAATAAAAGTATTTAAGTCCAATTTTGCTATTTAAATCTCTCGAGAAGATATGATTATGTACTGGAAATTGAAAAGGCAGGATGTTCAGCCTGGTACCTAACTCTTTCTCAATCTTGTGGTAACATTTTATTACACCATTAAGTTAGATGCTGTTATATGTTATGAAATATGTGCAAGAATGTATATCTGATATTCTTACTAATGAATTAATGTCAGCAAGAAATGATTGCTAGCAGAATCATATGGACAAAATTTGGAGTTTACACATGGGTTCATTTTAGATTTATTCTCTGGTATGTTGTTTTCAAATCAGGAATACACTGATATTTTCTTAGGTTCCTAGAGTCCTAGTTAAATCCTCTACAAGTCAGCCCATTTTATCTCCAAAGACTGTGGGGTGGCTAATGTCTGTGGAGGGAATAATAGCAAACACACCACGTCTGGATATTTAAGAAGCATTAGCTTTGGATTTCCATGGAAGGGAAAACTTTGTAGGTCACATATTCATTGAATAAACTGTTACTTGCTCCCATGATTTATGTTTCTGCGATCCCTGCATGCATTATGTTTTTTTCTAACTATCTGTGATATTTTGGATGTAAAAGATATACATGCTGAAAACATTATCTTATTCAAAATGATTCTGCCATAGCCAATCCGCTGAAAACTACCAACACAGTAAATGTCTTTAAGGTTGAGTTGTGCAAGGCCAAAAATCTGATGTCCATTACATGACATAGTGGACTTGGAGACTATCTTTGTGGAAAACCTTTGGAATATGTTTTACAGTCACTGAATGTATTGCTCACCAATGTCAGAAAATATTGATCTACATGCCATATAAGAGTAAGGATTTTTAAATCTTCAGTAACTTTAATCAAAAATATCAGGTTGCGATTTGCAAATCCACAGTTAAATCTAAAGCAGTTTCACTTTAGTAGGCAGGTTGCAATTCTGCACCCATCTGGAGTTTTGCCATCAGCCTCAATAGGCTTGTGGTTTTATCCTTTGTTTGAACATTCAAATACATCTACTGCAGACAAATAACACTTTAGAGACTCAGTAGAAGTATTTCGACTTAAAATATTGTTATTGACAAGCTTGTAACTCAGTGACAGCATTACCAGAATACTTACGTAAGTTCCTGAATTCATTTTGAATTTATGACCAATAATGATTGCTCAACCAGTGCTCATAGGATCTGAACTGCTCTTACCCCCTATTTACAATCCAAAAGAATGGAATTGGCAGAAGGTTTGTGATGAATCTGTCTTGTGACTTGAGTCACAAAATATGTATGAATACTTATTTTAAAAAATGTAATTTCATCAAAAATTTAAGTCAACTGTGGGAGATGACCAAAAGTCCAGATGATATCAGTGAAGGGGCCATTTTACTATTATTTCTTTGTTACAATTTTTAGTAAATATTATTTATAATAGCGATTATGAATGATGCTTGCAGTGATACAAGTCAGAAAAATCAACCTTTGGTTATTCAGCTAAACCATAGTCCAAAATCATTCATGCCAATGAGGTGAAGGTGTTTTAGTCTCCATGTCCTGTTAGATTCATAATGCCTTATCTACATCTTCAGACATGAGTACCATTGCTCATTAAAATTATAAATTCTGATGAGATTATTAAATCAGTTGTGTGTAGAGCTCCAGATCACTTGTTCCAAAACTAGATATTCAAACATGGAATGTTTTTAGAAGAGCTTTGATGTAAGAATAATCTTTCACAACAGCTGGTGGCTTCTAATTTTTCTTGAAAAAGTAGTTAGGAAGCGAAGGAATAGCTTTACGATTCTCTCTGGTTTCAGCAAACACTTGAAAGATTAGTCATTGATAATTATTCATTCAGGTCTGCTTGGTGCAGCTGACTCCTTCATATTCTTTACCAAATCAAGGCATAAACTGCACTGAGGGGGCAGTTTTTCAGCACACCAAATTGTTCCTGCCTTTGCTTCACAGAAAACATATGATTGGTTGTACTGATGTTAAAGTCCTTTTACCAGTTTAAAAATCATCCCAAATAATGAGTTTGGCTTAATAAGAATGTATTTTAAAATCTGAGATCTCTTTATTTGTTTTTACTTCTAGAAACGGTAAGGTCCACATGTTTGTCTTTATCTGCAATCATTAGGCTTGAAGCTTTTCTTAAAATATAGAATTCTGTATGCTCACCTGGATCCAGGAACTCGTATTTAAGAAAACACCAAATATAATGTGGCTTGCAATTAAGTGGCAAAATATATGAATTTCAGTGCTAGTGAAAGCAGGTTTATAATTGTGCCTCTGTACTTGTTTGTGCTGTAAGCTGATGTGAGAAATCCCTGGCAATGTCAGTGTGTTACACCATACTGACCGCAAATGTACTTGACTGTAAAGTCCATGTTGTTAAGATTCTGTATAGTTTATAGCACTAATGATAATCTTGTGACCATGTACAGTCCAGCACAGCCTGCCTTGAACAATCCCAGTGTAATTCTTGTTATGCAAAATCTCTGTAAAACAGTTTGTGCGTGGTAATAGAATGAGTTTGATTTTGAAATGCAGTTTCCCAGTGAGCACAACGTTCCAGAAGGGACACTGGATATAGCCGTGACAACTCTGGAGAGACAACTAAGTGAGATTCTTATTCTGGTTGTGCAGATAGAACTTGGAAAAGAGAAGCAAACAGCCGATGGAAGGAAAGTCAGACTTTAATCAGTGAGTCTAGATTTGGCTCTAGCTTGGTTTCTGCATTCAGCTCAACATTAGATAAATTTCCTTTTGAAGGATCAATAAACTTAAAGCCCAATATTTATTTGTCTACGTGGCTTTTCATTCTGAAAGAAGTTTTCAACTTTCCTGTGAGTTTTGGAATAAGAATTTTGTTTCTCTTATTTTGGAACGGAACAAAATGTTTATAGACTTGAACCTTTTGTAGCTATCTCAGTTACTGATGTACTTTCCCAACTTCTGGTATAGTGCATCTGGAGTGCTATTTATCTCTCATTCTTGGATCTCTAGAATAAATTGTCAAATTTGTACAAGTATCTTAGAAAAGGAAAGCTTGCTATCATGAGCAAGACCCACATGGGAATTGCATGGCACTGCAGTTCTGTTATGCCCTCTGCACTCACTTAGTCACTTTGTTTAGGTTTTGAAAACAAGTACATAAAGAACTTTTCTCCCCACAAGAGGAGAACTTTTGATATTATCTGAAGACTGTAGACTGTCAAGCACTCTTGGATTTAAGGGTCGTATTTTCCAGATGGCTTCACTCTGTCTTCTAGGAGCAAGTACAGGTCTGCAAGCTCATTTTTGACTGTCAGCTACGCAAGGGTGCTAAATCTGATGCAGAGAGAGAAGTGTTTTCAGAAGGGTCTGTGATATGGAGCCTTTACTTCAGTAAGCCCTGAGCTTTTGTAAGTTAAACACATACTGTTAAGTACTTAACTGTATTGGTAGGTGCTTAGCTGGATTTTCAAAACAAGTTATAGGTTAAATTTCCATTAGTCCAATGGGAACCAGGCATTTTAGTGCCTTAGGCACTTCCAAAAGTCTGGCTAACCATCTATCTTCATATTTTGATGATTAAACCAAAACTGACTCTTAAAGCTCTTTTGAGAGAATAGGTTTCTGGTGTGTAAATTCTAGTACCTGGGTGTGTAGATATTTGATAATACTTGAGAAGTGCAAGTACAAACATCAAGTATTTATAAATGGAGTGCACTTTCTGAAAACTTGGCCTAATACACCCCTTCCAGACAGCATATTACATAAATTGTTTAGGAACAATGTTATTTCTGTTTCTAATTTTATATTTATTAGATTTAACATCATTATGGAGAGAGAATGAAAACAGTATTCTCAGTCTGTTTTGAGAAATGTGGTTTCCAAGAATTGTCAGTTTGTCATGCTTCTGGATCCACTAGAAACACAGCAAATGCAGTCAGCTCGAATAAATTGTGAAACAATATTAAAAATGCATTTACGATTGCAATTACTAGATTGTTGTTGTATGCTAACTGTTGTCGTTTGTGGCACGGTGGGAGGTCCCAACCGGTTAATGATGCTGTTTTGTAGCGCTAAGTAAGTGGAGCTTTTGTTTATATGTGGAAACATGTATTTCTGCATTTATGTAATGCTTTTGCTGTCATCAGGTGCTTTGCCAAAAATCTAAGCTGCTTAAAATTTATAGGATACAGTCTCTTGTCAGTGCATGCAAACAGAACAGGGTATCATTTATAAAGTATATGTGAAAGGATTTGTGAAGGCTCTCTGTAGCAAATGCAGACGCAGAGAGGAGCACTTCAGTTCTCTGATCTATTGCCTCTTAGTTCCAGAGAATTAAGAAGGCATGGGCACACCTGCCACACCACAGAATGCCATAAAGTGGTTGCTTTCTCTCAGGCTCTGTTTGATGATGTTTCCTGGCCTGCACCTTACAGAAGCTCTGAGAAGGTTGCAGAAAGCAGCTTTATTCTGAGCTGGCTGAATCAACAAGAGATTAACTAGCTCAAAAAATCTCCCCCTGATTTTTGTTGTTGTTGTTGTTTTAGTTTTAGTTGTTGCCATATCTCTGCTGCTTACGTGGCTTCTCCAGACCATCTATGGGCATGGAGAACTAAGCATGGGCGATGCAAGTTTTGGTTCTGGTGCATTCAGATATATCTCTTCCAACAGGAGTTGTCCTTGCTTCCCGGCTACTGCAGCCTCTTGCTGGTGTAGCAGTGGTGTGGAAGCACAAGGCTGAACAAGCTCACTGCTCTCTGTGGATGCATAACAAATAAAATATGCTAAGATATGATTTGGCTTCCTCTCTTGAGAGTCTCCTTTTATTAGATGTTTTCAAGGTCTCATTACTCATTTGGTGTTTTGTTTTCTTGAGTCTCCAAATAGTTTTAAACTGCTCCCTGGTTGACTAACATGGATGTTGGCTGAAAAAACAATAGCATTGCAGTGTCTTGAGTATCGCCTGCTTTGTAGATGATGATCTAGTTGGAAACTGCCAGGCACTTCTAGTGTATTACTGATTTTTTTTTCAGCCGATCTCATCAACACTTCTGTTAGAAAGCTGAAAAGCGTTTACGTTTATCACTGAAGAGGTGTAGAGTGTGCTGTATGCTACGCAGAGATTTGACTACCACCACTAACTGATCAGATTGCTTGAATGGACTCTGTTTTCATGTGGCCTGGTTGTGTAGTTTTATTTGTATGAATGTAAGATGCTTTCTGTGACTAACAATTACACTTTTCCTCTAGAACAGCGATTCCTAGGTGTGTTGCTTCATGGAACTGCCAGCTCAGAGCCTGGCAATAGTGAATAATGGAAATTAAATGTTAGGAAAAACCATGAAGGGAAGATACAAAGTGAAGAGCATCATCTTCTCACAGTATTAATTCCTTAAGCGTGTGATCCTACTCTAAGTATTGTATATAGTTCTGATCCTTTACGAATGGAAGAGGTGGAAAGACAACAAAAAGCTTGTAAAGATCTTGGGATCTGCATGCCAAAGGTTTTCTCGAGTAGAAGGATATACGGATTCAGGGGAAGACAAGACAAGCACTTGGAAGATCCACTCAGTATTACTGAACAGACAAACCATGGCAAGCTAAAAAAAAAAAAAAGGTATGTGAGTCCAGGGAAGTACAGTATGTAGTTGCTCTGTATGTGTTCTTCTCTGGGTACTCACTTAAGGCTCCTGTTGGAAGCTGATGGACTAGATGGGTACTTGGTCAGAACCATTGCAGATGTTTTTCTACTATCTTGATATTCTTTGGGGTTACACTTGATAGTCATTGAATAGGAAGTGAGAATCTGTGCTGCTGTCATTTGTGACTCAGTATTTAAAAGCTAAAACTAAAGAAAGATATCCTCTAAACTCCAGGTGTATTTGAAGGTATATTCTGGATGTTAGGGACTTGCTCAAAAACTGCATAGGTGCATACATTCTGAGCTTCTTTGTGTCTGCCTGGAATACTTTCTTATTTTTACAGCTTTTTTTTTTTTTTTTTTTTTTTTTTTTTTTTTTAACAAAATTTTGTTTCTGACAATAAAAAAATACTAAAACTTTAGAATTTGAAGGACTGCAAGGAAATTTAGGTAATTTTGATTGCTGGAGTAGTTTCTTGTTTTTTAAACAAACACTAGCATTTCCTTTAGGAAGATAAATAGAGCAATATATTCTGATATTTTACTAAATAAGGCTTGGCTCAAGTTCTACTTTCATTATGTGATAAGTCCTTCCATAAGACACAAATATTCCAGACATTTTCCCTGCATGAGTGAACACTTGCCTTCACCCCACTGTGAAACTGTGAGCCCAAATGTATTTCCCATTTCCCCTTCCTACCTCTTTCAGTTAAATTTAGAACACAATAGGTTGGTTAAAACCATACAAAACCCTCCCGAATGCCATCTTAATGTATGGTTTTTTACCATACAGCTGTTTATCTTCTGCTAAAAGGAAACTATAAATGTATTTTTAATGCCAGGTTCTGGGCTTAAAATGCCATTACGTATCCAGTGGGAATAGACTTGAAAATTAGTAAGCAATTAGATAAGTAGGCAAATACATTTTACTTAATGTTGCAAGTCTCATGGGCCTTTCAAATATCCTGTTAGCATCACCTGTTCTTAACTTGCAACCTTTTAAATCTTTGCATAGTCTTCGATAGCAGTGTTACTTAGGGATTTTTTTTTATCTTTTTTTTTTTTTTTTTTAATTTTTTTAAATTGTATGGTTTCTGTGAGGGCAACAAAGATGTACTGCAAATGTTAAGCTTTTCTTGGAGAAAATTTCTTCCTGTAGATAACCATCTTGAGAAGTGCCTTAGCTGGGATAACAGAACATGTGGGTCTTGTTCTGATCTTTTGAACTTCCTTGAATTATGTCCTTAGCAAACAGCAATGATGTATTTGTTTATAATTGCTTATTTTTCTTGCTGAATTTAGACCTCTGTGAGCCATCTGTCACATGTCACAAAGAAGCCACAATTCAGAAATGGGGAAAATGTAGGAATTGTAGACTTCTTTTTATTATTTCAAACATTAAGGGCAGCCTCCCACGAGGCACTGAGTAAAGGACCTTGTCTTCTTCAACTGTGTTATAGGAGTGTCCCATCGTTCCTTGTCTGCCAAAAATTCACATTGATTTATTCAGTGGTGTAGTATGAGGACTTGCACTAAAACCTCAGTCCTGGAATGAGACCCAGCCTGGGGAACCCTGTGGACTTCATTAGGTTACTGTGCCACAACTGAGACCTTATTTTGTAAAGTTTGTAAAAGGCTCTCTAGCTGAACAGTATGACATTTTGCATTTGAGTAACAGTGCCAGTGATGTCTGTAGGCACTTTGCCTGAGACATCAGTGGGAGTTTTTCCTGAGTAAGACCTGCCCATAGGAAGCAAACTGAGGCTGAATTTCATTAGTGCTAATGAGTTGGTTATCATACTTCCTGTTGTGTGGTGTGAATCATGTTGTCTCTTCATGTAACTGCTAAGGACAGATGGCATTTAAATCTGTCTGCAGCTGTTAGTTTTCTTGAAAATTGGCTGTATTTTTCCTTTTGGGAAAAAAAAAAAAAAAAAAGATAATCAAAAAGATAATTTGCCTGTTGCTAATAAACCTTGCAAAATTTCAAGTGATTTCAATTTTTTTTTACGTGTCAGTTTTTTATTGTGTGCTATTGAAGAGCATTTTATCAGGTGTTCCAGACCATCCCTGTTGGCAGGAATTTCTCTGAACTACTGCAGAGTGAAACATCATAACTATTCCTTAGAGCATGTACACTATTTTTTCAGAAGAACCGAAGCAGAACATGGAAATTCACTTTTTGAAAACCAGTGTGGCTTTTTGCCAGATTTACCATATTCAGCAGATTCCTTTGAAACTTTTAAGGGGTTGCTCTCTCCACTGCATGGTGCAGTTCTGCTAATGAAAGCAGGGGAACACAAGCACATCATAAATAAGGAAGATACGATAGAGTTGATTTCTGCATGTAGCATTTTGTCCATGCATATGAAAATTGACATCATGGTGTTGGAATGTTGACCGTGTTTTGCATTTTGCTAGCTGCTTTTACTGGAAAGCATGTGTTTCAAAGGGAGTTTTCAATTTTTATAAGTCTTTACCTCCATAATAGCCCAGTCCTATTTTGAATGTGGACTTCAGATATGAATAAAATTTAACTCGTGAAGAGAGTCCTCTGGCAAAACATGTGAATAACTTATGCAAATATTAACTAGTAATGTGCATGTCTGGGTTGGAATAGTCAAAGCTAACCTTTAGGTTCCGCTGTTACCACTCAGCATCATCTTACTTTGTTGAAGAGCATCATACTCTGATAGCAAAGGTATTCTGAGGAACTCCTCTTAAAGTTAGCTGTGTAACTGTGGGGAAAGCACACAAAACTAATCCTTCATGGGGAATTTTCACTAATGTGCTTCTTAGCTCCACATGGGTCTTTGAAAGAAGAGAGCTGAGAATTAAAGAAAGGCTAGCAGCAGTGAGTAAAGTGGCACTAGCCCTTCATTTTGAGAGTAATCATCCACATAAAACTGGCAGAATTCACTTAGAATTCTCTTTCAGTAATGGTCTGGCCTCTCTTCCACCTTCATAATCCAAGTAATTTTCCCAGAGTTTCAGGGTTATTTACTCTGTAGAAAGTTGGCAACCCAAGTTTCCCATGTCATCATGTCTATGCAGTCTCCTGAGAGAAGAATTTCCTGGTACAACATCCTTGCACCTGCTAATTCTTCCCCAGCTCTTCTCATAATCAGGCCACTTCAAGCCCCTTGGTGGAATTATTCTGTACTACATAAGCATTTTACTAATTTTTATAATCAGGTGATTGCTTCTGTGATATCAGGCAGGCCCTCTTCCATTGATCTGTCATTGTGTGAAGATACAGAACTCTAGGTGGTATTTTCAGTGTCCAAGATTGAAGGGTTTGATAGACGTCTGTTATTCTGAGGAATTACAGCCACAGCTTTATGGTAAATCAAAAGTTAACTGTACCTAGTACCTGTCAAAGAGTATATGCCTTTGTCTGCAGAGGAAAAACTTGAATGGTCTTTTAAAAGGAGCATTTAAAACATCTTAAAATGTAATTCTCTTTCTGTCGTACAGTGTTGTAAGCTTCAATTCACTGCGAAAATTTTAGTTTGGGAGACTTTATTACTGTAACTATACTACATAGAAATATATGCATGTATAGTATATTTAAAAACACTGATGATGTCTTTATAATATTATCTAGCAAACTGTCATTGTCTTCGGTTATTTTTTTTCTGAATCAAATCTGCAGCTTCTTGATGGGTTCTTCTGTGCATGTAAGTTACAGGGTGGCTGTATAAAACATTGCACTCTGAATCACCCTGGTGGTATTTTTAGTTGAGAAAGTGGACACAATCAGATGTTTTTGCATGGCTAAATGAGAACATGGCTAAAGAAAATGATAAATGGTGCTTCATGTTGAAGGATGATGCAGCTTTCTAGGTTAAATACTTGCTCCGAACTGGGGCTTGCAGGGGCACGATTGGTCTTGTAAAATGGGGGCCTTCTTGCTCGATCTGTCGTGTGTATTGGAATTGTCTGTTTTAATAAAATAGCTTAGAAAATCCTGTTCAGAGTTGTGTAACTAATATTAGAGAGGTCAGACACAATGTAGGGAATGCTTGAATTGAAATTAAATTTAGATTGGTGTGGACATGCTTGGTTTTAAAGGGTCTTGCTTTCAGAAACTTGTGTTACTATTTGTAGAGACATCTGTATTGACATTTAAGTTCTGTTCAGCTTTTAAAATGTTGGTGTAGTTCGTCTATCTCCATTCCTCCACTCAGAAGGCTGCCTAGCAGGCTGTGCTGTTTGTGTGCTGTTACTACAAGAGTATCTTGGTTGCACTAGACCTTTTCTCTGATTTGCTCAGGGCTGCTGCTGTATTCAGCTCTTCTGCAAGGTGCTGGCATTGTAAAGGCCTCTCAGCTGGACCAGTCCATTTGTGGCCTCTCTACAGAGGGCACTCAAACTTCCATTTGTGGCCTCTCTACAGAGGGCACTCAAACTTTTCAGAGATGTGTGATGTGGCTCATAGGAGTATTGTCCATCTTTTATTTTCCTATGTTTTGTGAATTAAAAATTTCAAACCTTGGATAACTGGGAATAGCTTTTTTTTTTTTTTTTAATAGCCTTAATATTTCATCAGAACATTTGGATCTAAACAGCTAACTTTACATTTCAAGTGTTCAATTATTGTCGTCACTTGAGCTATCTACAACTCTTACTGTTTATTTCTAGAATCCTATTTCAAGTATAGCAACATTAGTGCAAGTTTTATTGTGAGGGATGAAATTTAAACTGTATCAGGATTAAGTGTTTAATAGTATAATTTGCTGCATATGTTGCAAATACAGGGTGCTATGAATAGATCCTCTGTTTAATAAAGAGCTTTTGATATGTTATATATGGACTTAAATCCAATATGTTGTTATCTTTAACTAATGGAAATTATAAGAAGAGATTTACAGAGAAGGGTTTATTCTATTAACTTTAATTTCTTTAAAACATTTCTCAAATGAAGTTGAATTTGGTTTCTGTATTTTGACTTTGTTTAAAATGTTCTGTACATAACTTTCTTTGTTCCTTGAATATTATTCTGAAAATGGTACAAGACTGGCTGTTTTTCATATACATGAAGGAAAAGAATATTAGCAGTAGTAGGTGAATATTTATTTAAGTGGGGTGACTTGTTTTTCTATTTGTCCACTCACAGCAGACTTAAGGATTTGAGTGCAAGGCTTCCTGTTATATTCATGGCATTTTTCATGTAATATTTATACCTCTGAAAGAACTGGGAGAAAGGCTCTCCCTTCCCCACCTGCCTCCAGCCCCCTGCCTCCCAGGAAGCAGCAGAATGGAACACATTGATTTAGAATAGGGATCAGGTTTTGGCTTGATGCTGAAGGAGCAAAAATAGGAAGGTGGCACAGCCCTGTGTTTTCCTAGTCTGCATGAGGTGTTTGATTAATCTGAAATGGTAGTGACTGGTTTGAATTCTTATGGCTTTAAGACAATGTGGAATGATTCTGTTTTTAAATGGCTGAAATGAATAGTTTTGGCTTGTTTTGACATTCAGAGACCACATTAAATCTTCTTGGCATAGGCATTTTGACTTTTAGACTTTATTATTGCCCCATACTTCCTTTTAAAGCATGTAGTTGCTTCTTTGATGATTTATTTAGGTGGGTAATCTTTTTTTTTAAGAAGTCAGTTCTATTTTATATAGAACAATTTGTAGTCATCCCCTTGCTCTATTATTAAAGCTGGGGTAACACAAAATGAGGGAAATAGCTGCATGCATCATAACTCTAAGCAAGGAAAAGCATAGGGAAGAGGAACTCATTCAAATATTTTCATACAGTTTTGTGCAGGAAGGCAACAAATTTCAGACCTTGTGTGGATGTATAGGATTCCCTTCAGCCTTTCTACTAGGAACTATAAAAAGCTCGTATAAAGGCACAGAATAATTACAGCCTGAGTCAGGCCAGCATGTTGGCTTTTTTCACTATAATCAGGATAAAAGAACATCTCTCTTGGCAAAAAAAAAAAAAAACTGGACTCTGAAATAGAGATGTTCTGGACTGATAATTCCAAGTACAGCCAAACTTGCAGAGAAATATACAGGTTAAGCTTTATATTTGGGTCTTGTTATTTGAAATGGATGCTGTTTAAGTTTCATATAATAACATTTTATTCTGTATAGAGTGCAGAGGAAGCCAGACCTTTTAAAAAGTGCAAATGAAAACAACTGAATCATTGCCACAGTCAACTTCAGCACAGCTCAACTGAGAGTGAACTGTCTTATTGTTTACCATTCGTAAAGCAGTGGAGAATGCGAAGAGATGTGTAATGACGCAGAATAAGAACAGATCAACTGAATCAAGAGCACAGTATTTCACACCACTGTTTGCAAATCCACTAAATTGTATAGATTCTAGCTTCAGGAGTTTCTAGTGTCATGCTCGTGTTCAGCCTGAGAAGTAATAGGTAGGGCAAAAGGAATCCTCTGCAATTAAACAAAAGGGCGGATGAATTTATTTCCCTGCCTTTGCAGAGTCCATTGTTCTTGGATTCTGTCTATATTTTTAAAAGTTTTAGAATGCTAAAGACAAACATATGAGAACCTGGAACCATGCTAAAGCTTTAGATATTGGACTGTTAGGGTTGGCCTCCTAGCTCACATTAGCTTGTACTGGCAAACTAAGAGCTGACTGTGGATAAGAAAATTCAGGGGAGGTTGTTGCCACAGATCCATCCAAAAGTGCTCAGGAATAGTTGAAAAATATTCTGTAGGAATAGTGCCCTTCTGTAAATCTTTAAAATTAAACTATGCTGTCAAGAATTCTGTTTAACCTTATGTGCAAATGGTAGCAGTAAAGGAGAAGCTGCTGGGTACGTAAGAATAGGTGATTTTGCACTGTTGGTTAGAAATCAGACACTTATGAAGAACTTTGTATTTCCCCTTGCTGTTTTTAGAAGTAGTGAGCTGAGTATCTCTTGCCCTACAAGAGGCATGACAGCTTCTCAAAAGACAAGGTTAAGTGGGCAAACCAAGATTGTGTACCCTGTTAAATTCAATATATAAAAGCTGCTTTTGAAAAGCTGTTTACAGATAAGCTCCTACTTGTAAGGAAAATAGAGATATTTACAACTTTGCTGAAACAGTGGAGGCTGAAAGACCAGCCTTCTACAAGATGTGTGTGCCAGAGCTATTTTCTCATTTTTAAGACTGTCATTAACACAGACATGATTGTACAAGTAGCAGCTGGAAGGGCCACTACCTCCAGAACCTTTCCTCTACTGGTCAGGGTAGCAGAGCTTTTCAGTAGCTTGACTACAGCCTTTACTCAGCTGCCAGTTGTGCCTAATTTGAGGTGCTAGTAGACCCAGGGAAATGCCAGTAATTAGGTGCACTTTGAAAATGATCACCCCCTGCAGTTAGGTTCTTCAATCTGCTAGAAAAGAGGAGGAAATAAAACAATATCTTACTGAACATCTGCTATGCCATCATAAACTTCAGTGTGGTATTCTGAAGGAGTAAAATAATTCTGTTAAATGTCCCGTAGAAGGATAATCATTATTGGAAAACAATGTTTGACTTATGACATGTCTCAATTCATCTGTCGTGGGAGCTATCCATTGTACGTACACATCTGCTCCTGTACACCCACACAGGATGGGAAGATATTCCTCCACAGGAAGGTCTTCCGTTCCCTCAGAATGCAGGTGGTATGTATTGGCAAATCGCATATGGTGGATGTGGTAGCCAAGTTCCCAGAGTAATGCACACATAGTGAAGCAATTCACTCAACTTCAGCTGTTTGAATGAGAAAACAAGATGGGTGACGAGGAATATAATCATATGGCCCATCTTTCAGTGTGATACCTATTTTAGCACTTGTACTTGCTACTGGTTTCATTTGAAATAGACCATATTGAGAGGGTTAAAGACCATCACTGAGATCAGTAGCAAAGACACATGATACTTGAAATATTTAAAAAAAAAAAAAAAAAGCCCACCAAAACAAAATGCTTTGCATTTAAGAGGACTTTGTAATTTTTTATTATTCCAAAACACTAGACAATGTGTTGCCTTTGAATTGCAGGTGTTCTACAGTATTCTCTAGTCTTCGTTTTTTGTTATGTTTGTTGAAGGTCTTTCTGTAATCATCTGGATTGTTTTAAAATTGCTTAATGAAATTTTTCTGCTGGTTGTGGAAAATGGGTGATAAGGCTGTAGTCTTTATTCTATACTGATTAGGACAGGCATCCCACTCTGAATTAGCAGTTTCTATTTTCATTTTGTCTGACTTGTTCAGCTGTGTCTTTTGACATTTCAGCAATTCATTCAGAGGATTTATTCCATTCTTTCCAGGAGCAGACCCGGTGTTTTTCTCACCTCTTTAAGAGCCCTTTCCCCTTCACCGTATCAGTCCTCTAGCATTACTGTACACAACGTTCAGAAGAACAAAAATGAGTCATTAAACTAATGACCATTAGTCTTAACAGTTGTCACTGAACAGATGACTGTAGTGCCTGCCATGTGAGCCTTCAGTCGCTTTTTTTTTTTTTTTTTTTTTTTTTTTTTCCTGCCATTAAGGCATAGTTATCAACGTAGGGGCTTGTTAGGAAGTATACGCATGAAATACTTCCAGTTAATGCTAGTAGGTAGTGTGACCCAGAAGGGGACAATCTTCAGATTAGTGGTAGGTCCTTTTTCATATTTGGTCTTTTTGTATTTGGAGACTTTGCTTTTTAGGGTGTTTCTACTTCTTTATTCTATTTGCTTTTTGTTAATTTATTGACCTCATTTCAGTCAACCTTTTCTTTTAGGTGCTGGACAGTGCGTCTGGCTAAATACAACACAATTAAAACCTTGCCCTGCTTGAGATGCTGTCAGTGGCAAGAGAAAACAAAACAAACAACAACAACAAAAAGACAAAGGACAGTTGGAGAAAAACTGCTTCCCTTCCTTAAAAAGATTAAGAGGAAATGAGAAAGGGAATGGATCAGGATAACGAGACTGGCCTTAGTGGACTGAAGGAGCAGAGTTAAGCTGAGAAGTAAATATGAGGCTGAGTACGTTAAATATGGAACAGCGTGGGAGCACGCTTGGAGAAGTGAGTTGCGGCATTTGAACACAGCCTGGGTAACGGAAAGCATTTCAGCAGCAAAAGATTTGCTGGGGATGACAAAGAGAATGAAACTTAATGTCAATAAAATCAATGATGAGAGAAGACCGAGTCTTACTGGGAAGTTGTATGCTTTGTCTGGTGATTGGTGTATCAGATTTTTACCATCAGCAAAGCATAAAAAGCTTAAAAGCTCTAGAGTATTTGCAAAATGCATTTGAGACTTAGAGGCTGCGTGCTGTGAACAGTTTCTTTTGGGAATTTCTCTTTAAAATCCTGCTGAAGCAGGTGTGCACACGTGGAGGGCGCTTGGCTGAAAGGCATTCACCTCACGTGCCTTATTAATAGCCTTAAACCAACATTCCTGCAGCAGAGCCATGACCATTTAACTGCTTCCTTATTGTGAAAATGTGCCTGACCCAGTCAGTGTGCAAGGCTGCTCAGTCCATAAACCCTGCAAAGGGACTTATTGCAATGGAGAGAGAAGGGTAGATGAAGAACTGGGTTAATATCACTCAAATTATCAGAAGCAGTGGAAAATTAACAGTGGAAAAATCACGTTTTCCTCTCCATGTGCTAGACACATTCATGTGGTGAGCTGGTGTAAATTGCAGGTTAGCCTGAGTGAACATCTGGCTGGGACATTCTCTACAGTCTAATTTCTTTCAGGTGAGAAAGGATTCATCTGCTAGACATAACAGAGAAGAACCATTTTGATTATTTACACCTTTATTCAGGGTGGTCTGTCTTTGCAACTAGAGTTTTGGGACCCCCCTGCCCCTTTTTGAAGATGTGTTAACAAGATGGTAGCAGGGGCTCTCAGTGCTCCTCTGAAAAGAGGTGGATAAGAGAGCCTGGACTAATGCTGTTCTTTATTCCATGGAGTGGCAGTACCAGGTGTGAGTTTTTAAGTATTTGGTCATTCATAGGTGATGTTAGGCCACCACACACAACCTGAATTGTCCTTTCCCATCTTGATTGGGAAAAGGGAGAAAAGTATTTCTAATAATAAAGGACAGTATGATATAGCAGAAAAAAAAAAAAAAAAAAAAAAAGGCAAACAAACACTATAAGCTTATCCAAAGGCCTGGAGAGGAAGCTAGACAAAGTGATATAGAGAATTTTAACAATTAAGTTTAACTAAATGTGGAAATAGCATATTAAGTATATTCCCTTTTCCTTGATACCTGTTAAACTGTGACTGAAACTTTCAGAAAATGGTTCCTATTTTAAAAAAGTGATGAATATGCCCAAGAAAGTTCCTTGCCCAGTTCCATAGCCTGCATCATGCAGGAGGTCATACTGATGCTTTGGGAATGTACCAGAGGAGTTCTGGCGCCACTGTGGTCGTTCTCCATTTACTTGAGTGATTTCACTCTTTTAATCTGGGTGTGCACAAGCCTTTACCTAGCCTTATCTATGTGTATTTATTCTTTGTGGAAGTCACTGAAGTAGGTCAGCAAACACAACCGGTCAATAAAGATTGTTCGCATGTCTTGTGTTTAGTTGTAGTTATTTTAGTATAGCTGAATGACCTTTGTGGTATGACAAATACTTTTTTTTTTTTTTTTTTTTTTTTTTTTTTTTTTTTCAGGGATATATTTATCCTACAGTAAACTGTTTTGACTTGCCTCTGAAGAGGAATCTTGCCACCTTATTCTTATATAGATGTGATTTTTCTTTCTGCTACATGGATTATGCCTGCTTATATGGTATTTCCTAGACTCTTCGAGGGTCCTCTTCTTTGAGAGGTTTTGGGATGGAAGGTGTTTCTCAAAAACTTTCTATATTCATCATCTGTCAAAATTCCTTAACTGCATGACCTTGTAGTTCTACTTCTGTTTTGGACAACTTGATTTTCAATATAGTGGCACCAAAGATAGATTTTCCTTACTGAGGAAATACTCCCGTTCTTGGTGGCTGGGAGTTTGCCTGGGTTTCCAGGTCTATTTCTGTTTTGAGAATGTGTAGTCACTTACAGTAGCAAAAAACCTGACATATTGCATTTACCTGTTTAATTCATGATAAACACCATGCTGTTGCTAATGACAATGATGAAAGTATGCAGTGATGAAAAATTACTAGTGTTAAGACAGTTTTTTTGTCTGGAACACTTGCCAATTTTCCCCTGCCACCTGAATCAGAAGCAGATGTACTGAGATTGAGTGCGGGTAGAGAACTCCCTGTCATTAGCAATGCAAGGTATGGCAGTGCCCTGTGACACATAAAGGAGTCACTGCTCAGCCTTCCCCACATCACAAAAAGCCTCTGTTTATATTTGCACTTGTGAACATCTTTCTTTAATATCAAGATTTTCAGTATTTAGCTCTGAATACTGAATACAGCGGTTTAGGATTCTTTTTCTCCCCTAAGTGCTGTGGTTTTAATACCATTCCATTGCCCCACACATTTCCCTTCTTTTTGCTTTCATTATGCAACAGGAATTCTCTTAAAAATCTGGATCCACCACTAGTTCTAGCAGGTGTTTGGCTTCTGAGCGCCAGAGGTTTTTTCCTTATACAGCTTATGGATGAGAATTTCACTGCCCTTAGGCACAATTTCAACTGAAGTATATGAAAAGCATGTTACTATGTCAGATCAAATTATATCACTATTAAAGAAAAAAACTTGAAAGGAAATTAAATACAAATAATCACACTAACATAACATAACATTAATAACATTAAGGTTATAATTTAAATTAAAAAGAATCAGGAAAGTCTGAGTCAAGAGTCCCGTGTCATTCTTAGCCAGACTCTCCTGAGAGTAGCCATTGTAAAATAAGGATAGTGACAACTTTGGGTAATATGAGATCTCTTGATGAATAGCACCATAATACTCAAGTATAGAAGAGCTAAGTAGATTTTCTAACTAGGTGTATTATACTGCATAGGAACAAAGTATTGCATGAAGTTTTTACCGTACACTTTCTCATCATTAACCTATTTACATGATAATAACTAACTTTTTTTTTTTTTTCAGTATGTGAAAATGTGTAAGGTCCCATTTTGTTCACATATCATTGTGAATCGCTAGCCACCTGCACTATCGTCCTTGATGTGTTTAAACCAGCGTGCAGACAGGTCGATCGTGTCTAGCTGAGATATTGCATAAATCCTGGACCTGGCAGTCATGGCAGTGTGGGCACATCACTGCTGTGAAATGAAAACAAGGGGGCATTTTGCAAGTGCTGAGCAGAATTGCTCACAGAACAGTACCATCATGCCACCTGACCCAGATCCTTTATGTTGCCTTTCAGGAGGCTTCCCATTTAGATCCAACTCGAGGTTACCTGGGAACATTTGTGGCTTTCTTACACCCTTTCGTTAGCACTACTAAAGCAATTATCTAGTCCTACTGGGTGAGGGAATGAGAAGGAAGTCATCTGGTAGAAAAGGCTGATGTTACCCTTGCCCTGTTGTTCTGTGCTACTTATCTCACTAGTAAAGAGTTAAGCACTTGCAGCCCGTGGCTTACTACAGACTTACTCATCCCATGTAGCCCACAATCATTTTGTTGTTACTAAATAATCCCAATATCTGTTAGTGCATCATTTGCCAAAGGTATTAAGGTGTCTTTCTTGCCTCTCCATGACAGAGGCTCCTACTGCTCAATGAAGGAATTGTATGATATCCTTTCTCTTGTTTCATTTTGTTCTTTAATCCTAAAGCAATATGAGCATCTTCATTCAGTGCATGTGTTGATTTTGTTAGCTTTTATAATTCCACTGCCTCTGACAGTGATCCTATATAACCTAAACTACATTCCTTTCTTGCCTTCTGTAAATAAATCTGCTGTTCCTAAAGGATTATGGTTTCAGTCTCCTTCAGCGTGTCACTGAAGGAGACATATGGGCAGGCTGCAGTCATGTGTCCATAGAAAAACAAGCAAGATTGTCAGCTTCCTGTAAAGGAGTCCACTCAACTGGTAGCAACCTGTCAGTTCAGCAAGAGGAGGAAAAAAAAAAAAAAAAAAAAGCTTTTACTGCACAGTGGTCATGATAAAGGAAGCTTTAGCATAGATTAAAAATACTACAGATTATTCTGTTTTCCTTGCTAAAGACACTGACAGTATTTTTGTAGCATACTTTTTTTCTATGGAGACCAGAAGGACCCTTAGAGACCTTCAGGAGTTCCATGTGAATATGTTCCAATAATGCTAAAAGCACTTGATTTATGACAAGAATTTTGCCAATTATTAGGCTAATAAATAAAGAATAAAAGGTGGGTTTTGTTTGGAATAGAGTTGAACATATGGTGAAAGGAGGGATAAAAACCTTTAGAAGCCTTCAGTTAACTCTGTCTTGCTTGCAAGACTTCAAAAAGATGGATTCATGAAAGTTTTGTCACACTTCTAAATTTTTTAACAAGATGTTCTTCACTTCTACTGTTTTTGGCATGAAAGTGTGTTCCACCAGGAGGATTCTAGTACCTTCACTCTTTTCTTAAAAAAAAAAAAAAAAAAGTGCAAATACCCTTTTACCCACTCCTCCTGCTCCCCCAAAGTACCAAGCCCCAGCCAATGTGCAGGTAAAATATTATTTTACCATTCAAATCTGTTAGTATTTCGTGTTAATGTGAGCCAGTGCTTTAAAATAAACTGTTGAACAAGACATTTATATAAAACCAATAAACAAGCAAAGAAAGAGAAAAATGTGATAAACTAGTCAAGCTGCATATTCAGGAGATACAAGTTCAGGAACTAATCGCTTTCCTTCAATACAGCAGGTACAGTCCCTGCTCACCTCACTGCCAGCAGCCTCTCAACACCGATGCCACTGGTGTTATTTAATGCAGCTTCTTAGCATCTGTAAGGAGATGGAAAATAGACATCACACTGTGTTGGGCTTATAAATCGTGTCACCGCTGTGGCAGGGAATCAGGGGACAGGAATTAAAATTACTTTTTTTGCTGTTACCTAATTTCCTCTCTTCCTACTGGTAAATCTATATCTTCTCAAGCCTTTTTTCTTGTTCTAAAGAATAGGCTTGTTGTATCCTTTCTGTATGTGTAACTCTACTCGCACTGGTAATAGTAATATCCAGACGTTATAGTGTATGTTTTATCCATATGCTATAAAATTGCTTTTAAACTGGCTCTAAATATTGCTGTGCCCATTCCCCCAAAGGCTAAACTGAAGGCTCAGGAAATAACAGGGCATTGCATATTTTGAAAGCAGAGTCTGATCCACAGTCACTAACTCTCTGACAATACTTGAAAATGAATTACTTCAGGGTCATCTTATTTAAGAGTGCTCGTATTTCTCACATTGGCTTTTGTTTATGCAAAGTCAAATAGCACCAAGTAGCTGATAGCAAGCGTAATATTGCAAGAGTTGTCCTGCTGCAGATGTATTTGGGCTCTATAAGGCTATTGTTGTGTGCATTGCCATTTATATCACTGGGAGCAACTTCAGGCTGCTAGCGCAGCTCTTTCAAAAGCAAATATTAGGCACATTTATCCTGCAGAAAGAGGACGGTCTGCCTAATGCAGCATACAAGGAGCTTCATTGGAGGAGGGAAAACTCTGGGTTTCATATTTCTTTTGGAAACATGAAGCAGAGTTGATATTTAAGCTGGGTTTTGAGACTAAATGAGATTTTGGCTAAACAGTACTGCAGTCTTTCAGTGACAAGTTTAATCCCTTAGCCAGCCTATAGAAAGAGAAAACATAAGTAGTTGATGATAAATATCCAAGAGCTTAATCACTAGTATAAATTTAACAAGGTAAAGAAAGATTTTCAAAATGTGTTGATCTCAGTCTCTAGCCTAACTTATGACAAAGAAAATGTATTGACATTTAATGAAGAGAAATTTTGGTAAAATAGCTTTCTGGAAAGACTGAGATACTGTCTTAATTTAAAACCAAAATGATCTCCATTACCCTTCTTGTGTTTGCTCTAAGTTGTACAAACTTACATCATGAAAAAGGCTTAGACTTTTTGCTTGAGGACATGATCTTGAGCACATTCAAGTTGGGAATGACTCAAATGCTCAGGGGAGTGCAGAATGGCCTTGGTTGGAGCAGCAGAAATGATGTGGGCAACTGCTTTCTTCAATCTCATTAATAGTTACCTGATGCAAAATGCTTATGAATACTTTTACTTTGTATGTATTTTCAAGTTACAGACACATTTTCCGAAGCTTATTTTATCTCTACATATTCTAAACAAATCTCTAATGACAGATGGTGAGGTGAAAAATCATTTGATTTGTGCTTAAATCAGGCAGTTCTGAAGTCTGCCTTTAACTAACAGACCAGCACATGCACAGCCGTGAAAACAGCTGTTGAGTCACACTTGCGATCTGTCTTTGGAAGAACTTTTGGTTCAGCTTCGAGGTTGTCTCATCTCAGTTGTGACTTCCCTGATGAAACTTGGCAGCCACATTCCAACTTTCAGGGGTTCTTCTATGAAGAACTGCTTGGTTTTCGTCAGTTCAGCAGCTTAGCAAGTGTCTTTTCAGTCCTTTCTTTTTTCTTAAAAAAAAAAAAAAAAAAAAAGAAGTTTATATTTTAATTCTGGTTTGAAATATTGGTGTCTTAGTTTAATATTAATTACTATTTTAAATAATTGGCCTGCTCTACAGAAAAGCTGAGCTGCTGGCAGATTTTGTGGAAACTCAGCTCAATTCCAGGGTCTTTAAATGTTTCACAGCATATAGCATTAGGAAGTTGTTTTTGTAAATCTTGACCATAACAAAAGCTAATCTAGATCTTACTAGATATTTATTCATCAGCATTGCTTGCTTCGGCAGTATCTGAAGCTTTGAAATATTGGTGCGACTTTGTTTATCTGCTAACACACTTCATCTAGTGATGAGACTGGACTGCTATATTCCATCTAACATTTTTTGTACTGGAGTCCTTGAAAATCCATTAAACTGAACTGCTACTTAGCCTGTATATTAGTTCCCTGGGGCAGAAATCATGCTACAGCAGCTTAGTCGACAGATACTTAACATGAAGATTTAAATTGGAAGGCATACATTTTGGTATATGATTGGACTTGCCATGCATATTAATCTGACGAACGTGTAAATACAAGTTATTAAGAATACAAATGCAATTTCTCATTTGCTTCTTTTTCCATCTTTTTCCCTAAAATGAGGATTTTGGAAATTAATACTTTGAAGACCATGACGAATTTTCCCCTTCCAACAAGAGCTACTAAATGAGCCACAAATGCAATCTTCTGGTTTTCTGTTACAGAATTTACCTTGGGCAAGATAGTGCAATTGCACATAACTATAAAGCTCAAGGTCACTGGGCATTTATCTTTTGTCTGTTCTCCTTCTTAAAAAAGAGATACTGAGGCAGTTTCAGGAACAGTGTGGTATTTTGTCATCTTTGGCATTTAAGATGGATCACTTTGAACTTTTTTTTGTGATTCTGTTTATGCTCCCTATTTTTAGCAAGCACACGGGCTTTGTTAGGGAAAGACTGATTTAAGTCCAGGTAATACTAATTTTCACTAGGTGTACATAAAACCATAGTTCTTATTTTGCTTCTTAATGTTTCTTTTTTTTTTTTTTTTTTTTTTTTTGTGCCAAAAAACTCAAAAAATAAAATTATTACATCTGAAATATAAGTGTTTTATTTCTAATTATGTGCAAGTCATTTCTTTGAGACATTTGGTCTCCATTTTCTCATCTTCTAGACCTTCATCACTGAGCAGAAGGCTACATTTCTAAAGCTGCTCTTGTTTATATATAATTGGGGAACACATTTTCCAGTCTTCTGGTGGCTGTGATTAAATAGAATAGTGGCATGTTATTATGATGTTCAGTTGAACTTTGCAATATCCTTTATGTCAAATGATCCCCAAGCATTGTAGACTAAACTACAGTTTCCAATTTATCTGAAATTACAATAACAGTTTAAATCCTTGGATGAAAATCTTAATCTGTACCTTGGAAGGAATGACCAGTGGTTAAATATATTTTTTTTATAGTCACAGGAAAACTCTACCTTTTAATGTTTGCTCTGATTTGATAATTTCAGGTGAGTTGGATGGCAATAGTTAATATAAATCCAGGATACCAAGGAGGGACAACAAAAGGAAAAGTGTGCTAATAAGGTTCCTTTTGGATGAAAAAATCAGAAGATGTGCACCAGCAGCAAACCTAATGTACTTCAGTCACTAATGGGTAGTCTGTGGGATTGACTAGAGCTAGTTGCTACCTTAAAAATAAATAAATAAATAAATAAATAAGATAAACAAACAAACAAAACAAAACAAAAAATAACTTCTCTCCTCCAAATAGTGTTGTGTGAGTATTTGGTGCTGTGCACTGTTTTGACCTACAGATTCAGTTGATGGCACTCGACCATGCTACTTAATGTTCACGTTGGCTTGGAAGCTCTCAGTAACCATTCCTCTCTTATTTGCAGTAATAAAATATAAAATCCTTGAATCCAGCAACTTCACCTTGTGAAGATGCTTCTATTCAGAGTAGCAATGAAATCGGGCAGCAGTAAAAATGACAACAAGCAAGTGTTGGTGGAGGGAGATTTAAAAAACAGAGACTTGAATATCAACTGTTCATTTTGTCTTCTGCAATTGAAAGTGGAAAATTAATTTAATCTTTAAGCATTCAGGCGGGGAGTGATGAGTGAGGAAGTAATCACAGCCTGAGATCAAAGATGTACTCAGAGCATAAGCCTTTGAATAGGCACGGTGACATTTTACACTTCCCAGAACCTAAATACATTATCTACTTATCAGGATATTTCTCCTTGATCACATAGGTAGAATGATGTAGGATGGAAGACTTTTTTTTTTTTTTTTTTTTTTTTTCCAGTTTCTGACTAATAAGAGGCATGTTCTGACTAATTGATACCCAGAAAAGTTTTCAAACACCAATTTATCTATTTATCTGCATTAATGTTAATGGATTTTATGTAGCGAATGTTACCTGGTTTAGCTACATTATCACCTTCTTTCTTCATCTCTAATAAGATCATGGAAATGTAAAGTTGTTTTTTTTTTTTAAATGCCTGTTCTAAATCTTAACCGTGTTTGTAATTTCACACTTTTAACTTGAAGCTATTACTATTAAACTGGCCATTAAGAAGTGTTAAAACACTACCATGAAATATAATTGTTTTCTGAAACTTGCAGTCTTTACCTTAAAACATACATTTATATCAGATTAGCATTCAGAGATGATCTCAAATACACTATAAAACCACAGACTGTTGAAATGTGAATTACGTTTAGGCACAAGTACCCATAGAAATATTAAAGGCTCACAAGGAACATTGTTAGACTCCTTAGTGGGGAATAAAGTGGACCAAATGGAAACAGTGTGTTTTGTGTTCAGTACAGTGTATGAATGGAAGTGTATTGGAGAGATTCCGACAGTAAAAATGCAGCTTACACTTGAAGGTGCCTATACCTAGAGGGGAAAAATGTTTTTATGCTATTTTGAGTTGATTCAAAAGAATTCTTTGAGAAAGTTTTAATTTTGTTAACAAACTTCTTGATTTAGGCTGTGTATCATCTGTATTTACTTGGCTTCAACATCCCCTTGCCATGCAACTCAGTGCATTCTTAGCAGATTTTTGCTTTCAGTTGAATGCTTTGCTGCATTTCTCCTTCACTTTACTAGGCATGTAGCAGTAGCTCTTGCTGCATTTAGACCAGTGTCCACTATAACCTCAGGAGTAACCTCATAAAAAAAATCACCTTTTTTCATTGATTTTTTTCCATGCTTGAAAGCCAGATCTTGCCTTAATCTAGCAAGCATTCTCTACTTCCCCAGTGACTAGCCATTCATTAGCTTTTGATTAAAAATGAATTGAATGTTCATGTGTGTGGGATAAACCCTTGTTTTATCATGTAATATTTATTAAATCATTATTTCAGCTTCAAATGTTGGCATCTTTTATATTCAAAGCATAATACTGATGAATGTCCAAAGACTTTCTATTTAAAATATTTACTTTATAAAGATGAGAAGCACAAACCAGTTAATCACTGCATATCCTACTGGCAATTCTGTTTATAGGAAATCAAGCAGCAGTATGATATACATTTTTCTAAGTGTGGTAGAGTAATCTGAATTATTTCTGTTCTTGAGTTCGACATCTCTTTCCAAAATATTATTATAAATTACCAACATTTAGTACTATTCTTTTCCAAAGTATTTTACAAATATAAACTAAACTTTACAATACACTATTAATACAGGTCACTTGATGTTGTAATTGTTTTACACCTGGGGAAACTGAGGTAGAAATGTCAAGTAGTTTAACCCAGGCCACTTGAGATTTAGAATGCATATCTCTTATCCATTAGCCTTGTACTGAAATCATAGGATTACATCATTGCCATATTCCCTCATATAGGATCTATCGATGGTCCACTGAAACCAGTGGGGAAAAATGCCAGATTATGTCAGCCAGTTTCATGTCTGGGTTACACTTAACATGTCAAGGCCTGCGTGAGCTGCAGCCAGCTTGGATTCAGCATGAAGTGTAACTGTGGACCTCTCTTAGTTACTTTATGGGGAAAGTATTGTTATCAAATGCAGATTTTATTTTATTTTATTGTAATTTACTTCTGCATAAATAAAGTCAGTTGGCTACAGTATGTAAGTGAGACCACTGGTATAATAGACTTTAGAGAAAATGTCATGACAACACAATGTGAACATTAATTACTATTATGCAGGCTTGATGAAAAAATACTCTTTAAAATCTTCTTCAGTCCAGCACGCTAAAGTGTGACCTTTTACCCTAGTCTAGACATGTCCTTTGCAAGCTATTTCTAGCTTATATGAAGATCGCTCAATTTAGAACAAGTATGTTAATTTAATGCTTGTCACGAATGATGGGGTTTGCAGTCTGAGAAGCTGACAGCTACTTCTTTGCAGAACAGAGTAAGCAACAGCAATGTTAAGTTTCTCCAGACCCACACTGAGAATGACATGGCATCTGTTTTTTATGAGATACGTTGTGAGCTTCAGAAAGTGGATTCCCTTCACAAGAGAGGAACTACAGAAGCTCTTGCCTTCCTTTTCCACTACAAAGTGGTTGAATTACATAGATTGTTATTGAAATCTCTAGCTATCTGGCACTGAGGTTGTAGTCCTATTGTTTGGTACAGTTCAAGGAACTGGAAACTGGTTGATGGCAACTGTAAGCTTTCCTGTAAAATTATTGCATATATCAAAATATAAGAACAGTTTAATTAAACTCCATTTGTTAAGTTGACTTGTTGGTAAATGTCCAGCCGTAACTTGAACAGTTTGGTCTTTTTCTTCCCTAAAAGGTTTCAGCCTCTTGGAAGGTAACTTTCATCTTCATGCCCTTCCTACTCTTCCCCTATCCCAGCTGGATCCAGTACTCTCCTATCAAAAGACGATTGCTCATTTTCTCTTGTATGCAAACCCATTAGCTTTCCAGGGTAGAGCTGCTGCCTGATAGTAGGAATGAGGACATTAAGTGTCCGTGCAGTACATTTGCTATGTGGCTGGGCTGCCTAAGGCCAACAATGCAATGACATCATATTCAACCAGCATGTCTTCAGCATGTCTAGCATATTCAAAGAGTGTTATGGTCCCTGAAGATCCATGGATCAGACCATGGAGCTTTGTCTAACAAGGGCCTAGGTGTAAGCCACCTTGGAGATACTGGCTCTGATTCAGACAGAATTAGTTCTTCTGGAGCTCAAAATGGGCCTGCATTCTTCTCCTGGCCTGTTCTCAAGCACTGTTCACCAATTGTGCATGACTTACAGAACTTACATGGACCATTGTCTGGTGTTCAATTCAGTCATTTCCCCCTCCCACCATAGAATGTATTCTTTGCAACAATCTTTTTCTGCAGGACAGGAAAGTAATTCAGTGTAGGCTCACAGGTGACCCTACTTTGAGGGGGATGGTCTAGCTGAACTCCCAAAGTGTCTTCTAAACTATGATTCTCTTTTTGTGCTGTGCTGTAAGAATAGACATGCTGTATTTAACTAAAAACCCATTATTGTCTGCAGCAGCCAGTCTAGTGAAGCATGTAACCAAAAAGAAAGCAACATAGAAGACTATGTTGCTTTTTCAGTGGTGTTTTTTTTTTTTTTTTTTTTTTTTTTTATTCCAATGTTTTTCAGCTGTGGTAATTGATAAGCCAGAGATATTACCTTTAATAGGTGGTTCTGCTACCAATGCATTTTGTTGTTTTTGGATCCCTGTAAGCATTTGTTAAATCCTTGTGACAGACCTCTGGAGCAAAGTATCCCCCCAGAAATACCATGGCTTAAAAACACAAAACATTTTACTCAGAAGATCATGTCTCTTCATTGTAACTATATGCATAGTTTAAAGTCTTGACTTGTGTCTGTAGTAGCTGTAACATGACCTTTCTGAATTTCTTACAGACAAGAGCAGAGCAGTCCCAAGGTGCATACTTCTTGCCTGAATTTGCGCTTTCTCCACAAGGGAGTTTTCTTGAGGATACCACAGGGGAACAATTCCTCACTTACCGTTATGATGACCAGGTCAGTATGCCATATGTGAAAATGACAGATTGTCACATTCATGTAACTCTGAGATAGAGATTACTGTAAATTAAGAAACAGTGTCTGATATCTTCTGAAGATGCATCAAACTTACAGCTAAATGAATGATAACACTCTATAGCAAAATTAAATTGAAGTTGTGAAAATAATAGGCCAAAACCACTTGTGGAAAATCTTTATGGCATGTAATAGAGATGAAAGCAACAATGTTTTATTTATGTGTTAATAGATGTTTATAGTTAGTATTGTAAAATCTGTAGAATTAGAATTTACTGTTGTTTCTATGAATGGTTTGACCTATTCTTAATTGTTTTATTTCATGGATAAATCAGTGTAAGGCAGATCTTGCATTTTCCAGCTTGTGAAAAGTCAGCAAATTTTGTTAGTTCATGAAGTTTTCAGAAGGGAAGTTTGAGTGAATTATAAACAAATGCAATGTGGAATAATGGATGAAGCAGAGTGTTTAGAAAGCAACAAATTATGTATTTTAAATTTAAAGATCTTTAATGCTTTCTCCAGACTCATTGAAACATTGTTAAACATGGAATATGGATATAAATGTAAAGCAACATGAAAGAAATGCTGTTAATCTTGGCAAAAGATCTAAAGTAAACCTAGGAAATGTGTGGCATGCTGTGGAAATTTACTCATAACACAATGTGTTCCAGAAGTCAGTTGAAACTCCACATCAAAACAGTCTGAATTACATTCATAGACACTTACAGTACATGTCTTAGTGTAAGAAGAGGGAATTTGTTAAAAACAATCCCCAAAAGTGAGAGAAGAGCTAAACTTGCCCTGCAGCCAGAAGGTATGGTTCTGTCTAGTGAGACAGCTTTATTTTTGAAAGGTGTTCTCCTTGCAGGACCTACTTAGAGAAAGAAAAGTTTGCTCATCAGCTGCTCTAAAGAAAAAAGAGAACTGAGATGAGTTTAAAGCTTTATACTGAGTAGCTGTTTAGGAAGACTCATGGAATTTGAAAACACTGAGTAGCTAGCATGTTGAGCTTGTAGGTTAGTTGAATATAGCTTATATATGTTTAGGATAATTCATACTTTTGTTACCCTAGAAGATCTTATCTCTGGAAAAGGTTTTCAGGTAAGATGTCTTCTGGACAAGACACCTCAGAAAGAAATAACTTGCAGTTTTATTTATTAATACAGCTGCAACCCAGGCTGCATTTAATGACAATAGAAGAAAAATCCTGCAAAGGTTATGCACTTTGGGTCAAAATAATTTCCATTAAATGGACCACATCTTAGAGAAGACTATGAAATATAACTGAGGGATTGTTGGAGTCTATTTGAATAGACTGTTTGTACTAAGTGAATAGCATTGCTGATTAAAAAACAAAATGAAACAATTCCCAATCCCCACAAAACCTCAAATACCAGAATAGCTCTATACAGAAACCTGTTCCAAGCTCAATTGCATTTGATGGAAAGTTTTCCATTAGTTTCATTGGGATCTGAATCAGATCCTGGATATGGTCAGCTTCTGTTCTTTCACAAATGTAATTCAGCTTTGAAGCCTGCTCTTCCCAGACAGTGCAGGAAGAATAAGCAGTAAGAAATTAAGTTTGAGTTCTTGGAACTCAAGCTAAAACATCGGAAAGTTGAAAATAAAGACAAATATATTAGTAGCAGTAGTTCCTTTTCAGAGGAAATTCAGTCCTTATGACTTTTCAGTAAATATAAATGCATTGAATGTAGGTAGGAATGTAGGAATGCAGGTAGACCTGTGTCTACTTTACTTTCCCCGGGTGTAAAATAAATAAATAAAAATTATTCTGTATATTGGACAGTTTTCCTTGTCTAGGACATTAATCATAGAATCATAATAACGTACAGTTACAATTTACTTATGCTCCTGCTGAAATGTTCATTAAAAAAAAGTGTGTTCAAACAGGCAAAAAAATAATTTTATTGTTTTCTGTATTTCATTCTACTCTTTTATATTACATTCACTTTATGAATGGAAAGAAGTCAAACTGGGTGGCGAAACTAATTCATTGGCTAATTTCTTGAATTTTGTAGGATGCTATGAATAGGTGTGAGATATAATTTACACCGCTGCTTGGTTTTCTCCATTTTGTTGACTAGATGGTCAGGCATGTTACTGGCAAAATTAAAAAAAAAAAAAAAAAAAAAAAAAAATCCTACTTCTTTATGTAACTACTACATATGGTACAGAGCATCTTATAGTCATTCTTAATACTTAAGCACTTAAGCAGAGAAATGCAGTAGTTCTGATAAGGATATGCAGGTGAATAAAGAGCAATTTATGTAAATTGAAAGGCTACTTTTAATTATGTAATGTACCCAACACTGGAATGGAACTGGTACAGAAACATTGCCACCTAATTAAAAAAAAAATAAAAAAATAAAAATTAAAACAACAACAACAACAACAACAAAAAACGCAATAGCTTATTCTCACACATCATAATTCAGTTTAATTTCAGCTGTTCAATTTCTATCCTGCCCCACCTTGAAAGGGTGCTGGCCAGTGGGGAAATACATTACCAGAATTGTCTCCTGGGCATCCCTACAGAGTCTTGTTTTTCCTGTACATCCTGAGATAAATTTACTTGAAAATTGAGAAAGTGAAATAACCTTGTGTGCTTGACCCCAACAGAACTGAAGATAAGTCTTACCCAATCCGTTGTCAGATGGTCTGTATGTATTCATGAAAGGGTGAACAAAAGATGAAAATGGATGATGAGCTCCTAGGATTGTAGCATGGGAGCGGGAGAAGAGGATGGGGGACAACCCATGCCCTTTTGGCTAGTCAACAAGATGTCAAGACCCTTACAGGAAAAGTGATCCTTCCACGTCTCCCTTTCCCACTTAGTACTGTACCTGATACCCAGGCCAATAAAATGTCCAGTTTGATAGGACAGATGAGTATTATTTCTATATAGCACCATCATCATCATCCAAGATGAGTTTCCTTACGTCCTCCAAATACAGGAATGTTTCAGAGGGGTTTTCTTTGGCTGTTGAGTGATATTTTTCAAGCAGAGAGCCAGTTTATTCAGGATTCCTTTGTCAGTAAGTAATCTCAGTAAAATAGAACTAGCTGTTACTTGAATATTCAGAAATATTTGCTATCTGAAAATACAAAGCTTACAGTTTGAAATGGAAGATGAGTAAATATTAATGGGAACACACTGTACTCTGTTCTAGCCCAGCAAAATTACATATGGATTCATGTTGTACATGCAAGACAGTACATTTTGTTCTGGTTTAATCTGGCAGGACTGTGCTCTCATTTTTGCACAAGATTGCACTAACCCCTTTGCATATTCAGTTGCTATGTGTGTATTTAAGAATTACATGCAGATGAAATTTTTTGGCTAGATGGTTTCTAAATTCAGTGAATATTTATATATATATATAAATATTACCCCCTCTATTATGACTCTAGAAGAAAATGCCTTATAGCACTAGATCAGATAATGCTGCCTTTATTCATTGAGGTGTTTTTGTGACATCTGAACAGAAAGGTGCAGAATAGTTTTGACACATTTGCTCCATTATCTTCAGGGAAAAATAAAAACAGTGATTCAAAGCAAATACTTTTGAGGGCTCCTAAAGAGCAGAAATATGTACATTGAGTACTTTGTTATAGCTCTTACATTGTTCAGCAAGCTATGTCTTGCATCAGTGTATTGCATACTTCATTTCTAACATTCTACTGAGTCAATGTAATTTAAATCTAACATAGCACCAGATAGATTTTGATGTGTAGCCAAAGACTTCACTTGCCATTAGAAATCTGAGACTGAAAAAAAATATGCCCCTTTCCTATCACTCTGAATGAGTTTTTAAACAAGTACATAAATAATAGTCCTTCCTCCATCTCTAAGATACGAGTTGAACCTTGCCATAAGGAATAGTTTCCTAGTTTTTTTTCCCATTTCTTTTGGCTTTTCACCTTTTAATGTACTATAAGATTTTTTTTTTTTCTTTTCTTTTCTAGAATACTAGTATTGGAAAGCTTTCTTACAGAAAGTGTTCTTGTTTTCTGACACTTAAGGCATTGCTTCCAACTATTAAAACCATTCCATATGACGGACCACCAACAAGGAGAGCAGTGAAAGCTGGGTTGTGCTGGATGTTTGAAGTACCTTTCCACTTTGGCTGGCTGAAAGAGACAGCTGGAAGTGGGGCCTTGGAGGTTGGAGCTTGGGGCGGGGGCTAGAGAAAAAGAAAAAGGTTATCTTCAAAGTGAGAAAATGTTTACTTGATCAGTTAGCTTTCTAGCTGACTCTTCTCCTTCTACGTTTTATGATGTTTACCAATTTAAACTCATAACAAGGAAGCCCTGATTCTGGAATTAGACATATGGCACTTAGTAGGCCAATCTTGGCAAAGAACTGTAGTGTTTCTAAACAAATCTTTTTAAAAATGCAGTCAGGAAGAGTGGTAAATATTGGCATCTTGAAACCACCCAGCAAGAAATTAAAATAATGAAAATCTGCACTTTCAGACTTGAGTGTGTTTAGATATGTGAGGTGAGGTAGAAGCCAGTGAGTCTGTTTCTAAGTAGATGTGCAAGTTGTAATACACAGGCTGAGGCTGGTGTAGTTCTTTTTATAACTGGCCTTTCTTTGGATATGCAAGAAAAGTCTGCTACAAAGTGAAGGCAAAAACTGGGAGAGTGAATATTCTGATATATGCCTTGTCCTCCATAAGGAGAAATGCTCTGGCTTGGTTTCTGCCTTTTTGGGTGTGTGTGTGTGTATTTATTCTGGTTTTTAAAGGGTAAAATAAGGCACTGGAGCACAGGACTGGGGGATTTAAATAATTAAATAATGCAGAAATAAACTGATGGAACAGCAACTTATTATTCCACCTTTAATTCACAGTGGTGAGTTTGCTTGTTCAAGTTTTTTTTGCATATATACAACCTGTTACAATGGGGACAGAAGTTGTCTTGTGGATCCAGCTGGGCTGACAGATTTTTCCAGCATTTTCTCCCACCTGCTCTTCCTACTCTGCCTGCTGATAATTGTCATCTTTCCTGCTCTGCCTGTGGAACTGTATGAGAACCACTGTCTGGTTTTGATTTTCTATTTCTTTTTCTGCTCTGACTTCTGCACTCCTTGCCTGTGCCCTTTTATTCCCTCCCATGTTGGCCAGCTAGTTTGCATGTAAATCACCACTGAAATGGAGCTAGAAATTTTTTAGCTTGGAGATGTGTTGTGTAAAGGACAAAACTTATTTCAAGTTAATACATCAGTGAAGACAAGCTCTAATCCTGACAAAGTAAGATTTGTAGTTAGTGACACGCATGCTACCCAAATACGTAATGTTGCAGCCTTCCTTTGGAGGAGCCAAAAACTTGCTGTACAGTGACATGACACTTTTGTTGATATCCCAAAGAAGCATTCAGAGCTATTAAAAAACTTATTGAGTCCCAGTCAGCTCTTCATTTAGAGACTCTTTTGGATAACAAGCAGTTAAGTGGACTTAATTTGGGTGTTTTTCTGTGCTTCAAACCTTCCACCACACAAAACTCCAGAGATTTCATTTGAGTATTCTGAGTGAGCTGATAGAACTAACTTTGTCAAAGCACCAGAGGTGTAACTTCTAATGCTCGGCTATTTGAATTTCAATATTTTTATAAATATTCCTCTTTGGCTGAAAAATGGTCTGGCCTTGCAATCCATATTCAGACATTGTGCTGATATTAGAGTAACTGAACATTCAACACCAACTCCACTGACCCAAATCGTACAAGTAATTCCATTCTCTGAGCTGGGACTACTCATGTGAGTAACAAATTGAGGCCAGCTTTGTGGTACTCAGTACTAATCCTACAGATGTTAATAAGGAGTTTTAAATCATGTTCAAGGAGTTTAGAGCCATATGTTTGCAAGGCTGTGTGAAGATATAATGCATCACTTAGTGTTTTAGCAGCAATTTACCCAAAGGGGATGTTAGGAGGTTCCCAATATTTTTGCTTCTTTAGTCTATATTTTGATACAGTTATTTTTTATTTGCAGGCTTAATTTGGACGTCTTCTAAATTATTATTATTATTTTACCTTTAAGACAACTTACTTGGGTATGGAAATTAGCTCCATAATCAAGGGAAATGTGTTTCTGATTTGGAGTTGGAGGGAGGGAAAGGAGGTAGGGATTAAGAGCAAATGAAAACCACTTACAATTTCAGGCAAAACTTCTCTTACAGACTGGTGTTTGTATAAGTCAGTAGGTATGATCCTATTGAAAAAATACTTTTGTTTAACCTAATTGCTTGCCGGAAGTGTGTGACTAGTATTTGCACAAGTAGTTATATCATTAACAATATATTCTCGTGCGTGATAGATTGCTTAGTGAACTGAAAGCTGTTTAACATACTTTTGTTTATTGGCAAACTGAATAGACAGCTGGCACTTCTTAAAGCACCGACTAACATTTTAAGCCCAGGGTTTTGTTGTACAGCGAAAATAGTGAAAGTGCTGCGTGCAGTACATTAAGGCTTTTTTTCTTTGTGCACTGTGCACAAAGCCTGTGCACTACAGGCTTCCTTCTTTTTTGTGTTACTGAATTTGTCCCAACCCTGCCAAAGATCTGTGTGTAAGTCATAGCTGCTGAAGTCAGTCTTTGCCTCACGTGAGATAAGGCCTTCACAGGGAACCTGTAATAACACAATTTGGGCAGAAAACACATTTTATATAATTTTTGGATTAAGTACGTTCTATGAATGGTACATAAGGCTGTAATCCTAATTCACTAAATTTTGTGGTAAAACTCACTGGCCTGGATCCTTGGTTCTTCTGTGTCGGTGATGTTATCGTTCTTACCTGCTGCCAGAGGATTCCCAGGTAGCAGAAAACAGCTCCCAAATTAACTCTTTTTCAAGTTACTCCTCCAGATGACTTGTCAAGGAAGAAGGGAGAATGAACACAAACTATTTCAGACTATTTCAGGTGTTTCTGTTATTCCTGGCCCCCTCGGTGCTAGGTGAATACTGAGGCTGCTCTAACTGGTACCAGTCTATCCAGGGATGCATAAAGCTTTGCTCTGTACCCTTGCGTGGGGTGCTCTTGGCAGCAGCTTGCAGCCAGTATGTGACTGAGACCACTAATGTGGGTAAAAAGGCTTCAGATTAAAGGGTTTATTTGTAGGGACTGCATAAGAAAAAAATCAGGAGTATCTTGTCTACTAAAGGAAAACAAAATTTATTTGTTGTGACACATTACTTTTTGATATACTTTTCTTCCTTTTTCAGTCTGAGTGATATATATCAAAACTTGAAAGTCCCTTATTTTTAGAGCATGTCTGCCATGCATGTTTTTTCATAAGGGACTTGATCTTTTCTTGAATGTTCATTTTTTCATGTTCTGAGATTTTCAATGTAGAACTTTCCCCAAAGTATTTTTCAGTTTCTACTGATAGATTTAAGGTCTTTTTCCCCTGGAAGCAGACAAGGATGTGTATTTGGGCAAACATTGTACTGCAAAGTCTTCAACTCAGTTCTGTCACTTTGAACTAGTAACAAAACACCTGATGAAATGAGTTAACAATACACAGCCTAGACCTTCATTTGACATTCTTTACTGGAGAACAATGATTAAATTCTGAGAGATCAGTACAGTGTAATGTGAATTCACCACTGACCTCCTTGTGCCCCCAGCAGTTGGCACATGCATTATCCAAAAATTGACATTGATAAAGGCTTAGACTCAGACTTCTAAATTAAGACACTCAAAGGTCTGGAGGTAGCAGAAATGATCCCATGCTTCAACTGCTCTGACGCACCACTACTGTCATCTATCAATAAGCATTCATTGAGATATAGTAGAGAAGTGCTTCTAAAGCAAAAAGATACGTTACAAGTGCTGTAGGAAACATGCTTGCAACTGGAAATTCATTCTTAGATTGTGCATGGAAGAGAGGACATTTGAGGCTGATAAAGCCCAGTGGTGAATTTGTTCTCACAATTTGTTCAAGTGATACAAATACATTTTAGAACATCTCACTGATCTCAGCCAAGGTCAGAACACCATATTTTTTTAAATAATGTAGGTAAATTTTTTGACTTTATTCAAGCTTTGGAGAATTAAGTTTTTCACAAATTAGGAGGTAAAATTGTATTGCTGATTTTTTCATGAAAATGTCCATGATTAATTGGTTTTTTCTTCTGTGCTACTTTTGCAACAGATAACATTTAAAGACCTGAGAGTTTACAGCAGCTTCTCTTTGTTGACACATTAAGCATGGAAAGCCTTAGTGCAAGAATAAAAAAAAACCTCCAGTTTATACTGGCTTTGAAATAATGAGAAAAATGCTTGATTAAATGAATCCTTTATGTAAGGTTCTTCTGATGTCATTCTATTGTTTTGCAAGGATATGGGTAATTTAAGTGGAATTTACATTGTCTGTACAATGTCCTTACATTGCAGAGTGTGTGGATAACATCCCTCTCATCCTTTACAGTTATCCTCTCAGGCCTGTCCAGCATGGAAAACAAATTTATAGCACAGATTGGATGTCACAGTGACCTTAGTAGAGATGAACATTTGAAACTAAATAAATCTACACCCATTTGCATGCCACTAAGGTGGAAGGTGTGGTAAAAAGCCTTCTTTTAAAAATATGCATATTTTGGCTTTGTTTCTAGAAATACTTAAAATGGTATCTTGATATCATTAGCACTTGTGTAATGAGCCAGCCTTGGGACAGCTAAAGTACAATCTCTTTACCACTTCAGTTATTTCACTTCACGCAATTTCAAAATAACTGTCAGCATTGCCAGTAAACCTGATTTATTCCTACTAACTATTAGACTTCAAAAGCTATTTGCTCATAAGGAAGAAAATTACGTACATTAATTACCAATTTTGGCAGTAACAGCAAAATGGTAAATATAGGTTCTTGAGAGGATCATTGCTGACAGCTGTATTTATTATTTTCAGAGCTTAGAAAGTGTTACAGGTTGCAATACTGTGAGATCTGAAGTATTTTAATGCTCCTAATGTGAAACAAACTGCACCATGCTTCACAACATACGTTAATAATGTGCTATTGATATAATGACAAAATAAGGAGATTGTCTCTGCTATTTCCTAGCTTTCAGCAACTGTCTTTTTGATATCTCTTTCAATAAAGGTTTGTGATGTAAATAAGTGATCTGGCTGCAGTATGACCAGGAATACCAGAAGCTCTTCTCCTTTAATGACTGGACACTAAATTGTTATACTGTTTTATAAACACTCATCTCTATTGAAAGGGGAGTTATGCCCTTGCTGCTTGGTTTTGTTAAGAGACTGATAGGGTAATGATTGATGGAAAGGGAGAAGGTCATTTTTTTTTCCTAATGCCTCTAAATCATTATCCCCAGGAAACTACTGAAGCAACTTCTAGTGTGCAGGATGTTCTTTGAATGTCATTTCACCTTCTTGCATGTCTGAAGCTATGTACAGAAGTAAATGCTTGCATGTGATTTGAAGCAATGGTTGAAGGTGCTCAATACTTTGACTACTTATTGTGGTCTTTGCTAGAGTAATGCTGTACTTGAACACTGTCTTAAGTACTTTAATATTGTTAACACAAACAGTAGGCACCATGTTTTGTGGAATGATTGGTAAATCAAATATTCCTTTTCATTCTCTGTTTTCCCCACTTTGCTTTAGAGAGGTAACAGCTAAGTCGATTCTTGGTCTAGAGGACCAGTAGTTGGACCGCTGAAAACTGGAAACATTCTGATTTTTTGTAATATTCTCGGACAATTAGGTTAGAATTCCTGTCACTTAAATCTGTGGAATCTAGCTTTATAATATCTTACTGGTAGTAACACTGCCAGTGTTACTTTTATATGAGTAAAGCCATTCATATGCCATGAATGCTGACATGAATTCTGTTTTGAAAATTTTTGATGTCTTGCTTCTTTATGTTGTACTCATCATAAAATACTGACACTGCCATTTGCGACTGCACACATAATCCATCTTTGTTAAAAGAAAAAATAAAAAATTTAAATCACGTTTGCTTATCTGTATGGTATACAGGCCAGCAATCTTTTTTGTCTAAATGTTGTTACTATACGCTGTAAATCAGAAGAAACAAGCTGAGCTCTTTCAGAGAGTTCCTTATAATGCATCATATCAATATAACATGGCAAAATACTTCTTTGTTATAAAGCTTTATAAAACTGACTTAAAATATTACTTACAATGCATTAATTTTACATACAAGTAGTGAAGTGCATGGGCTTGATTTTTTTTTGTTACTAATAGATGATGTATATTTTCAAATATCAGACTATAAACAGTGAAATTTTACCACCTTTGAGTGCTGGCTTCAGTGGTAACCACTTGCATTAGGGTAATATTGCTTTCTAATGTATGAATCAGAATTACATCCCAAGGAGCTTATTTAAGTACTAGGGCTAAATTTTAAGCTTCCCCTGCTCTTTTTATCATCCCACTTTAAAAAGATATTTTTATTATTATTTTTTTTTCCTCAGATATTTTTATACAATGAACTTGCCAGTTAATGTTTGCTCTTCTCTTGCTCCTTCAATACGGGCTATAGGGCAGTCTGTTTTTCCCATATTTTCAGCATTGCACTCTAATGAATGGCAAGCAAAGAAAGGGAAGGTGAAAACATTTCTTATGAATAGCCCTTCTTTTTCTGTGCAGATAGTGACTTGCTTTTAGTGAAGACTATTTCCGAATGATTCCTTCTTGAAAAATGGATGTCTTCAGAGTATCAAAAGGAATGATCATCCTACTCAGATGTATAATTGTAATTGAAATGATCTCTACTTTGCTAGGTGAGACCAAGATCCTGCATGCTGCAGGGAGGTTTTGTTAGCAGCATCATGAAGTCTTTCTGAGAATTGCTTCAATGTATGTCTGTTAATATTTTGGTGTGGACAGAACTTGGAACAGCATCTAGAGCAGATAGGACAGATGACTTCTCTTCCACAGACCTTACAGTTTAGGGTCCAAACACTTATGCACATGAATAACTCAATTCATGTGAGGACTCCCATCTACGTCTGTGAAATACCCACATAAGTGAGGATGCACATGTGCAAAAGTGTTGGCAGGATCAGGGCCGGGCCTTGTTTCCAGCCCTGTTCTTTGAAATTCCATGCTTAAACTCCTGTAAGATCCCAAAAAGAGCACCTCTTGGGAAGATCTGAACATCTCCCTGTTCATATTGCATTGAGTGGAAGCTGAAATAGTTTGTGTAATAAGATGGGGCCAACAGGTCTTCCTCCTTCATAGCTCAAATGTGTGCAGTTTTAATAACTCCCAGTGCTCCGACATTGTCATAAAGCTTACCATGAATTGCAATCAGTCTAGTTTACAACTTAAGCATGATTTTATTTTTTTTTTCTTAAATGAGGGACTTGAAACCATTTTTGCAGATTGACGACATCAGAAGATTTTCCAACTTAATGAAAAAATCCAAATGACCGCGTAATAGTTTCAAAGAACAGACTGATGGAGGCTGGCCTGTTGTCAGAAAAATAGTGTATGAATTAACTTTGCTACGTTATGATTTAATTTAAAATTAACTTACGGTTTGTTGACAACTTTCATATTTCATAGAATAGGTGTAGGGTGCAAGTTTTCTGTATTTCCTACCATGAAGAAAAAAACCATTAACTCTGACATCTGTTTTTAGCACTTTCCTTCATATTTTTGGATGAATGCCTGGCAAAAGCTGGAAAGCGACTAAGAGATCAACCAAAGATGGCCTAAGGGCCTGTTCCCAGCTGGTACGACATCTGGAATGTTATATATAGTGGATAAATTCAGAGTTGTAGTTTAATAAGATTGGTATTCAAGCATTCGGCCTACAGCAAAGGAAAGGACAGTGAAGCTGACAGCATGCGTGGTGCATAATATGTCAAGGTGTCTGAAATATAATTTGCTGGATTTTCACTTTCATTTTGGCAGGTTCCCTATGCTTAGGTATAAACTTTCATCTAGTGTTGTTTTGAACCTTTACAAAATAACGGGTGAAGTCATATTGGTATTATATCCAGAATCTTATCTTTTCACTAAGCTTAGAGTATGTCTGGTTTTCTTTCTTTTACTTTTTTTTCTTTTTAGGAAAAAAGTGCTAAAGACAGATTTTTATGAGCTGCCTAGAAATAACTTAAGCTGCTACCTTTGCAAATTTTAAGTATATGCAGTCTTGCACAGTGAAGATTTTACAGAATCATAAACCATTCAGGAATCTGGACTTGTGCTATATGGAACCATACTTGCAAGATTTATGTATCAGAAGGCCTCTTCTTCTATTTAAGGTTTAGTTAATCTTCTGACCGTCTAATCTCCAAACTGTAATTAAATGTGTGGCTAGACAAGCCCAGCAAAGTTGCAGTTAGGACTCAGAGGAGAGCTACCTGCTTACAAAGGTTCTGAACACAGTAATGTTAGGTCAAAACAAAAACAAAACAGAAAAACTAGAAAGTGATTTCTGTGTGTTTGCAGTCCTGTAACTGCACTAGTCAGATAGTCTGCTTGCACGTCCCTCTACGTCTGCACTGTTTTTGTGTCCCACTATAGGACGAACATTGCACAAACTTGCCTCGTAGCCTCTGTGTTCAGTCCTGTGATGGACAAACCGGCTTACGGGACTGGGGCCAGACTGGAGTGTAAGGCTGCAGCTGGGAGTTTGCTGAATGGTCCTTGAGTGGGGGGCTGTGCTTTCCTGGGTACGATCCCTTTGTTTTGCAGCGCTCTTGTTTTCTCCTTCTCTCATCTGCATCTTCCGAGTGGGATGCTGGAGCAAGAGGGAGTCCATGACACTAAATATGTAAGTTACAGGTCTGTGGCAAGGGAGTGTGAAATGGAGGAGGACATAGTGCATGAAATGTGACAGGGCTGTAATTGATAGAGAGAGGTGTAACGTAAGGTCTTGTTCCTCCAGTTTTTTAAAAAGGACTCACTTGATAATTCCTCAGCACATTGTGGTTATTTCTATATTATTTATTACTAGGCAAGATCTTGTAGGTGAAGACAAGTTACTTGAATATTATTTGGCAGGAAACCAACAGGGTCTAGGAGAAGGACCTACAGTGGGAGGAGAGATGACTTTTGCAGCTGCACTTTGGTTGTGGTTTAGATTTGGAGGTAGGAAGGCCAGATCTGAATGACTGCAGCTGACAAGGAGAAAGCTGATTTGTCTTCAGGGTAGTGTCAGTAATGCTATTTAGCTAGTGGGGATTTCAACAAAACTTTATATTCAATTGGTGTGTGTGTATGTTGGTGCAGGTACATGTGAAAACAGTGCAGTTGAAGCATGACAAGGTCATACAAAACAAGAACAGTGTAGGCTATTCATTTCTTGATAATATTAACAAGATTAAAATATTTAGTTATATGTAGGAAAACAGACAAAAAAAATGAGTACCTTTTAAATTTTGTCTTTCTTGCCACTTCTTGTTCTCAAAGTTGCCCTGTATGTATCTTAGTAATCATGGGGCTAGACAGCAAAATCGCTGTTGATGCCTACTGCATTATTCTGGTATGCAAAATAACAGTAAAAAAAAAAAAATAATAATAATTCTAAGTGGAATGTACTAAGAAACGTGTTTTAAAAACTTAGCACTTCCTGTCACGGAATGTGAGGCAATTGCTTTAGCTTTTTTCCTTTTGGTGTGATTCCACTTTGTAGGAAGTAGAATTAAAGTGCTTTCTATCTTGTAGTGTTCTGAAGAGGTCCATAGTCTGGATGGATTGTTAGCCAGCACGCTTATGTTTCAGTTCTTTGTATGTAGATTGGTTATGGAATAATTCCAGGTGACTCAAAATTCTTGTTTGAAAATCAAGGCCTTAAATCAGAGCCACTCATATTCTTCTGTGGAATTTAATGTCAGAAGTAACCAATCACAACTCTTTATATCTATTGCAAGTATATGTATATAACTATAATAAAAGTTCTAAAGGGGCTAAAGGATTCATACAAACCCTTGTTCTCCCCTGTTTCTTTGTTCTGGCTTTCTCTCTACTATTTAAATGATACACATTTATATACTTTTTTAAAAGTGCATAATTATGTATATTTTTACAGTGATAGGCATTTCTCTTAGTATTATATATAACTTGGAAAAAAAAATCTAACACAGCCAACTCCCTAATTACTCTTCTTGTCCCCTGTCTATACCTCTTAAAATTACTTAAAGAAAATAGGTTCTGGTGGATGAGCTTCTTGTTAGCACTTGTTCGCTCTCTAAGTGCAGTTACCGTCTCAAGTCTTTTTTTCCTTCCAGTTCTATCTTACGTGCCGGGAATGACACAAACTATAACAATACATATTACTTTCATCATAGTTTTCTGGCTGTGAACTGACCATATATTTACTGGCAATTAGAAACTGGCTATAAAAGATTCCTGTTTGTGTCCATGAACTAACCAGTTTTTTTTAACTAGCTAGGTTTTGATCTTTGCATGCAGTTAGGAGGCATGGTATTAAAGGGAAGGCTAGGATCATAGGTGGTGAAGTATTTAACTTCTTCCTGTAGCTGCTTTAAAAACATTGCAGTGGAAGAAGCGAATATCTTGAGTATCACTTTGCATTTGCAATTGCTACCACTGATTTGATCTCAGCTCTTCCCTGACTCTTCTGCTGTTCTGTCCAGACAGACTGTGCTGCATACTTTGACAGGTGAGCGTCTGAGCACTCAGGTAGTCTGAGACTTCCTAATCTCTGATAGCTGTTCTTCTACTAGGATAATGTTCACCTTTTCCAGACTATAAATAACATATATTTAGAATAGCAGAGCAGCCACCTAAGGTAAACATTACATTAAGCACTAACATCATGCTAGCAACATTATCTGATTCAATTTTAACAGTATTCCATTTCCCAGTTTCACATTGTTTTGTGTTACACTAAAACTAGAAGAATTGGATGGAAAAAAAGGCAAGAAATAGTGGTACTGGAAGCAGGAGGGGGGAATTCTGAAAATTGTAAGACTATTAGTTGTTTTCATAAGCTTTTGTGTTTGGGGTCTGATCCTGTGCTTGTAATGCAGACCAAACTTGCTGTGTCCTTGCTATCTGTGCAGTAGGAGTCTATGTGAATTAAGTTAAACCATATGGAGTAGATGTTAGTTTACATAAATAGCGTAGATTTAGTTGGAGGAGTACTTTCAGGCTGAAGATGAGGGATGTGCTTGGTTCTTGGTTGGAATTTAATAATCATGTTATAACAGCTGTAGACTTTCTAGAAAGAAAGCTGTGGTTATTGTCAACACCTTATCTACTAAAGAACCTTATGTATAAGATTTTATGACAAATTATACTTTGAGTATGAAATATTAGTACCAGGACCAGAAGGATTTACTCTTCCATACACAACTCCCTGTGTAGCTTCTTTGGTAACTGAGTTCCGCAATGCAACATGAATATATTTCTAGATCTAGTTTCTTGCTATGATGACAGAGTTTATGTATGCCCCTCTGTATTTATTGCACACAGCTATGTAGACACTGATTTTGAAGTGAAAATTCTATCTTGCTTATTAAGGAATAGGTACTTATTTTTTAAATGAAACAATGTTACTACCAGTCATGAGAACTACTCTGTAAATAAAATTTTACCAGGATATGGTATGTTTTCTTCAGGATTTGATTATAATTTATTTTAATAATTCACAGAGGTGGCAAAACTCAGAGCTTCAATGCAATCAGACTGGGGAGATCTGACAAATTCTGAACAGAGCTTTTAAAGGACTGCATGTGAAACCATGGCTCTGATAGCAGGAATTCGTAACAAATCTATCAAAACATGGGTGGTACCAAGAGGCTTGGGAATAGCTAATGTAGTACTGGAATATATAGAAGAGAGAGCCAGGAAACTCTGAGTATGTCTGTGTGATATTAAGTGTATAAGGCTTTGGAATGCTTTTTGATGAAGGAGTAATTAATAAAATGAAGGTAAATGAGAAATTGAAGAAAGTGGACTTATCTGAAAAAGATCAGACCTAATCTGACTCATTTCATAGCTTTGATCAGTTTTTCCTGAAGTAAGGGGAATACAGATCTCATTTATCTGGACTCAGTATATCCATTTGATATAATGCCATACTATAAATTAACTTACTTAGAGAAAATGCAGTCTTGTGGGTGAGCTGGGAAAAAATGAGCAGGGAATGGGAGACGGAGATAATGACTGCCTGTGCCGAAAGGGGAATACTGGCCTAGAGAACGGTATGCACAGAGTCACCCCAGGACTAGAGCTGCTTAGTGTTTTTGTTAATGACTGAAACAAAGACTGAGACTGGAATCATTATGTTATAAGATAAGGTACGGTTAGAAGGAACTGTCAATGTAGATGAGTAAGAGACAATACAGTAGTAACTGGATGACCTTGAAGTTGGGAGTAGTAGAACAAAGTGCATTGTTACACATGTAGGGAACAACAGCAATTTTTTTATGAAGCTAAAAACTGGAAATGAAGCAATGTAAAGCTTCTACCTTGCTGGTACTGCTAAGCCTGATATGGAAAACATTCAGAAAACCAGATGTAGAGAAAGCTTATCAGCCTGATTAGGGAATGGAGAATGTATTTTATAGCAGGTTGGGTTTGTACTGGCTAACGAAAGGTGTTGGTGACATGATTGCTGCCTGTCACTTCATTAGGAAAGAGCCTAGAAAGAAGCAGTAGTATTTACAGACACTGAGTGCACCAGCAAGTGGATTGGCCTTAGTTACCCTCCCTCTGAAAATTAGAGGGAGGGTTTCTAGCCATCATGAGTGTGAGAGTCTGAAGTAACTTCCCAACAGGAGTGGTAAGAGAAAGGAAAAAACTAATGTGTTTCATTGTGATACAGTTGTATATGGAAAAGGCTGTGATACTGCTGCAAATGTCTGGTTGGAGCCTCAGTCCAGAACTGCATTCTGTGGAGTACCAGTTACGGGCAAAATATATGCCATGCTTGCCTGGCTCACGCATTTGAGTTATCTAACACATTGGCAGACAGAATCAGTATCTCTTTAGTGTTACATTAGTATATGTATGCTATTTGCTTTAAGATGTATTTAATAATGTATAAAAATAATAGTTGATTCAGTGGGCATTCCTGGCCTGTGTTACTTGCTGAAATATTCATACAGTGCTTGTTCAGTTTTTTCCTTGTTACAATATTTTTTCTTAGCAGCCTTTATAGTTATTAATTTCTTTGTTTAAAATAAAATTCTTTCCATTAACCCAGCATTTCACAGTTGATATGCAGAGATGAAGAAAATTCCCAGCTGTTTTTTGCCAATAAGCAGCAAAGCATCCAGATACTATTCAAGTTGGCTTGGCAATACCACTGTAACTTTATAGGTTTATATGCTTACACTAGGATGGTTCCTGCTGTTATAAGTATCGTCCAGAGGATATATTTTCTTAAATGAACATTGTTTGAAACCATTCATTTTTGTGTGACAGTGAGGGTATCAGTTACTTTCTCTTACTGCCTGTATGGAACTGCAAATATTAATAGAACTCAACTTTTGAACCTCCTGATTGGTAACTTCAAGGCCACCATGTTTAAAGGTGATTGCTGTTCAAGCAGATACGTTTTTACTCTTTAAAGGAGGTCATATACAAGACATAAGCAGATGCTATTTGAGAACATACAGGTTGTATTCTATTATAGTCCTGCTTGTCATTACGTGTGATATTATGACATACCTGTCTGCTCCCTACTCTTCTCCATCTCAGTTCTTTTGTCTGGCCTTATGTTTTCTGCTTAAGATCTGGTCCAAAAGCGAAAGCAGTGGGATTTCCCTGTGGGAATTCTTCCACTGACTTCAGTGACTCTCATTTTAAATCATGAAAAACAGTTTTCTTTCTCTTTACATAAATATGTGATATTTTATAGCTCACATAGCTGTTGCACCCAGACTTTGAGTACTGATTACAGGATTGGGCTCTTAGGATTCCAGAAAAAGCAGGAGATGGAGTGTAGATCCATTTAAACTCAGTTCTAACTCTGAAATAGCAGTCATGCTGAAGAACAGTGAGGCATTGTTGATTTACAGTGCAATTAGACTATTTTACACATTTTACTGTTTGGTAGCCTGAAAGGTCTTTATCTGTTCTAAGCTGTGTACTTCGAATAATCTGCCCTCATGTCTTGTACGTTTGAGTTGCATGATTCCCTTATGCCTATTTATTTTATTTTTTATCCAGACCTGTTTTAGCCTCTAACGCACAGTTAAGTAGCAGGCTTCAAGTGGGAGGTGAGATATAATAGCTGGGAGGCATTGCAGCTTAACTGTTTGTCAGCTGTACCTGACGTTTTGTGGAGAGTGATTAAAACTGCTCAGATGCTTTCAATAAGGTAAACTCCCTAGAGCATGAACAATTATTTTGCCCCATAACAAAAGCCCTGCTGCATTACATCTGCTTTACCAAACAGTATCTTGGCCTAAAATCATAAATAAGAAAAAAGGCAATAGAAGCATGGAAGAAAAAGCCTTCTGTATACCTTAGAGATACTGCCAGTCATTTGCCCTCAAATTAACTCTGGCTAGTTATGGGGAGTGGTTTTGGTATTCCACATTTCTGCCAAGCAAAGAGGCATATGAAAATAAACAACTTCTACCACTCTTTAGGCTTAAATATATCTTTAGTTGTTAATACTTTTTTCTTTTATGTGCTGAAAATATTCAGTCGTTTGTTAGCTTACTCAAACTCACTGGCATGTGCAGCATTCACCCTTCCAGATGAAAAAGGGATCCACTTGACACAAGTAGCAGAGCTCCTCTGCACAGCCTTAGAAATCTTCACTTTGTAGATAAGGTCATTTGAGGATATTCTGTGCTTGCTCAGATTTGAGTAGAAATCACCATTAAGACAGAGTCAAGATAAGATTTTGCCAGTCATAAAATGGATGGCTTAAAAACCGGCAAGCTTTTATGAGTTTTTATCTGTAACCTGAACAAGGAGTGTGTCTGAGACATCCTGCGTGTGTTTGCAGATAATGCCCAGGCCTCCATCACAGAACATGGCTCCAAGTGTACAGGGCAATGAACTGTGCACCCCTTTTCTGCCTGGGACTGGGTGACTCTAACTTTCAAAGTCCAGCTGCTACCACTTAGCTCCTTTTTTAGTCTGGTCTCTTACTAAGACTTAGAGAAGAAAGCTTGTGTGCTTGCGTCTCAGTCCTCACCTAGTAATTTTTATTTATTTTTTGCCAATTTCATTCTAGTTGTGACAGACCTAAAAAAAAATAATTACTTATGGTTTGTACAAATAGGCATTTAGATGGAATGGAGAAATGCTACAAATACATTTATGTGCGGTAAAGACAGCAGCATGAGTTGAGCCTGTACCACCTACTGGAGGAACAATATGGGATTTCAGTCTTGTTACACAAATCCATGGGAAATCTGATTTGGTTCAAAGACTTTGTGAAAGTATTTGTGAAAGGGTACTATCCTACATGTCATAGGATAATGGATGAAATATGTGTGTTTCCCTGAAGTTTGCGATGAATATGGCACCATACAGGCTTTAAATTACAATATTTCTCATCTTTTCTCTCATTTCTTTTAACATGGAAATGTGTTGTTGGGGTCATTGCAAAGCTCACTGGCAAAGTTGGGCCTGTACAGGTGTGTGTACCTTGCTCCATCATTGCCAGAAAACTGTGCGAGGAGAAAGCACAAGTGCAACATCCATCTCACCTGCACACTTTCCTTCATAGCATAAAAATGCCAAGATTTTTATACATATATTATCAAAAGCTAATACATTTGTATGTACTATATATTTACGTGTGTGTATGTGTTCACTGTCAATGTATTCATTCTGCTCCTTTTAGGAAGCAACATACTTCTGTGGCTAAAGCACAGAAGTGGCCATTGAATTTCAGTATGTTCTCAGACTTTTGACTTTTGTCCAAGATTTCCTGCAGATGGGCCAGTCTCAGGTGTTGAATGGCAGACTGCAACTGGCTGTTCCTTGTGCTCCCCTGCAGCTGGAGCTCGTTTTCAGCTTCGGTGGGGCTGTGGCCTTTCTTCAGAGGCTCCAGACACAGCTGCTCTGGCAGATCCTTCAGTTTCTATTTGGCACTGGGATCCCTGAGCAGGGGAAGGGCCAAAGCAATGTATTCTGCTGCTGATTTTGGTTTGTCTCTGAGCAAGGACTACTGTTCTATGGCCTTTGCAAACCACAAGGGCCAAGACAGTTTTTCACATGTCATGTTGCCTTATATGCCAAAAGTTTCTCATGACACATCCCCTGCATTGATGCAGAAGAAACTTGAGGGTTGGACTATGTAATGTGAAAAGTGCTAAGCTTTCCACAGTGAAACCCAGACAACTGTGAACTCTACTTTGCATGCTCTGACCTTGTTAGTAGTCTTTGGGATAGGGAAGGATTTGTTGCATCTGCTCTGTATAATTAGTGTTTTTAAAGTGCTGTGAGAGGCTGGGTTGGGTGGTGCTTCACAGAGTTTATTGACCTCTTGGATTATTACAGAACACTTAAGCCCTTCTTTGTGAAGAGTGCTGGAGAGGTATGCCTCCCAAAGCAAAAATACACTGGAAGTGGTTTCTGTGTATTTATTTTTCTTGCATTATTTTAAGATTTTATATGGACTGTATTGTTAGAGTGAGAACTTTGACATATACTGGTTAATACATGTTACTACATTTTCATAGTAATATGTCTTTGTATAGATGGGATTACTGAGTAAACCTTTGGGTTTATTTTTAATGCAGTGTTACAAGAGAAATGCCCATAATTGCTTAGGGTTTCATTTTTAAGTCCTTTTTTTTTTTTTTTTTTTTTTTTTTTTCTTCAGTATTGGCAATATTTTTGGCAAGGTATCACTTTGAGATGATTTTTCTTCATTTTAAAATGAGAATTAATTGACTTCAAAGCAGTAGTTATTAATATATTTGCTCAAAAATGCCCACTAATAGACTCTGGTTTGATTTATAAAACAGTTCTCTTATCATTCAAACCCTTGATAGTTAGCTTTTGTTCATAGAGAACTGTGAGGGAGTTAATTGAGTATTCACTGAGGCAACACTACAGAAATAACAGGATGAACAAGCTATGACTGTGAAAAAAGCCTTAAACATAAATGTTGTGATTTTGCCAGGGCTAATGTTTGAGTTTATGAAAGAATTTAGATAAGCAATATGATGCAATGCTTTCAGAATTCAGAAGAAAATAATTTTCTCCTTTGAAGCAAAGGGATCTGAACCGCTGGCTTCAATACATCAACAAGAACAAGCAAAGAATGTGTGTGGAAGATTAGTAAAACCCAATGTGGCAAGTTTAACTGCACAGTTGGGAAAATATTCATTGTGCTCAGCACAGTTAAGGGAGTTTGCACTCTGGAGCTTTTATGGCTGTTGTACATTTCTGGATGTGGGAGTTATGGCTGTGCCCCGTTTTTACTTGACAGTGATGTTGCAGTGATTTTCATGGGTAGACCTACTGTAATTAAAAACCGTTCAAGACTGGCTTCTGGTTAGCAGGATTGATCTTGATGACTGAATGGAAGCACTGATTAATTCAGAATCCATCTACGAGGTTACCCACGGCGGTATGTTTTGCATGAGAGGTTGCACAGGCTGACAGGTTTTCCTGGCCTTTGTTTCTGTTCTGAAGCAGCAATATGAATCAGTGTTCTAACTCCAGCAGTTGAAATCAGCTGCAACACTGCTGTAAGCTGTACTCTGTTGTGTATGTTAGGCCTGGAGGCTTAAGTAGAAGGTTCTCAACTACTTTTCCTCCTTTTATGAAGGGTGACTTATACGTGATCTGTATGTTAACTAGCTTGAATAGTTTTCTTTTGATGCTGTCAGTTTGTGTATATATAAATATATAATTTTCACATGTACTATGGAGTCTGTAACAGGCATGACCCTGTTAAGACATCAAACCCACACATAAATAACACATCTCAGATAGTAGCTGTTTTTCTGACTCCATAAACAGGAAGAACTTAATGCTAAGGGTCATGGTGATAACCCTTGGAAAATTTGCCTAGGATTGATTATAAAATGTCTTTAGCTAAGATGATGCACTAACAAACATTGATATTTATATTTATTTAACAATAAATATTAGCGTTCATAAAATTAGTTCCTTTTTTTTTTTTTTTTTTTTTTTTTTTTTTTTTTTTTTTTTTTTCTCCAGAGATATAAACCTAGTTCTGCAAATATGTATTTGAATTATAATTCCTTCTGTATAGCACAAGGTTACCAAAGAGTTTGGATCATTAAGTGCCAACTGGGGACTTTCTGAAGAGTTCCGATTATACCCAGTTACCCACTCTGTGTCTAAGAGGAGGCTGAGTTCTTGCTCCTTGTAAATGGAATGCCTTTATCTACATTTCTATTTAAGTAGGTGTTGAAATAAAGATTAACACAAGCAGGGTGGAAATGTACTGTATGTGGTACCTCTTCCTTTAGGACAGGGACGCGGCTACAACAGTATTCCTGGTAGCTAACGCTGTGGTTCTTAGACCGTAGGCCAGCTGTTGCTGCTCTTAATAGAACAAAAAATCCCTTGGAATCCATTGAGGTTCATATTAAATATTGAAGGATACAGACCTATATTTTCTGGGTGGATGAGTTTTGTTGCCATACAGTGTGAGCAAAAGCAAAGCCCTCCAGTTTCTCTTCTGAAGTGTTCTATTCACTACGGAGCTTGGAGAACTGTGGTGTTAGTGCACCTGTAAATAATGGTACAGAGAAATGAATCAAGATATATACTTTGAAAAATGCGTAGCATTGTCAAAGACCCAATAGAACAGGAAAAAGGGGGGGGAGGGGGCAAGAAAACAACCATGCATTGCACCTAATTTCAGAAAAAAAAAATACATTTTTGTGTATGTGATGACTCATAGTTTTAGGGCTTAAACTTTTAATCTAGATTCAATAGTTCAAAGTGAGTAAAGATTATAATAATTCCCTGAAAGAACTGCAAGCAAATGAGATGGTGATTTGTCAGATTAGACAGGTGTTGAAAGAAAATATCAAAACTGCATGATATGATATCGAGTGCTAAGCTAGAAGATGTATAAATATATACATATATAAGTATTCCATTTGAAATTTGAATTTGCCAAGATGCTTTAGGACCCTTTCTCTTTTTGTTTTTCTTTGCTTATACTGGAGGGTGGGGTAACATAATTGACTTCAGTTTATGGCATTAACATTTTCTCATTATATCTTTCCCTTTGGAGAAGAGTTTATAGTTAGTCTGTGTCTTAGACTCAGACGTATAAAAATGTAGTAACGCTTTTGGTTCACTTCACAAAGCACATACACTAATAGGCACACCCTTACTCTAACAGATATCTATAACAGATTCTCACTCTGGCTGCCAATTCCCAATAGATATAATAGACCAGTAAATCCACAATATGTGTGTGCAACAACAGAATAGAAAGAAAGCAAAGGAGCTTCTCACGTCAGGTGATTCCTTGCATAGTGTGGAAAATTCTTGAGTATTTTACTGCATGAGGAAAAGGCACATTGCTGGTGTTCTGTCCTGGCTTCTGGGAGCAGCTCAGGTAGGAGACCTGGCACTATGTGGGGCTGAATGCCTTCTCCAAATTCACAGATGAAATGTGCTCGTTTCACTCTTTATTTTTATATATGACATTATGTGGCTTCAGAGAGGAAAACAAAGGAACCATCATTGAAAAACAAGCTTTCATTTAAAACTTTGTCCCTGATGTAACAATATACTTCTTCAAGGAAAAAAAAAAAAAAACCTACTAAACTACTAAAGACTAAAAACTACTCTAAAATATCATTTGTGATATGTGAGTGGTGCAGTGATAAGACTACAGGTTTCTGTAAAGTCATTTGTTGTCAAGTAATTGCCATTATTTCCATGCTACATTTTTCCCTGTAAGATTGGGAAGCAATGGCATTCTTTACACTTAATGGCACAAACAATTATAGTACTGACTTGGCACTGTTTTGCTGCTTTGGCTGGCTCTTATGCTGCTGGCTTGTAAATTGGCTGCAAAACAGCCTGTGGGACCGATGTATAATCGGTTGTCTGTTGGCACATGGTTCTGGATAGCGTTTTTCCTTTGACTCATCTCTGATTGCAGGGAATTTGCGATTGGCTATAGCATATTTGAGAATATGGCTTTATGCAAGTTCCTTATGAGCTATATGCAAACACCCTTTTATGGTAAAAGCAAATTGTTTCATGTATAACATGAAAATACGCACCATCCCTGTTTATTATTACACTGCTCCTTGGGTTTTCTTTCTGAACTTAATATTGTAAACCCTAATGTTCCAAGTCCGAAAATCTACGTGACCGAATTTTGCCAAATAGTGCTTGTACTCTTTTTATATATCACACTGCAGAAATTAAGGTTGAACCAAAATGAAAGGAGAGAACATCCTTGAAGTGCCTTTTGCGGCTGAAATGACATCAGCCTCTGTATTTCTTTAGGAGCCTAGCAAGACCTGAAGCAAGAAAATGCAAGGAGACAAGCCAGATCAAAAATATAATAGTGCTGTCTTTGCAGTATTTGTATTTTTAGGGTTCCCTCTAGGCAGACACCTTTGGAGGTTGGAGACTCGGTCAGTTTTGGTGACCACGTGCAGAGTTGACAGTGAAGATGCTTGCTGCTGGGGTTACGGAGCAGCTCGGAGTTGCTGTTCCATGCCTCCTATTACAGACAGTGCTCCCTGAAGTGGGGATCGCTTTGTAAACTTCTGTTAGAACAGTTTTTAGACCCTGTAGCTATCTGTGTGGGATTACAAGCAATATCATTTTGTTCTTGCTTCATCTGATTCATGAACACTGTAGTGCAGAAAAAAATGCACTTTATTTCTGTGGTGGAAGTATACAGTGCTTACCTCTAGGGTGTACAACTGCAGTTGGGGGGACTGCACACTGGCTTAAAGGTCAGCATCTATGCTGTGTATTTTCTGAGGTGAAACCTAAATTTTACCTCAAATTTGGGAGAAAAAAATCAAAACGTGCCAGTAGAGACACACCAGAAAACTGTACAGTTATCTGTTGTAATTTCCTTCCAGTTGTAATATTTGCTACTGTGCACCTTGACTCTTCTGCTTTAATATCCTTTATCTGGTAAGAGTTAAGCTGGCTGCAATCAGCAGGGAAGTGTAGCCTTTGCATGCTTTTAGTGATGTACCAGGAAAAAACTCCTTTTTCTCTGAGGGTCAACTTCAGTCAAATTTTGAAAACATTTTAAAAGCTGCTAATATGGGGAAAAAACCACCACCACCACCAACAAACCTTCATAGTGGTACTTTTTAGCTTATCAGCTTCTCCAGGTATTAAACCTTCTTTTCCAACTTGGAATTTTTGTTTGGCTCTGATAATGGTGCTCTGCATCGAAGCTGGGCTCACCAAGGAAGGCTGGTCCAGGGGGCTTGTGTTCTTTTTATTTTGCAGTTTTTCTCCCACTGTATTTAATATATATATATATATTTAGTTTTAGGTATTGATTTCTGACAATCTAATTTTTAGTGTTTTATGTCTATTTAATCTTGTGTGTTTTTTTTTTTGAAGATTGTACAGATTTTTAGTGAATGCTTGTCTCAGAGATACCATTATAACCAACCAATTGAACTAAAAACCTTTGAACTTGAAGGATTATATAGTATTAATTTTGTTTCAAGTTTATAATGCTATATATTTTATTTTATTTGGAATAGACCAATTGCTATTACAGAGCAGAAGCGGTTGAATTAATGATATATTGCAGCATGTTTAGACAACCACATGATGGCTGAGGAGGAACTGTGTGGTCTGTTGTATCCACAACTGTGTAGGCTCTTTGCATAAAGGTAGCTCTATTGAGCCACAATGACTCCAAAGAAGCAAATACTGCAATATGAAAAGAAAGCCCTTTAAGATTATTTGGATAGGTTCTTAAGGGAAATGATGATGACTTGGATTGCACTGTGACTTCAACCTGAGTGATGCAACATGCACCAGTGGTTAAACCATCCTGTATATTAACCGGCTTATTGTATCCATTTTCTCCCAAGTGCAAGAGGAGCCAAGAAAGCTTTCATTAAAGAAATTAACCAACTGAATTGAGCTGGTGGAGAAAACAACTACTATGAAGTAACTGCTTGGCTTTGGTCTGCTTTACAGTAGTATCTCCTGGAATGACCTACTGTCAGGCTGTACAGGAGCCAGGGCTCCTAAAGGACACTTGATAAGTATTTTATTATAATTACAAGGAAATGACAAAAATATCAACTTTTTTAGTGCATGTTTATTGTGTTAACTCTCAAAGTGCTATCCAGCATATACAGTGTTTCTGGTGTTATGCTGCCTATTAAAGCAATGTCTGTTTAGTGATCTGAGCAGAAATCTTTCCACCAATGTGGTGCCTTAGGAGACTCTGTTCAACGTGGCTCTTGTCATGTCTCTGAAATGGTGGCACAATACTTAATCTCAGTCAGGAATGTGTGAGATTTGAATAAGGTCAGGAAATTCTAAAAAACAAACTGCAGGGATCCTATACTCTTTGCTCTGAATCTAGAGATCAGTTCTCAGTTTTCCTTCTGAAATCAATATGACTGGAATCCCTTTGGAATCCCTTGTTTGTGTTAGTGACACCCCCACCTACCCCATTGCTCTTATTGAAGAACTGGGGCTATATATTTGGTTGTCCTTTCATCTGCACTGTTTTCATCTTCTATTGATGAAATGGTCTAAAGCTGAAACAGTATTTCTGTCTGGAATGCTCTTTAATTAGAATGAATGATTTTGTGTGTATGTAAGCTTATTTTTCTTTAATAAATCTTTTCTCCATGTGTATATTCTATGACAAAACTAATTCGGAATGACAAACATGTAATTCAGTAAGTTCAAGGGAAAACTTTCGGAGTATCTTTTGTACTGCTGTTTCATACCCAAATTGTGGAAACTGTGGGTTCTTTGTTGCTCTGTCACCTTGAAGTTCAGCTCACCAGATTTAGCTCAGCATTCCTGTGTTTTTGTAATTTGTGCTGTTGGCCATCTCTGGGTTCTTATTCCCATTATATTTTTATCACACTGATTCCTTTTTATTAATTTGTCCTCCTTATAACAGTTAATTTTAATCTAAGTCCAGCAACAAGGAAGTTATGAAAACCATTACTGAGAAATGGTAATGTACATTTTCCAAAAAAAAAAAAAAAAGTGGATTTAGAAGAAGAATGGAAAATTTATTTCTCTTGCTATTTAATTAAAAGTTAAGAATCAGATATGCAAACTGAGGAAAGAAAACTAAGATTCTTAAGAGGAGAGTCAAAACAGTGTTTTCTACTCCATTCATATTTTTGCAAATTATGCAGTTTTATCCATCAGACTTTCTGTTCATGTCTGCCTGAAATGATGCATCACACCTGCTTCTCAAGTCCTGGGACAGCTGTTTCTGATTTTTCCCTTTAAAGGAACAAATCCTGCTGTCATTACAACCAGTTAAGAAATGTGTAGAGAGTTTAGTACAGGTTTAGGCTTTAGGTAGTCTTAACCCAGTGACACCATTATTTTCCTGAACCCTTCAGTATCACTCACTGTCTTGTGGTGATGTACTTTGATACTGCCTTGTCTCTTCTGTAGACGCTAAAGCACTGTTCTTGAACATCTGCTTTCTTCTCCGTCCACTCACTACTCACAGTAGAAGATAGCTCAGTTTTCTCCATAATACTGTAAGTTTTTTTTCTCTGTTCCTACATCTCAGCTAGAGTTAATATGTGAGGATGATGGTGTGTTTTCTGTTGCCAATCCACTTTCTCTAACAGACACATTATATAGTGTTGAAAGAGCCCAGTATCATACAAGAGGTGCTCTCTCTGCTCAGGGGAAAAAAAAAAAAAAAAAAAAAAAGGCATTAGGCCAGAAGAGCTCCTGTGTCCTTGTGCTGGGATGGGTGCTCTTCCCTCCCCTTGAATTTCTTCAAGCCATTCTCCTCTCTGCCAGAAGCATGTTTTTACCTTCATCGGAAGGAGAGTTGATATAGTACCACCGAGATACTTTTCATGGTTGTTTCTTACTTGGATCTACCTTAAAATCTCATGCAGGTAGTAAATCACTTCAGCTAACCCAGTGAATTTCTCTGGGGAGAAGGAAAGGAAAGGAATCAACATGGTTTATAAACTTTCAAATACATGGTAAGAACTTTTTTCCTTTAACTTAGTGATTTACTTCTATTCATTGTTAGTAAGTTAATATAGAGAAACATTGTTTTTGGTGCCAAAAATCATCAGGAACATAACCCAGAGCAATTTTTAAGGGCACAGCTTTTAAACAAGCTTCTGGAAGGAGCATTATTTGACAGCACACAACTGAAATAACTCAGTTTGTTATTTTAATCTCATATCTCCACTTCTGGTGTTCTGTCTTATGGATGATTTGCATTCAGCTGAGCCTTTGGCTGATGGGTTACCATAAATGGCTCATAACCAGATTGGGTGCACTTATATGCAGCAAATTTTGTACATAATCAGAATAAAGCTAGGCAGCTTTCTGAAATAGCTCTTTTCACCTGATTAATCTTGGAGTGTTGTCCCTGATATAAAGCAGTTGTTTTTTTTTCTAAGGAGTCCATGACCTTGTACTTTCATAAAAGACAGGCCACACTGCTTGTTGAAACTGGCATTTTATGAATAAGAATATTTTAGTTAGAATTTAGATAAACTGATATGTGAGAATTAAAAATTATTTATTTTGGTATGGATGCTTTGAAAATATGCAATTCCAAAACATGCTTTAAAAAGTATTGATGATATCATTTTAAAACAAGGTTGGATTTTGCTCTGTGTCTATTTTACTAACTATGGAGAGGATTCATAGGTAGGTGTACAACTAAATTTTCATTGAAAACTGAATACCGTACTTGTTCAAGATATCCTCTGAATGAAAACAGTTCAGTAGCAACTTTGGAAATCATCTCAGAAGCTGGTCTGAAGTCTGGGGAAAGGGAATTTGAAGAGGGAATAGTTGACATTTAAAGTATAAAACCAGAAAACTTTGTTTTCAAATGTGTGTGGGTAGTCTGTTTATAAAACAGCATTTGGTTCTTTCCTCACCTTTGCAATATAACATTTGTCTTTTTTTTTTTTTTTTTTTTTTTTTTTTTTTTTTTTTCCATTTTCTCACACTGGATATATGAGCATGTAGAATATTGAGAAATATTAGCAGACTTTGAAGACCTGGCTACAGCAAAGAGGCATATTGAATTTTAATTGCAGCTTGCACTACAAATAGAAAAACAGATTTGTTTGTAATCATATTTAGCCCTGACTTCCCACTGACCTATCCATTTTGAGGCCATATATTTAGAACTGTTTCTTCAAAATTAGTCACTTTTTTGAAAATTTAATGTAGACACAAAAAACATATTACCTTTACTATCTTCTAGGCAATGAGATGCTAAAATTCAGAATTAAATACAACAAGAAATGCATCTGAATGTTTTCTGCATTGGTTTGAAACACAACACTTGTTTTTGTACTGTAGTTAGCTGCCAGGCTTAATGAAGATGGGCTTAGCATTGACCTTCCCTGGTGTTTCCTCACATAAAGTTCCCCATTCTTATATTTACAAGTGGATTAGGACTGTTTTTTACTGCATCTCAATGTGTTGAATTTCCTCACCTGGCAATCTGATTTTGCTCCTATTGCAGCAAATGTGAATTCTTCCTCTGAATTCAGAGAGAGCAAGGGCAGACACTAAAATGTAATTCTGGAGTACATCTACCTTCCACTACATAAAAAGAAAGAAGGTAATTTTTGCTTCTGAATGATGAAAGTCTTTCCCTACTGGTATGTGACACTTGCCAATAGTCCAGTCTCTTAAGGATGACAGTCTTCCCAGGCATCAACAGCCATGTGGCAGCCTTCTGTGTCTGTAAAGAATTCTAAAGCAATTCAGGTGCAAAACAGTAAGGAAACAATGACGAAGACCTGAACAGCAGGTGCCACCAAAGATCTGAGAGGAAAAAATCAAGTACTATTTAGATCTGGAGTGCTGCTTTAGAAGCTCAGCCTTTAATAAACCTGTTCAGAACTGCATTCACACTGCTCTTAACTTTGTATATATTTCTCAATGAGAAACTAAGAAATAATATTTTCTGGATGTGTGCAGTGAAAGAAAGCAAATATTTTTGGTATTTCACCATTATCAAATGAAAAGAGTATGCAACAAACTAACTCCTTGGTGTAGTCCCTGATCTCTAGCTCAGTCGCTATCACAGGAGGGATTGGTAGAGGCTTTATTCATGGAGTCTTTCCCAAGCAACGTGTCACTAGGGAATAAAATAGCAGCCCCTACCTCACACGTAGGAAAAACAGTTGTTTTCTTTCCCATCTTGCAAAACAGTTGTGGTGCTTTATTCTTTACCAGTTTATCTAGAAATGCGCTGGTTGTCGAAGGCCTCCAGATGGGTTACACACTATGGCCTAAGAGGCTGCAAATCTCTCTCACCTCATTATTATTGCAGAATAAGATGTGGATGACAGAGAGCAGACATAGCTATCCTTTGAGCATGGTGTTTGAAAAGTCTCCTTTTTTGGGCTGTGATCGGGTCTTCCCCTGACCCAGCAGCATGACTTAGTGAAGAGTGAAAAATAAAACAGCCAGGCCTTTTTTATGTAAAAGGCTTTCTACTGTCTACTAAGGTTTTCCTACCCTTCTGGTGAGGCCTCATAACAAAGCCTATTGTCATTTTTGGATAAACTGCTTTTGTACCACTGTATAAAATCTCAGAAGTGTCTTTGCAGGCAGTGGCTTCTGCTTCAGGGTTGTGTCAGATCACTCCTGGAGAGCACCGGGTAGCAGTCCATCATCGGAGTGCTGAAAAACGAACGTCAGAATAATTCATTTTCAGAAAATGCAGATTAAACCAAAATTAATCTAGTTCATAGAACTGAAATGCAGGTAGTAGATAAGCTGGTAGAAGTTTCCACTGGGACTCTAGTCACTGTGGGAGGTTGCTGTACATTATAGGAATATAAATGCTTTTTTCCCCACAAAAGCACATACAAAAGGTTGAAAACAGTTTAAAGAAAATAAGAAACATCTGTCTTCCTCCTCACCCCTTTTTGTGGAGGTTATTAGACACTTCCCTATGTAAACATATCGCCAGTTTTAACCTTTTTGTGTGTGTGTATAGAGCTAATGTGGAAAAGCCCAGCTACAAGCTGTTCTTGTGTTTTGCTTTTTAGTGTGTTTAGTGTGTGTGCTAGCAGCCTTGGAAATTTTAATATGAAGACAAGAAATTTGCCTTTTAAAGTTTATAACCACTCTTGATCTCCAGCTAGATTACTTCTCATAAAACCTCTCTTCAGACTTCTGGTCTATTTCACCTGGAGTTAAATTGTTCCCTTTAGATGATGGTAAGCTTCTCGAAATAGGCAGAAGATGTTGCTAAAACATGTTTGAAAGCAAAAGAGAAAAGCAATGAGGCTAATCTACCTTGGGTAGCTCTCCAAAGAAGTATTACACATTTTGCTTTCATACCCTGGTATGGGAGACATTGTGATTTGACTGATGATTTGAAATGGTAAAACTCAAAGTATATTTTAAGATAGGATAGATCTTGTATTATGTAGTATATACTGCCTATGTTAGCTATGAAGAATACATTGTAGTGATATTAATTATTTGGTGTCTAAAAAACTTTTTTCATTGGTTATTAGCATGACTATCTCCCGCTGTCTCTGTTTACTTGGGCAAATGTAGCATTCATATCTTTTGAAAAACAAACCTGCCTTACATGTTTTTAGGATTAGTCATGTATAATCCCGCTTTTTGGTTGGGAAACCACTCAGAAAAAGTTATAAATCCAAATCCTTGTAGTTGCTCATCATCAGATGTGGAAGTAGATGTCTGGATCCCAGGTCTTGTGTTCTAGCTGGTCCACGCTCTATGTTATCACCTATATGCAACTTCACTTCACCAGAATATTTGAACTTCACTATGCTTCAGTGCCCTCTACTGCTCTGTTACAATAATGCTGTCTCCTTGCTGTTGGAGGATGATTAGCATGGTTAATTTTTTTTTGTTTTTGACAGTGCTAATTGGCCCCTTAGTTCTCTAGGAGAGCTGTCTAGTCATAATCACTAGAGTAATGGGCATGCACTGTGCTGCAAATTAATTTATCTGAAAAAAAAAAAAATTCTCTTCTGAAAGTCTGACGTGATTCAGACTGAGATCACGGGGTCTTCTTATTTTATGGAAAGAATAGATTTTATATATGTACAAGCATTTTTTTATGGCTATTTACTTGAGATTTTGAATGGTCTAACATATAGTATCTGATACTCAGAAGTCCAGAGCCATTTCAGTTTCCTCTGAAATCAGGACTGAGAAATTTTGATTTGGGTGCTTCTCTGAGACAGCTATTGTAGACTCAGAAATTGTAGATTCTGATTCTTTTCCTCCATTCTTTTTTCTTGCATCATCCTTCCTCTAAAATGTTTTGCTTTTTATCAAGTACCTTGGTAGTTTCACCCTCTGATTGCTTCTTCGGTAGGAAGAAGCCTTGAGGTCTCTAAAGCACTAGCCAAAGCTTTTGCCATACTGGAGGTTCGCTGTTGCCATGCAGTTCAAGCTGCAATTGTCTTTGTGGAACAGTGTAGGAAGTGTTCTTATACAAGTAATCCAGACGGTCATGTAATCTCATTTCAGAATTTTAATGTCTGAAAGTCTGATCTGTTACGGAGACCATTGTCCTGTAATGTCAGTAATGTTAGTCCTGCATGACACTTCTTTTGTATATATAAATGCAAACTAGGCTAGGTGTTCTATCTCATTCGCTCTTTAAAAAGTGTAATTTGGTATTAGATCCCATGGCAGTAGGCCAGATAGGTTGCCAGCTGATTCTGAATTGTGCATTAACACAGTGGTAACTTTAATTTCAGCCCATATCCAGCCTGCAGTACTGTGTTTTCTTACTAGTGTTAATGACTGATAATGCACTTCAGAAGTGGGTGATTGAGCACATTTAGTCCACTGCAGCTGAAATTTCTTGCACACTTTCAGAACGTGTACAGATAAGTAATAATTCTTGTTTCCTAACTTTTGAATGGATACCTTAGTGATATAAAAGACTTTTTGTGTTCTAATGCAACCTATAAAGAGACTGTATATTATTAATAATCCATCTTTGTGTTGGAGGCCTCCTTATGCAGTGTGATTTCTGGTTGTAGCTTTCAATTCTATTCAATTCAATTCTTGCGTGGTTCTTCTAGCTCTCAGGACTATCTACAGTAACATGTTACATTAGACTTAATTTTTTCCTATTCACAAGAAACTACAGAAACTGAAAGAGAAGGGATTAAGAAATGAAGTTTGTGACTTTATGTATATCCAATTCATCCAATTACTGTTGTCTCAAACCTAGCAGTTGTATCTGTGATAAGAATGTGTGCCCAGAGTCTCATTTAAATTTGTCCAATTTAATCTTCCAGTGATTGATTCTTGTTTTACTCTTCTACAATTAACAGATATAAATAGGATTTTAGTATGTGGTGTTTTTTTCCTGGGTGTTTGTTTCAAATGCTGTAATCTTATGTCCTTTTAGCTCTGTAAGTGACATTGCCTCAGTCCTCAGGCTATTTTAAATTTATTTATTGTTTTGGACCTATTAATAATTACGCCTAATTCCTTACAGATCATGGCTTTCCAGCATATTGCATCCAGTTCATTAGTTATCAGTGCCATTCCTTGGACCTAGATTCACTATTTTCATTTTGGGCTGCTTGAAAACCCATTTCATTTGGGCCCAGTCTGCTAAGCAATCTGGATTGTGTTGTATGACTCTCCTGTCTACTCAATGTTTTTTACTGTCAGTCTTTCTGTGGTTTGCAAATCTGAACAGTGGTTATTTTCTTCCAGGGTATATATGCTGAACAGTATCAGCCTTAATATCATTTCCAGTAGAACTGCTGTCCAAGTTTCCTTTTGATGTTGATTCTTTGGCAAGGATTACTTGAAATCTGTCAGTCATTTAAATTCATTTAGCATATGCTTTATTGATATTATAAATCTTGATTTTAAAAGTTAAACATATATGTATTAGATCAAATGCCTTACAAAAATTGAAATGTTTTGTAACTGTGATTAACCCTCCCCAGCCACACCTGTTATCAAAACGTGAAATCAGGATTATCCGACAAGACTGTCTTTCTGTTGGTTTATATAGCAAAGCTTTGCTTTGTTCTCTGCTAATGCCTTTCTGTTTGGGAAAAGTGTGATTTCTCTTATCTGTGTGGAGCCATTACATTGAAACAGGGAGCGAATACAATTCATAATTCTGTTTTTAAGATAGGCTGTCAGCAAATCCTGTCCTGATCACTCTTGAGAGTATCATATACAAAAAAAAAAAAGTTCCTAGATTTGTGATTGATGTAAGAGAATTGATAAAAGTTGTATTGTTTGAAAGTGTTTATAAATCACCCTGTCTATATGTTCATTTCCTGTAATCTGTCATTATGGTTTCAAACATAATTGTGAGAGACACAAAGCTGGCTTCATAACAGTCTGGAATGAGTTTTGCTTCCATTTGGTACACGTTGAAAGGTGGCTCAAAGCAAAAATTATAATCCTGGAATACCATGTACGTTACAACAGGATATCTTTGCTTTGTGGTTTTGAGTCACTGAAGGGCGTAGTCTGTCTTCTGTGTTTTCCCCTAGCGTTGCTGGGACTGATGCAAAGAAACTGGGCCAGTTACAGGGATTGCTTGGCAGAGGAGATCATATGGTTTTTTTTTTTTTTTTTTTTTTTTTTTCTCTTTTTTTAAAACACAATTCTTGTTCCCTCTTGGGAGGTTAACTTTATGACAGGCTGGGTTTGCAGTCATTGTTGAGCTGGGGTTTTGGCTTTGTCTGATGCTGATGGGCTACTGGAGTGCTGTGTGGTACGATGGCAAGCACAGAGCTCTTTGCTGCCTTCCTGAAGATGCTTCCCAGTTTCTCTTCTAGATTTAGAAGTCATTGAACGAGGAGGGGGAAGTTATTACAGCAAGGAGTGAAATGTGAAACACTTTCTTCTTCCACAGGCTTCTGCATTGCAAGGGATGGAAAATCAGCCTTTGAGTAGCAACGCAAGTTTTACTACCCTTTAGTTCTCTGTCAAAATCATCCAAGCGCATGATGAAGGCAGAGGTTTCCTCTCTGCCACAAACAGCCCCTGCTCTAGCTCACTAAAATGGGAGCAAAGGTATAGCACAAACACACCTTGGATTTTTACATTTGTCAGTCAGGGTAACCACAGATTGCTGATTATAAGGTAATTAGCCTTCGAACTGCTGAAATTTGATTACATTTTAAAGATTATCTCTTTAAAGAAGAAAGATAAAGCACATTGTTGTCCTCTGAAGCTGCCACACTTTCCTTTAGAAGAAATTATTAATTGCCTGTATCCTATTCAGTTTTACTTATGAGTCCCGTTAAGGAAACTTGCCCAGCTCCATCAAACCATGTGAACCTGCTGTTCTGCACAGTGGGCAAGGCCAACATTCAAATTCAGTGTAAAAACAGGGAAGTCATTTTTGTTCCTTCTGCCTCTTTTATTGTATTTCTCTATTTTCTGGGTAAACTGTCAGTGCTCTCATTTTGTAACAAGGGTTTGCACTGACAGACCAAAGTCCTTCAGTGACATATGTCAGTTAGGCAGAATGCTTCATTACTGGAAACTAGTTTTAAAGAGCATATTTGAGTGAGTTCATAACTGCAAATGCAAAAAAAATTGTGTCATTTAGGAGGCAGATATCTGTTCTGGGGGATTGATTTTAGTCAAGAAGTATTGGACAGCTTGCTTTCTGATTTAGGGGGTTTGGATATAATTTTAAAAAGTGAGTTGTGCAGTAGAAAAGTATCCTTCATGACCAAGTCAGGATGTGCTTATTTTTCCCCATCTGCAAAATGGAAAGAAGTAACAACCATGTTTCTCACTAAAGCAGTAAAAGTAAATTCTATTGCTGTTAAGATGTATGAGTAGATGACCAGCTTGGATGTCTGTTGTCCTTTTCAAATCAGTAGTCATCTACCAGAAAAGTTATATTTTCCTGTAATGCATCTCTGTCTTAGATTTGTATTCATTTTGTGTTTGTGCAGACACACTTGAGATCTGCTTTTAATTACTGAGTAGGATTTACAAATCAGAAATGCAGCACAAGCCCATGGCGCTTTTTTTTTTAATTATTTTTTTTATCATACTCTAAGTCACCTTTCAAAAACTGTCAAGGAATCATATTTTTAGAAGCTGTACTTGCATAGACATAAGTAATGCAATAGCTGCGTCAGTCTTTGAGATTATGAACACGCTTAAGATGAGAATATTCTTGGCGTAAGTCAGGAGTATTATATAATAAGGAAACAATGTCTTTTTATACTTTTCTTCCAAAACATTCCCTAGTGAGAATTAGAATAAAAAACCCCCATAGGATTGCCTATGAATAGATCTCCTTGCAACATGATAACTTTAGCCAAATTACACAAAGTAGATTTAAAATCCTTGTTGTGTTTTCATAGTTTTATTTTTAAAACCTTTCATTGGCATCTATTATGAATTCTGATTGTATAGCTGTAAGTCCCAGACCAACAATGTATAGATGTATAAAACTCTATTGCTACTTATCCCTTTAGCAGTATGTATGTCTAGCAGGCAGGAGACAGTCATCAAAAGCAATAAATGATCTGAATGAAATAAAAGCAATGGGACAAATCTTGTTTCATGTGGTACCCCAAGACTTTTTTTTTTTTTTTTTTTTTTTTTTTAAATAAAAGGCAATACAGAGGACTGAGGAAAATAATTTCTTTGGCTTGCTAGTTGTGTAAGTCTATGATTGTGTACAACACAACCTTAATGCCTAGCTTCCAGTCCGGAGAGTTGGTACCTGTGGTACTGATTGCTGGTAGAGATCCTAGATTGCAGACCTCCAGAAAGGTCAGAGAACTGCTGTAACAAGGTGTTAAAAGATGAGGGGATTGGCTCCTATAACAGTTTAGGCTTAGAAAACACAGAAATTGTAGGTGGCTACCCCTTTTCACTGCTTTCTCTTCCTCTGTGACTTATGTAGCTCTCAAGTGCAACACAGAGTCCAGCCCGATGCATTCTAGATGCCCTCATTCAAATGCTGCAAACCAAGGTGGAGAGAAAGAAGGAAGATGAATTAGGGTATAACAGCTGCTGTCTGTGTTAATGATGTTTCCTCATGTTTTGTAAGTGATTTCTGAAGAAAGCTTGCAGTTCATGGTGACCAAGAATATAACAAAAATGTGATATTTATATTAAGTAGGTAGCACTTGTAGTGCCAGTAAGGATTTTGGAGTGTCAGTAATCCAAACTGGGCAGGAGCAGTTCATCAGAAGTTTAAAGGCATTAAAGTAGTAGTAATTTTGAGGTATGCAATGCATCTGTTTCCAGACAGACTACCTGGGAGCAGGTATCTCTAGCCAGTCTCCAGAAGCTGAGCTTCAGAAGACAATGGAACCGTCTTAGAGTTATTCAGGCTGCATTTATATTGAATGAGAAACACAAGGTTAATTTGTGATAAGAGTAAAGTAAAGCAGCAATTAGATGATTTGGAGAGTGCTGCCTAAAACTGGAGATATATTGTGAAATAGTGTGTTCTGGAAAAGAGTTCCCTCTGGCAGGCAGAAACCAGGACACACATCTGGGAAAGAACAGATATCTGAGAGATGGACCTTGACTCCAAGCAAAATATGAGTCATTGCACAGCGCATGGATCAAAACAGAGATAGACTTCTCCTTCCTTTTGTTTTCAGCATCTTGATCACTCCTTCAGAGTAGCTAAATTTTAGCCTTCCCCTCTCTCAATGTCTGGTGTAGATCAAACAAACAGCAAATGGCTCTGGAGAAAACCCTTTGCCCCAAGGCAGGATCATCTCCAACTAAAGTGTTCCTGACAGATGTGTGTCTAACTTGTTCATATATGTATTTGGTGCTCAGGATTGCACAACCTCCCTAAAATCAGCATTTAACTGTTGCTATAGTTAAAGAGCTTCCCTTATTTTTCTGTTATGCTTATGTAGCTTCTGCTGTGACTTTGAACATATGAAAGGGAAAGCAGAATAAGACTAAAATAGCCACTGGCTATTTTTCATCTCCACAGTGGCTGACAAGCTTGTTCTTTGTTTTTGAACCAATGAGGTGTTAGAGAAAGAATTTTTAATGGAGATGAATGATGTGCATGGAAAAAACATGGAAGTTAGTGCCTAAGTGGGGGGGGAAAAAAAGTCTGGGTGATGATCTCCCTAATTTGCTCAGCAATATGAATATGGTGAACAATGATTAAACTAGCATCTTTGAATTGACTGGTGGATGGTCAGCAAGATTTATTTTTTAAAGGGGAAAACCTTCCTCCTTTTTGGGGGAGGATATATTTTTGGAAGAGAAGTAATGCCATAAAAACTGGAACATTCAAAGCTATTTGGAATATGACAATGAGTGAACTAGTATAAAGTCTGTTATTCTTGAATGATGAACTACACAGCTCATTGGTCCCTCAGCTCTCTGGAAAGCATCACTTAAATGATTTTGCTTTATGCATTTTTGGGGGGGAAAAAGTGCACAAATAAGAAGGAAGGTTTTTTTTCAGACTTTCAAAATTTCTATATACAGTGTGTGAAAAGACATGGATACATATCTTTCACTCAAAAAAACAAACAAACAAACAAAAAACACCTCTATATTAAAGAGGTTGAAAAGATATCATTTGTTTCAAAAATACCTGTAGGGGTTCATTTAAAGTTTCTTATAGTTCCCAACATTCATATTTACTATCAGTGCAAATATTTTCATGTTTACCCTGGAGAGGGAGATGGGATGAGAGGAAAACTTTTGAAAACTAGCATGTGAATGACAGCTCTTTGCAACATGGTGAAAGCAGTCGTAAATTATCTATTAAATGCAATTTATTTTTTGGGATGGGGTATCCCTGATAATCTGAGGCACATCTTGGCCTTGGTAGATAACCAAGAACCGATGTTTCCTTTCTTGTGACCAAAACCCAATGGTGTTCTTAAGTGGATCTTTTTTGTGTGTGTTTGAAGAAGCCCAGCTTTGGACTGCAGCTCAGATACCAAATACCTATCCTACCTATAGCCAGAACACTGATAAATGGATGCTAGTAGAAGAAATAAACCTAACAAAAGTATGTAGACATTTTTTTCTCCTCTTTGATCTTTATCTGCCCATATGCGTAAGAAATCACATCCACATCTCTAGTTTGGCTGTATTTGATAGAATTCAGGTGGTTCATGTAGGTCCTATACAAAGTCAATGAGATACTGTTCTAATTTCAATGGCTTTTAAATCAGGCTTTATTCACTAACTCCCTGACAGCAATAATTTGGTTATCTTTAATTTACCAGAGCTTAAAGCAAAATTAAAAACAAAACACACACACACAAAAAGGTTAATTTATTTACACGAATTCTCCTTAAGTCCAAATGCTAATGTCTCTTTTAGAGTGTGTGTGGCTGGGGGGATAGAGGGAAACAAAAACAAAACCCACAAAACCTCTACCTTTCTCTAAACTCTTCAAATACAAGCAACTAGGGAATTATATAAATAGATATTCTTACCTTTACTACAAAAAATTCATGCGGAAGTCCTATCTTGGAATAAGCTATTCATTAGTTGGCTTGGCAGAAAGAACACAATCCAAATGAATGAGCTGCCAAGAGTATTTTTAGTGGTTTTATATGTTGCCCATTCAAATCTTGGAAAATTTCTTTAGAAAATTGGACAAACTGACCACTCATTTTTATAGGCTTTCGCAAGATCTAAAAGTGAAAAACAACTATTGTATTTAGCGTCTGTTAATGGAGGTTTCAGGCTACAGAACTTGAGAAAGTTCTGCTGGGAAGCTAATACAATAACCATAAAATATTGGACTGATAATAGGAAACACTGGCACAGAACAGATATGGAAAGAGTCATGCTAATGTTCCATATCCAGGGCTGTTACCTTGTGCCGAGTACTAAAGATACTGTAGTCAAACATATACAGTAGTAGAGATCTGGAATGGAGTCAGTCAAACTCAAGATATATGCAATTGTCTTTCCCTACCATGAATAATATTGATTGGATAATTCTGTCTTTAGAGAATTAAAAAATGGGAGCTTGGACACAGAAGATAAAGCAAGTTGGGCTAACATTTTTCCAAATGGAGAATGTGTGTCCTCTCCCCGCATATGTAATTAAGCATTCATCTACTTTTATCTGAAGTCAGTGGGATTTTTTTTTTTTTTTTTTTTTTTTTTTTGCTTTTGCTTTTTTGGGAATTGGAGCTGGGCTTGTGCTGCCATTGTAGCTGTTCCCCTGACACGGTTTTTTCTCCCCAAGCTAGAAGGAAAAAAATCAATAAAAGGAAAACTATTCACCAGATATCAAATGAGTTTCAGTAGATTATATTTTCTTTGATTCAAAGTGGAAAGGAATGACAAAAGAATATTACATTTTTAATCCCGCATAAAATATCTTTCTGGAAAAATATTTTCTGCATATGGAACTTAATTTTGGAGTTTTCTCAGCAATACTGTCTTTCATAAGCTGTACAAAGGTGATATACAAAACCTGCCCTCAAAAGATGTTTCAGCTTGCAGCTTCTGTGTGTTAGGATCCTCTTTAAGAGGACATAGAGGCAGGACATTTTAATGTCTTCTAACTACCTTAAAACAAACAAATCAAACCAAACAAATAATAATAAAAAAGCCTTTATGAGGAATTTGGTTGTGTTTTGCTGTAGTCTTTGAGAAAAAAAAAAAAAAGCTGGAGCAGGCTTGGGATGATGAAATTAGTACAAGCTTCTGACTACGAATAGCCAGGGATCAAACAAAAGATGATCACTGCATGAAAAAGTGTGACAATGGCTGGAACATCAGCCTAGGCAGAAGCAGCTTATGGATGGTGCCTGCACAGGTATCCCCTGTTGAAATTGCACAACAACTCCAATTCAAGTTGCCCTTGGGAAAGAAGGGCTCTTCACAACAGTGAACAAAACAGTTCAAATGCAGGAAATCAGCTGGAGCCAGTGAAGCTGAGCAAAATTAAATCTTAAATTTTTTCCTAAATTAAGTGTGAGTAATAAAAACAAACCTTAAAATTATACTTTGATTTTTGGATCAGTTATACCATTGCTTTACATCACCCAAAGATCAGCTCACGGTTAAGTGGGCAAAACTGTTTATTCTGAGAAGAAAATTCATCCTGTTAATCTTGATTTATGCCACTGTAGAGAGGCACCATGATCAGGCTGACAAGTTTTAGAGTTACTTTGGGCAAAAATAACTTATTTCAGACTGCGTCTCAGTTATGGGCCTAATAATTCCTCTTCAGTGTATTAATTTTAAAATGATCTACACAGTGATACCTACCTTAAAATCAAGGATGAGAAATAAATAATCTCTCAAAATAAAATAATCTCTATAAAATTCATAGCTAAATCTTAATCGTTCTACATTTATAGGAAGGAAAACTAGGTTTCTTAATTGCTGTCAGCTAACAATGTGGCTTTAATATTTTTCCTTTTGACAGATTTGTCCTGTTGCCAGGTGTATCTGCTTATGTTCTGTAATCTGCTTTGCATTACTTTTATAGTAATATTGCCATTGAAAGTGCTACATATAGTATTAAATAGCAGGGTGAGTCAAGAGACATGGGTTGAATGTGTAGTTCACAAATGAGAAGTTTGGAGGCTTCATCTGTGCGATGTGGTAAAAATACCTGTAACTAAATTGTCAAACAGTCTGGCGCTATTGATAATCTTGGCATGAGACTGAGCCATGCCAGAGTGCAATATCCCAATAATCCAGGTTTATGAATATTGCAGATTACGGATAGACAAAATGCGCAGGGAAGACTTTTCTATGCTGGCTGCTTTTGCTACAGTTTATTCTTCTGTCAGTATTTCCCCTATAAATTCCTTTTATTCATAGGTCTGGCAGGTAGCCATAAAATTTTGCTTCTAGTTGGAACTTGGCAGATGGTGTTTCAAGTCAGGAAAATTATTTTAAACAAATTTTTAAAATACATGAAATATATTGGGGCTCTTTTAAAAGCTGGAGGTGCAGGGATTTTTTTTATTTTATTTTTTTTTTTTTTTTTTTCCCTGAGGAAAAAGTATTGGTTGCAGTGTTTTTCACTGTAAATCCTCTAAACAAATTCTTACCTTAAAAAAGCAAAAAAAAAAAAAAAAAAAAAAAAAAAAAAAGACTGTTGTAACTAATAAGAAATAAAAAGCATTAATTTCATTTAAAGTGTACACAAAAAGGTACAATGTGTAAATGTTGAGGACGTATGTATTTTGAAGTGATTCTTTTTAGATCATTGCTTTAAATTACATACATAACCTATCACTGTGATGGCAGAAAGTTTTTACATGCTATTATAAGTTGTAAGGTAAATAATAGACAACATATATGTAATTCTAAATGTCCATACTGTCTCTTTTACTTTTCTGGTACCTACCTGTAAGTCACATCCACAGGTGTCTTGGAAAATCAGTCCATTGACAAATTCAGCAAAATAAAGCAATTTATCTGGTTGGGGGAATGAGTAGATATCATTGTGTCAGTCTGTTTTATCATCTAGGATCAAGGTAAACTTGGGTTGCACGTAAATGTCATGAAAGCAGAACTGCCTTTCTTATACTTCAGGGTTTGCAGTGTTAATTTGGGCAAATACCACCAGGACCACCACAAGTCAGCAGGAGTGAAATTTGATGGTGATTGTGTTAACAGCTCCTGGCTTTGTGGCAGGGTCTGTCCTTCATATTCTTGCAGCTTCCCTGTAGGAGAAATCCCACCCTGTGCTCTCCTCTGTCCCTTTTATCCCTCATTGTAAACTGGAGGTTTACTACCTTGTTGATTAATTTTAATTTAGAGCTCCAGTAATTTGTAGTGTACCTGTCATAGTTTTTACCCTGAAACAAGTCCCTAAATGACAGTCAAATGGGTCTTCATCAAATGAATAGATCAAAAAAACAAACCAGGAGGCACAGGTATTTTATGAAGAGATGAGTCTTTATAGAATAAGTACCTGACCCATAGGGCAAACATGCAATTTTTGTATGCTTTTCGTTGTTGCTGTTTTTACTAATTCCCCTATGCTGAAGATGGAAAGCATAATTTAAAAGCAATCAAAAATGTGTAATCACTGAAATATGATTGCTATTTCATTTGGCATCAGAATATGGAGAAAATAAAAAAGTCAAAACAGTAAAGACTTTGCACATTTGACAGTAGCACAAATGTGCCCAAAAAATCTTTGGGAGCTGATGGAAGCCCTCCACTTGCACAAGCATAATACTTAATGCTTATACTTTTATCATTGTTCTCTTTCCACTGCATATGCCAAAGTGATGAAATTTTTAACTTTTGAGACCAGTTAAAAAAACATATTTAATAGTACCTTTATTTGGATGTTTGCAAATATATTTAATAAAGTAATTTGAAAAAATAATGCCAGATATATTTCCCAGAAATTGGAATCTCTTATTGTATTATGCACCTGAGGAATTCTGTGTCTTGGACTCTGGCTGACCCATCGCCCTGTTTATGCTGGATGAGGAACATGTGGTGTACAGTGTGAAGGTGGAAAAATCCAGCACATCCAGGTGCAACTTTTGAATAAGCATTCAGTAAAGCTTGCATGAATTCTTACTACTTTTTGGAATTCATGAAATATATGGAATGTTGTTAATGCAGATTTATAAGCAGGTTCAGAGAAAATTAACGTATCAAAATGTCCTGAAGATTGTTTTCCTCTTCATGCTATGTGCTTGAAGGCAGACATACTAGGAAGGACACTGTTTATACTGACAAAATAGGAGGTGCAAGAATTCTGACTTTGGACACTAAGACATAATTTTGAGCTGTGCTACTCCCATAATGCACCATATCCTTCCCTCTCCTAAGGTCACATCCATATCTGTAAAATGGACTTAATGTGTAAGCTTAAAATTTCAAAAAAGTCAAAAAATACTAAGACTGGGTATTGTTATTTGTTGCATGAAAACCAGAATTTCTTCATCTGTGACAAATTTTTTTTTTTTTGCACTTGTGCAAAAAAAACATTTTTTTTGCACAAGTGCAAGGACTGTGTATCAAATACTGTATTGTAGAGAGCACTGGAATTTATTATCACCTAAATTTATTTTTGTGCTTACTAGGGTATAACTTTGAAGTTCTATTTTGGTAATGTTAGTACTGATAGTTTTAAAACAAATAGCATGCTTCTTTGAAAGGTTTTTAAGCATCCCATTCCTTCTTTTTTGCTTATTTTAAGATTCTGCCTTTATCTCTCATCCAAGTGCTGACAAGTGTTTGCCTCAGGCTGGCTACCGAGAGAGTAAGCAAAGATTTTTAGAAATTTATATTGCTTTCTTGGTTATGTTCCCTTTCAGAACCTGTGTATATTTCCCAAGGTCTGTGGCTTTTGGGTTGTTTGCCAGCTACATGTGCAAATCTGTTGTAATTCTCTAGACCACTGAGAAATGGAGGGAATAGCAGTGTTGGTAAACGTTTCTCAGTGTAGCTTCCATTTCAGATAGGGCAGGCTCAGAGGAATGGACATATTTTGAGAATTCGAATGTATATAATCCCAGCTACATATTTGAATGTACTTTTAAATCCCAGAAGATAATGAAATACTGAAAACACAGGGGGGGGGGGAAAAAATAAAAATCTGTGCTCTTGGTATCTTGGTCAGCTGTCCTGAATGAATGGACCTAAAAGCCTTAGAGATTTATGGACTTCTTGCAATAATTTATGGAATATTCCCCAAGGAAATAAAAGATTGCCATGATCCAGGGGAAGAGGACAGAGGCATGTGCTCCTCTTGTAAAAGACTGTTTTGTGATAAAAATGTACCCTGGATCTACACTTCAGTGTAGATTGTCAAAACCTGTCAGCAGTGAGTAAAACTAGTGTGTGTGTGTGTCTGTGTGTCTTTTTAAACTCGTCTCAATGATGTCGGTAACATGGAAATTGAAAAATAGCAACTTAATTTGCTTATTTTAAAATTAATGTAAATGCTTTTGGTACTTTGCTGCTGATTCTTTTCAGCAGGAACATGGATGTACTCTATTTAGCTATTGTTAGACACAGAAATAGCTGCTGGAGCTGGGTATCCTAATGCAGTTGCTTTCTGCTCAGAGTTGTTAGGGTGGGAACCACGATTCCTTCTCCATGCCCACAAATTCCACGTTCCCTCTGTTACTGCTCACAAAGAAGGAAGGAGGTGATACAGACTCTTTTCAGTGCCAAAAGCCTCAGCTAGCTCATAGGTGCCAAACAGCCAAGCAACATTTCATCCTTTCCTGGATGCCAAAAGCCTCAAGTATCCCTGCTCCACCTGCCAAAACCTCCAACTTTGTCCTGACAACTCCTGCAGTGCAGGCCTATGTTGTCAATATGAAATTCTGCAACACACTGACAGTGGAAAATCTGGATGCAGTATAATATTGAAAAACATGCTGAGATTCGCCTTCAGTTTAGTATCAAAATGAATTACACTGTAAATATTTCCTGTGTGTGACTCTTCTGCATGTTTTATTTTCCAAAACTTGAATTTGAATTTATTCAAAACTGCTGTAGAATGAAAAAATAGAGCAGAATTCAACAGAGTGTTAAACTACATCTGAGCCCCCAGATGTGTTCCTTCATGTAGCCGTACAAGTCCATCCTTCTTGCTGGTCATTCTCCTGGTCTGTCACTGAGCATTACCAGCTTGTGTTTCTGAAACACACTTTTTGTTACCAGACGCAACTTCCATTTTGCAGTTGGTTCCTAGTGCATGGACAGCCTGAGAGTGGCAAGGCCAAATGCAAGGAATGCTTAATGTAACTGAAATAATGTTAGTAATATTAAGACTAATTACTCCAAAACATCTGCTTAAAATAGCTGCAGTTATTCCCAGGTGTCTTTTGTCAGTCTGAAGTGATGCATTAATTTTTTTCCCCTCTCATGGTTTTCTGCAAAGGATTTTATAATTCCAGATATGTTCTCTTCAGTGTAAAGAATAATGTATAATTTACGTTGCTACATATAAAGAAAAGATTTATTAAATTTAATGACATATGCAGTGCACAATTAGGCAATATATAATGCACCCAGCAATAGTGGAAATATAGCAGGAAATGTCTTGAAATCAGTCATAATGAAACAAGTGGAAGTTTTTTCTGCTAAAATCAGGTAATGCAAGATCTCATTAATGGTTCTTATTTGTCTGGAAATAAGTTTTGACTGTTCTTCTATTTAGTTGCTGCCATAACTGAAATATTTTTTCCCTAAATCTGTAATCTGCATTCTACACCTTACTTAGATGGTGTGAAATAGAGGTGTAAATCATTTTTGTATGTGGCCTTAGCAGGGAAAGAGATTTCTAGTATAGTTTTTTGCAAAGCAATGGGCATAACAGCCGAAGCTGGAGGTGAAGGATACTGTTCTGAGGCCGGATAGCATCTCCAGTGGTTATCGGCAGGTAAATACTTGTTCTTTTAGTTATGCACTCTGCTTGTGAATGCAGTCAACAGTGCAATCTGATACCTTTTCCACTAAGTGTAGTGTCTGGAAAGAGGAATCTGGGAAACGCATCACAGCTACTCAGGCAGGATATTTTCCCTTCAGTGCCATAATTCCTTGCGCTGCCTCTGTTTGGAGGCATTGCAGGTACTAGGAGTAGAAAATGACAAAATGCAGTGCTGTGTGTAAAGATTAGTGAACAGCAACATAACCTTGTGCCTTGGAAGTCTCTGGAAGTCAGGATAGTGTTAATAGTATTTATGGGTTGTGAGAGTGGGAAGAAGCAATAAAAAGGAAATGCTTCATCTCTGTTCAAAATACCATCAAGGGTGAAATCCACTCCAGGGAAAAAGGCCAGTATTGAGCTTTGGGTATTGCTTAATTTAGGCCTTCAGTGGGATCGAAGTGGTGTTTATACCCTCCAGTAGGTTCTCTCACTTGGACAGATTTAGTCTGAAGAATCTAAATTCTTTACAGAGAAATGTAGTTATATGCCATGTGTTATTAAATAGCAATATGATATAGCTGTGCTAAGAGTCCTTCTGGGGATTCTCTTTTGGAGTTTGGCATGCTTTTACAAATGAATAAAAACTGCTTTGATAAGAAGCTATAAGAAAAACCAAAGAGCACTCACCTAGGGATCTGCACTAACATTGGCATAGCAGCAGATACACTGGCAAATATTCCTGCATAACTAGGTCCTTACTGCCATGGCAAAGCCTTGTTTTGTAGCTATATTGCTCTAACCTGTTTGTGTAGAGCATCTGAAATTCCCATTCAGCACTGGGCATTGTCTGCATTGGAAGATGCCACCCAGAGATTGCACTGAATCACTGAATTGTGCCACGTGTTGGAGCTGAGCCCAGCTGTACTGAGAAAGGGCTTGCGGCATATCGCTGGGCATAGTGAGGGGTAATTGGGGTTGTGATGTGTACCTGGCAAAAGGACTCTGACCTGGGCACTCTTGCAGAAGAATCGACGTGTCAGGTCTCTCCTTCTTTTGTTACACATTGTTATAATTCCCATGTGTAAAACACTACGTACTTGGCTTGTGTCTGTATTTAAAGTAAAAATGTATGTAAAAGCTCTGGAAAACAAACATTTAAGGTATCAGAACATTTCTGTTGAGAAGCTGAATCTTTGTTGCACTAAATGCTAAACATTTACATATCCAAGCCTTATGTAATGGATGTCTGAATAATAATAAAACTGCATAAACTGACCTTCATTCTCTGGCACCACATCTCCTTTGAAGTCTGCATGACCAAATTCAAGACAATTATGTCATCCTTCATAACAGCCAAACAAAAGTTTGGCCAAATAGTCATTTTTTCTCCATATAACAGCACTGTGTTTGATTTTGCAACGTGTGTCAATGTAGCTGTTGTTATTTACTGGGTGTTACAAGTGACAGTAAAAATCCCCTTGTTTTAGATTAATGATCAGCCCTGGTAACATCTGGATTTCATTTATTTTACCTCAGTGCCCACTTTTGCTGTATTCAGTTCCTTTTAGCAGCACAGTGCAAGGCCAGCCCAGCCTGCATGCGCGCACAGCTAGCAGAACGTGGTGTTACTGTATATGCCCATATGTGGCAGAAGTAAAACGGAGCCCTGGACAGAAGAAGGGAACTTGGCACTAGCATTCCCCTCCTCCAAATCTTCCAGTGCCATACTTTCATTAGAGTTCTCCAAGAACAAGGCTGTCTCTGTCAGTTAAGGGTTGTCAGCAGAGGCTCAGATTGCACATTGCTGGGCCTCAGACCTTCAGGAAACCTTGGCATACTGTCATCTCAGCCTTTGAGGCTCAGCCTGTGTCACGAAATGCTTCAAAACTTGTAGTTTATTTTCCCCCATCCCCTAATTCAAGCATTTCAAGGCTCATGTGCAGCATCATGACTTACCCCTTTATTATTTTGAAAATTAATTCTATATTGGATGCATAGTTTGGGATGGAATATTTTGAACTATCTTTATCATATGTTCTGGAGTCGTTTCTGCAGAGAACGTTGTATAGGTTCCGAAATACATTTGCCTTAAATGCAATGCTTGTATCCTAACCCTGTGTTCCCATTTGGTACTTTTGGAATGGATACAACTCCAACTAACGTGGCTGGATCAGGTGGAAGAGTGGTGCCTTTTGCCATCTAGTTTTATGTAAAGAGCAGCAAATCGTCTAGGTTTTTCTTAAAGTTATGTTTATAGCTGTTTCAATTTATTTTGTCTGGTTTCACTACAGCACTGGCGGCTTTATTTGATCATGTTATGTCACAGGTGTATATGTACATGCGTACATCTACATGCATGTGTAGGTACACAAATACGTTCATAACGAAGCATGTAAACCACAAGCTTAATATATATGTAGTAGTACATCTGTTGGAAAATTGAGCCACTAAACAAAAAACACGTAGCAGAGTGTCACTACTGAAGCATATTAGAATCATGACTTAAGACAGTAAAAACATGAAAAATAAAAGTTAAGAAGCAAGCCTTGAATATAGTTCTGAGATACAATAATACTCTTTGTGCCCAATTGCAATTAGCTCTTGATTTAATTCCTAAATGAGCTTCAAAGGTTTTGTTGGTTTAAATCATGATGTTGGTGATCTTTGCTTTATTTTACTTTAATTTGGTACCATGGTGTAGACAAATGTAACATGTAGAGTTTATGAAACCAGACAGCTAGTAAATCAATATTGTTTTGCTAGTAAATTACGAAGGCAGAGCAAGCTGCTTTTAACTCTTTCCCATGGGACAAGTAGTTTGAACTAGCGGGAGTTTAAATCAACACTGTGGGCACTGAATTAGTCAATGGTTCTGAAGAGGGCTTTGTTGGCATAAACTTCTGCTTTGATCATCCTAGTATTTACAGCTTTTTAATTAGATACAGTTCAGAACAATGATTTTTATCAAAGCAGTTTGGTAAGTGAACAACTGGACATTGTTTAGGGCTCTAGATGGCATTCTGTCTGTTAATACCATGTGGCTGGTTTTAATACAATGCTGAAGTTAGGATTATTTTAGGCATTGCCACTGCTTTGTCCAAAGAAGCTTTGCATTTTACAAGAGAGTGTGACATGTACTGCTTTTTTTTTTTTTTAATATCATAAGTTTAAACCGTTCTTAGTGTACTAAAAACCAATTCTTTGCCTTGGGATTACAGAGGACAAACTTTAATTTTGCACTCATAAATTTGAAAGAAGTGACTCTTGTTCATCTTGACTTATTTTCATGTGCTGAGTGATTTGTTGGGAAGTGCTGAGCTCTTTTTGCTCGAGATTGAAGGCAGTTACTTCCATTTTCAGTGTCAGACATTTCAGAGTTGGCTTCTGATGTAAAGCAAGCACAACGCCAGTGCAAAAATTCCTCGGGGATCTTGGCAGAGCAGGGCTCTATCGTTTCTGGAACAGTAGGTTGGCTTAAGTACACTTTTAAAGCAAAGTAAGTGTTTGTAAAATTTGTAAACTGAGGGGAGCAGGAAAGTTAAGGAGCCACTGATGTGTTTAGACCAGTGCCTGCAGTTTGCTGTTCAAATGGTGATAGGTTATCTAATTAACAAAATAAATTCTTCAACAAGCTCTAGCTTTCTGAGGAAGGGATGAAAAAGTTTAGAAATTGCTGATGTTTCTGTTAGCAGTTTGGCTTTGTGGAGTAGTGCTGTTATATCAAATCTGCCTGCTCTTATTAATGCCTTTAAAAAGTGTTTGAGTAGTCCTTAGCTCTGTTTAAGTACAGCTGAGCTTAACTATGTGCCATTTGGGTTTCCAAAAGGACACTTGCTCAATATTATTGCTTCCAACTGCAATGTGAATGCAGCCTGTGTGACAGCTGATGCACAAGCAGAGCAGTTTGCTCAAGTTTTGTGGCACTTGATTATTATCATTATATTTAGAAGAAAATCCTTTTGTCTACATGGCATGGTACTGGGTCATATTCCATGTACGGTGCTGTTTTGAAAACAGCTTTGTTTTTATTGTTCGCCATTTTCTCTTCAAGTCATTAGGCTCTTGTCTGAGTCAACTTCATGGCTGACGATGAGCTGACTTTATCTGTACTGTTGAAATTTAAGGAGAATTTTGTATTACTTATTTTTTCTTCTACCATAAGATTCAAATTATAAATCCCTCACTTCCTTTCAAATTACTTTTGTGAGGGATTTTGGAAGAAAATAGGACTAAGTTTTGTCTCATGAGCTTACTTACGTTTTCTCAAAAAAAACACCCAAAACCTGGATTACTAAAATATGTCCATCTGGTTTAGTGTTAAAATGTATACAAATGTCTTGCACTTCTCTGGATTCAGTCACACACAAAAATCTTTAAAGTATTTTAAGCATTTATTTTTAACTGGCACCTCTGAAGACCTGAATGATCATTTGGATGTAATTTATGGAGTCATGTTTGTCTCTGTTCCTTACGTTGTTTGACCTTGGTTGGTGTTTCTGTGCCCTTGTTTTTTGGAAAGGAGGAGTGAAGATGCTGCAGTGCTATCAGTTTAAGCTGTTCCCTTCTATGCAGTCAAAAATGGTAGAATTGTGGATGTGCTGCCTCAGCTTCTCTCTCTGAGGTGTGACTGGGTGCGCACTGAAGTCAACAGGAACAAACTGCTGGCTGTACAATCAGTTTCAGTTAAGCTCAGGTGAACCCTACATCCTCTCACAGTTGCAGTTGTTCTGGAGCAGGGTAAACATTACTCAATATTCTGTCACTCGGGATAAATTACTCTTACCGCCTTATTCTATCTATGCTATGGCTTTTGCTCATAACTGTGCTAAGAACAGTCACATAATTATGTTTAGAGTTTATGTGCAAACGCTATTGACATGGTGATTAGAGTCACTAGTGTTTTCATCTCCGTCTGGTGGGTGTAATGCAGGGTTATAAAAAAATCTTAACTGCTTTATGATGACAACCCATCACGTATGTCTGACAGCTCTCAAGGAATCATGTTGGATGCTTGGTTACACAAATCTGCATGTGTTTTTTCAAGACAGAAATTTTAATGGTTGCAGGGACAGAGGAATGAAAGTAGGATTTAAGTGGAACGCGTGGTGAACAGTTGTTAAATCAGAAAGAAAAGTTTTGGGAAATTCTGAATTGGATTTTCCTATGCTTTCTTCATGAAGGAAATGTATAAAATATAAGTAGTACTCTCGTGAAGCAGAACATTATGGAATGATTAGATTCAGGTTGCTTTTTGACATAGAATTCTTATGGTAAGAACCTACCATGTTTTAAAATACTTCGAGAATGTTCTCTGTAAAATATTATTTTTCTTAAACTGGATACAATTCAAGTCAAAAATGACATTTTTCGGGGGTCAAGCAGATTTTTTTCTTTTTGATCCAAAATCTTTTTATTTGTGTTGTATGGTAATAATGTCTTTTTTAAGACCATGTGAGAAGCTTAATTCACCATTTAATTGCTGCAGCCTACAAATCATTTTAAGTCTTTCCTAATCTCTCTTAAATTAATAAGGCATTTTGTCATGAAGTTGTATTCTTGGTTTTCTTTCCTAACTGCAATTCTGGGGCTGCTCTTTATGAAAGGCTTGTGCTGGACATCTGTACGTTGGCAATGATAGTGTATTTGGACACAGCAGTCCTTGTGCAGAAGGCAATGCATTAAATACACGGCATTTTCAAACACTCGGCGTCTTTTCCCATGTAATTGTTGTATATTAAAATAGTAAATACATTGAGATATTGTAAATAAGCAGCAAAGTAATATACTCAGTACTAATTACGTCAAGCAGTAAAACATGTAACAAGTCAGTTAACGTTTTTTTCTCCACTCTACCCTCTATTTTTTTCAGACCTCCAGAATTACCCGCTCTGATGAAGATAAGGAAGGCTCCTGGGATGCCTGGGGAGCCTGGAGCGATTGCTCACGGACATGTGGAGGGGGAGCCTCCTACTCGCTGAGGAGATGTTTAAATGGCAGGTTAGCCACACGCTTATGTATACTTATGCTTCTGCAGCTATACCATATTTCCCGGTCTGCTAATTGTGTTCATAGAAAAACACGGATGCTTCTGTTTTTGAAACTAAATGCTGTATACAGATCAAGTGTCATAAAATCTTATTTTTAATTTATTTTTTTACTATATTAGATAAATATCTTAATGCTCAACTCTGATAGATCTTAAGGGTGTAATTAAATGTGTTAATGGAATAGCATGAATGATCTTAGTACGGTCAAGTATTAAGAGAAATCTCTGCTACAGGAATGCAAAGTGAATGCTGGGTTACCTGCATACAACTTGGATCTGAAGTAATGTTCAAGTGCAGTCTCCTCCATCTCTTCCCTGCAGTAAAACAAACAAAATGAAAATCCAAGTGACTAACTCTACATATAGATGTATCAAATGCTGCTTTATGTTATGAAAAGTTTTCCTCTGCTGGGTCTGTGCAGTGGTGCTGGTGGCCATATGTGTTCATGGATAAGATTCAGTGTAGCTTGAAGAGAACAGTGTATGCGGTGAAAAGCATTTACCTCAGTAGTAAAACTGAACTAATATAGGACTTGTTACTACAATCCTAAAAGTATGAGTAATGCAATAGGTCTGTAGTCAGGCGAGAAGAGATCCCGACCAGCTTAGAAGCATCTGTGTCAGCATCCATAATTGCTTGCTTTATTTGAGTTATTCCTAACCATTTTCGTAAACTGCTGATTATTTCTTAATTTTTTAGTCAAATGCAGTATCATCCAGAAAGTCAATTTCTCTTAGAGAAGGCTAATAATGTGATGTGCAAACAGCATGAAATACAAGTTTATAAGATGATTAAAATGCTGCCTATTTCTTTCTGTGCAGAATGCACAAAGATCTTTGAAAATAGCAATATTTCCAGCAAGAAGCCATGATATTCTACTAGTGTGCTAGTGACTGTGAAATGAGTGCAATAAATTGTAGCAATATAAATTCCACTGTGGTTTTATTAATATTTTTAATGCGATCCCCTGTGAAAAAACATGTGTTTTCCATACCTTGACAAATGTGTAGTTTAAAAGTTTTTTTTTTGTCCAGTGCTTTACTGTTGTAATGTTCAGGAAATGCACGATTGTGAAACGAAGTTTTCACATTTGTATGTATCATAAACATTTTTTACATGCACGTTGTGATATGATCATTCTTGCAAAAAATTGGAAATTTGAGACATGTAATTTCTTCAGCTTGGAGAACTGTACCTTCAGCTCAGCTGGTTGAACTCTTGCTTCACGCATCCATTGCTCTTTCCTTTTAAAAATGTATTTTTCAGTCTATTGCATTTTAAAAAGCTTTTTAATATTTGCAATTAATTTCCATACAAAAGTGAAAAATTTAGTCCAAGAGCTGTAAATGTCCAGCTATCTGTTCATTCTTCTTCGGTGTGAGGCAGGTCTTTTACAGTTTGAAGGCATTATTCCAAAATACTTTTTCTGATTTTAGAGATACCACTAAATGTAATTTCCCATTGAGTCATGAAAAATGCATTTCCAGTTCTTTCATGGGCTTGACTTCGCCATTCTTTAGAACAAGAATAGTTTACCCTGTGCAAAAGTGCCAGTCAGTTATCCACAAGTTTGGCAAGCTCTGTCCCTAAAAAGGTGTGAAATCCTCACACCCCCATATTTATATGAAAGAACAATAAATATTCATGACTTTATTATATGCCTGTTACTTCACCTACTAATAACAGACTTCACTATGGAGCTAGGTTTCACAATTCACATGTATGTGTTGTGAACCTTAGGAACGCAGGCAGTCTGTGAGAATTACATTTTGTTTAAAATTAGGAATTCTACTCATTCCTTCAGATCAGCAAAATTACATGCTGTTCTTCAACATATTGCATTGTGTGGGGGGATAAAGGAAAGTTTTGAGGCTGTTTTTTCTTTCCTAATAGAAATAGGGGAAGTAAAATTAATGCTTGTTAGCTATAAGCTTGATTAAAGAATTGCTTAGATATTCTGATCCTCTTTTCTTCTGGGTTACATCCCATGGATTAGAAGTAACTTGCTGAAGTCAGCATCGATCAGGCTTTGTGGATGCATTATGAGTTCTTTTTCACAAAATAAATGTGTTTTTCATAAGATTTACAGCAAATTGGGCTCACAGAGAAAGCCACATGTTCTTTGCTGAAGAGACAGCAGTGTAACCTGTTGAGTCCCCAGATCCTCTTTGTATTTAAACCTTGTATTTTGAGTTCAAATTATGGTAGGGCAGAAGTAATAAAAGTCTAATTTTCAAGAGTATAACTAGCTCTAAAACATGCAGGGTTGCAGGGTTTTGCTGTAATGCAGTGTAACCTTTTTTAATCTGTTTTTCAGGAACTGTGAAGGTCGGAATATTCGATACAAAACCTGCAGTAGTAATGTGAGTCTGGCTTTTAACCCTATTTTACAGCTTCTTCTACTTATTCAAACAATGTGTTAAAGTTTAAGAAATGCTGCTTCCTATTTAAAACCTTATAGTGGATAATTTTCTTTCCATCATTATTACCATTTTTAAAGATTTCGCTCTGCATGACACCATGAAGTTTCAAATTTAGCCTTCCCTAATGGGTATTTTCTTTTCAAATTGTGGTGCCAATTGTGATTTAGAACACTTTATATCATTTATTAGGAAAGTTACACATTTTGGAGTATTAACAAATCAGTTCTCATCTTAAAGTAGCAAGTGCTTTTCCTGGGGTGCAATCTTTCAGATGAAGCATTAAACTGGGGTCCTGATCGCTTGTGATCACTAGCGATACTACACCACTCATCACATGAACAAAGAGGGTAACCATCTGTGTAGCTTTCAAATCTTAAATTGGATAATTACTACTTATATTCCCCCTCTTTGCCTAAGCCCAGCTCTTTATATTTCTATATGTAAAAGTATGTATGTTTAGGTAGACTGGCATAGACAATTTCTGTGACTGAATATGAAGCTGGAGATTTGAATATGCAGTTACTGTTACTATGATGAAATCAAATTTTATTTTTACAGACACATTTTATGAAAACCAGTCACATATGGCATACTTCATGACGTGCACTCAACTGATTTGCAGTGATGCTTTATGCTGTTTAAACAGCTGCCTTCTTTCACACCAGATGTTGTAGTCTGTTCAAGGTGTGCAGCTCATGCAGGATTTTGTGATACCACTGATCAACAGACCATATGCACAAACATAATAATTCATAATGGGGTGGTTTATGATCTGCAGTCACCTCCTAGCATGGGTTACCTTACAGTACAATATGACATCCTTACAATCCTGTTCCAGAATAGAGGGAAGGTAGACAAAGTAAAAGCATCTTATCTCCATTTTGCTGTAGTGCATTTGATTCATCTGCTTCTGCCTCTGGGAGAAAGGTAACAATTTTCACACAAATACCCCTTAAAAGGTGAGCTCTGCAGTTGCCTTGAGTTGAGTTATACCCAAGGAAGACCAGCTGATAATCAAGGTGTTGCCAACCCTCTGATTTCTGCCTGTGGCAGGCAGCTGTGAAGTATGACATGTGCTCCTTAGGAGACCTGACTCTGGAAGTTGCCCAGTAAATATGTTGAATCAGTGCATCTCCTGGAAGAACTGGCCATTCCCACTCTTCATTTTGCCACAACTATGGTTTCTTTTGTGCCAGTTGGCTTCTAACCTCCTCAGGAACAAGTCTTGCTAGCACCTTGAATTGCTCTAACACTCTACTTCTCTGTGTTGGATGGAGTTTCCACCACTGGATGGAGTTTTTTCTGCTGGCAGAAACTAGTGGAAGTGATTAATGAATCAGGTCCAGTACATGCAAAAGCCAGATCCTGGAGACAAACCCTGTCACTTGACCTTTCTGAAGTAAAGGCCTAGTAGTTTAGTACACAATGTCCTTACCTAATAAAAATAATAAGTAAATAAATTTTAAATAAATAAAAATACCACACACAAAAAAAATCAGTCTCTTAAAGCTGTGTGATAAATTGCAGCCAGCCAGTATGTAAGCAATAAAGTGCCACTGTATAAAATGTTTGCTACATTCCTGATCTAGATAAATGTATGTTATATGCAATAATCTACTTCTCCTTGCTTGATGCAGTGCACTCCAACTTCCTATGCAACAGTGTAAACAAGTCAATGTAGTATACCTCGTTCCTCCAGTGAAACAATTAGGAAACTACATAGTGTACAGAAAAAAGAGAAAGATGAGATCAGTTTGTGCATAGACCTCTGTTTATAGCAGAGGTTACATGCTTTTTGGATACATAAGATCTGTTGCAGACACTGATTGTATTGAGGATTATGCAGTAAAAATCTTTGGTGAGAATGAAGGTACTCAATACCATATCCTTTCTGAACTCCCCGGGAGTTTTTCTGAAGTCACTGGGACCTGTTTTTTAACTTTAAGACTTATTTTAAAGTGATAAGTGGCTAGCATCTTGTATGTGAATCTGTTTGAATGTATGATGATTCAAATGTTAATTTCCAGACAGGAAGCTGCATTTACAGTTCTGCTTCTGGGGCATGTCAGAAAGGGGTCAGGTTTCTATTTCAGCTCAGATAGAGCCAGAATCTCTCAGGAACTGTTTTTTCCTAGATTATGGATCAGATAATGGAGAACTCCAGAGAAAAATAAATTTCAAGAGATTTCCATTGTTAGTGCAGTGGAAAGTTGATCTTTGAATTTGGCCTCACTGAATTAAAACCTAGTATTAGACCTGATTTAACCTTGAAATGGGAGCTTAGACCTAATGCCAGACTAGGGCTAGGCCAGTCCTCTTTCAAATGATATAATTTTCCCCAAAGTATTATTTCTAATGAATGTTTCTCACTTTAAGAGTAAAATTTTAGTTTGAAAATTAAGAGTTTAAACTAACTTCTTTCCATATTAGTAGGTATTATTTTTAACCACATGAGACATTCAGTATATATACAGTATAAAATTGTCTGCAAATGTAATTTTGCTACATGATACATTACACCACTAACATCTATATTGGGGAGTACAAATGAAGCACAAGTTAATGTGTGTGTCATTCTAATGAAAAGAACAAGAATCATTTTACCAGAAAATTGGTTTCATCTGGATTTGTAATAGAATAGTAGTAAGTTCATTGAACTCAAGCATAGTTCCAGAATAATATTAGTGATGTTTCAATCAAAAAAAATCAATTCAAGGTCTTAGCAACAAAATAATTGCTGAGATTGTTAAGGCATACATATGTTTATCCTGCTTATCTTTCTATCTATAACTGGGATGCCATGTACTTAGTCTCTTAAAACTGCATGTGTGCTTTCAGCTTTTCTTACAGAAACTTTAGAGAAATAAACTATAGAAACTATTCATTATATGTTCAATGTTCAATGTGATTTTCAGTCTTTCTTAAACCCATTTTTTATATTTCCATTTTTGTATATACTGTTACATTCTGATGCTATGATGTGCACTATATGGAAGTGTTTAAGATAATCCTTTAGGGTCTTATTCATAGAACAAGTTATTTGGGTCATTTCCCCATAAATTTCACATTCTTACGTGCCAAAAAGTCACTTATATGTTTGCCAGAGTGACTCTCCTACAGTAAGAAAAAAAAACATTTTGTAACAGATTTGCTCAAGTTTTATTCCACTGTAAACTTTTATTATATACAGATAATGCTCACACCTGTTCAGCATATTTATGGTATTATTGTCCCGGTATCCACCTATTAACCAGCTCATTTATCCTATTCAGAAAATCTTGGCTGATCTATCTCTGCTCTATTTCTATAATATTTCACTTTGAGTTGCATAGTTTCTTTCTAATCTCTTTGCTTATTTTTTTATTTAATAATGCTGATGTACTCTATAGCTATCCTGGTTAGGTTTTCTAGCTCAGGTATCTTGATTTTACTAAGAAGTGGACTGAAAATTGCCTCTGAATAAGTTAGAACCTGAAGCTAGTTTCAAAAAGAAAACAAAACTATGACTTCATCAGTTTTGGCTAGGTTTCAACGAAATGAGATTCAAAGAACAAAACTAGACAAAGGACTAGACTTTCTTTGGTGTCATCATTTTTACTGGGAATTTTCTTGCCTTCTCTTTTGAGCTTTTTTCAGCAGAGTAATTGTTGGCAGGAATCACAGGGTCTGATGCAACCTTCATATTTTGTCCATGAACATTGCTTACAAAGATTCAGATTTCCCAGGTTAGCTTTGTTTTCAAAGACTGTGAATAGTCACTGCCAAAACTAAAACGATACATTTCATAGGAAGCCAGCTCTTAAATGCAGTAGTTTTAATGATCTGTCACAAAAAGAATGGGAGATTATGTATATAATTTTAAACTGCATGGTAGTGATGTCTAAAGCATCTTTTTCAGATCTGCCCGTCTAATACGTTCATAAGTCATGTCATAAATACAATTCATTACACTATGAAATCTGGATGTGAATATTTTGCCAATGTTTTCATGTATTAGACATCATAGATAACTGTTCAGCTCCTTATGTTATGTATGAAGCTATGAGTGCCCTGGCTTTGGTTCAGTGGTTTGAGTACAAGGCAAAAGAGATTGCTGAATTTAGGAAATCTGAAAAATCCTGAAGTTGGTAGAAAAAAAAAATAATTAAAAAATGAAAAAAAATTGTGGAATATTGACAGGGTAGGGGGAAAGAAGGAATGAATTGATATCTGAAATAGATTAAAAGCACAGAGTAAGAACTGGGGCTCCTGTATCATTGGCTGACAAGTGGCCTTGCCCACTTCCCACACATGCTTCTTTGCCTACCTCTCCCACATCTTGCCCCCTCATTTTTCCTTTCTACTTTTTAAGCCCCCCCTCACTTTTCTGACCCAGTCCCAAGGAATCAATCTGAAGTCTGAGTCCTCTTGTTGTCTTGATTACATTCCTTTCTGTGCTTATTTGTCTTTCTGTTTAGATTATAAACTCCTTTCTTTATACAAACGTATATTGCTCTCAGGAAAACGGATCTGAACTCGGTTGTCATCCAAATTCTGATATAAAGTAAATGATAATTTCAGCCTTTGATATCCCTTTGTGATGTTCCTCTTAGGCTCCTGCTTTTGAACACAGCTCAAACATAAAGCAGGTGGAGTTGGCATGTGAATCAAGAGCTGCCACGGTCTCTCTGTGTTCTTTGAAGATGCCAAAAGAGAATAGGGAGATGAGAATTCACTTGCTCTCCAGCAGTCAGGAAGTGAGTGGAAGGAAGGGGCTGCATTGTGTTGAGTCAGTGAGAAGCATACAGTAACCATGGGTTGACATCCTGACACTGTGGTGTTTGTGTCTTGGCATTGCATCAACACCTAGAGATAATGAGTTGTAAGAACAGCCTGTCAAAACTCAGCCTAAGGACATCGCTCTGCCTATTTTACAGATAGCATTTTAGTTCCTTGTTATGAAAATGAAGCTGTGCGTGGTTGAATAACACTAGTCCAAAATATTGCTTCTAACTTTACTTCTAAGTTTACTTCTACTATTTCTTATCTTTATCTGCTTCTCCATTTGCAATGGTGGAAGGGAACCATGCAGTATCCATATGAATTCTGGTGTCCTCCCTGCTTTTTAGTCTTGTACTTAAGGTAAATAAGAGGTGACAGATAAGTCCAAGCCAAATTCTGTTCTCATTTACACCCATGCAAATTTGGAGAATTCTCCTGGAATGATAGTAAATAAGGGTAATTTCTAACAGTATTTGCTTGATGTTTTTAGAAGCTCTCACTTTTGGGATTTTACAGAGGCAAAACTCTTGAAGTGTTTCATTAACTGTAATTTCAAATTTTCCTTTTCTTATTTCATCATGTTATTGTTTAAACAAACTAGACTCAAGCTAGAAGTATCCCAGGTTAAAAATATGAAATGTACTAGAATAATTTTGATTTACTCTCACTGAAAGGTGTAGCACCAGGCAGTGTTGAAAAGCATTGCTGGGAATGGTCAGTGAATTGCTCAGTGCACTTTGCAAAAGCCCCTTGTGCTGATCTATAAGGGCACCACTGATTTTAGAAGTTGTTTACAAACTGCAGATAAGCCAGAGATATCTCTTTGTTGCTGTTTCCTATAGTGAAGATAAAAATAATTATTAAAAAAATGAGGTAATGACGAAGTATCATGCTAATGCAGTACCAACTCATCGAGATTCATATGACAAAGTGGTGTCAGGAAGACATTGTTGAGGACACTGGAGTGAATTCATACCATTCTTATGTATGTTTTAATCTGTAGTATCATGTAATGTGCTTGCTGCTTCATTAGTTTTTTCAGGGGAGGTTCAGTTCTCTGGTAATGTTGAAGCACAGTTCAGGATTAGTATTGTTAACTAATACCTAGTAATAAGTTCCAGGAGTTCAGCTGACACATCACAGTCTTTCAGCCTTATATCCAATGAAAACAAATCTTTGTTAAAATCAGCCTCACATCTGGCATGTATGTGCAGTTGGAATTCTTGGAAGAATATCCTTTCAGTCTGGCATATGGACTGACACTGGACATACTTCTAAGTGAAGTCTTTGGTGAGAGATTGACACACTAACTCCTTTGTCAGTACTTTACCAAAGTTCTTTTTGAATAAATCAATATTCATCTCCTTTCCTGTCACAGTTTGGGTGCAATGTTTTGTACAGGGAAAAAAAAAAAAAAAAAAAAAGAATATTTCAAACTTTGTTAACAAGGCTTTTCTTGTATTTTGTGCTTTACCTATCTATGCTGAGGCTCTGTATGGGAGGAAGTATTGAACTGTCTCCTTAGAACCAGCACTATATAACCGTTACTGATTTGAAGTATTTTTTATTTCAACAAAATAAGTTTTACTTTTTCTCTTGAGGTGTCTTTTTGTAATTATAGCAAAGGACAAAATTCTGGTGTCTCCTAACAGTCTTGCCCCTTTTCTGAGCAATACTAAACAATTGATTTACAAATTTTTATTTCTTTTTGTATAAGTAGCCATGTAATACATCTGTCATCACTCAGATGTATGAACTGATGAATCAGTGCAGTGCTTTGAAATCCTTAAGTGAAAGAAGCTATAGAAAAAAATTAAATGCCAAACCTCTCATTATAGTAATTTAAAAGATATAGATTCCTTTAGAAGTTAGTTCTCATTACAGAAACAGACTTTAGAAGTGAATGTACAACATGGTGTCATAAAAAGTAGCATTTTTAAACTATTCTCATGTATCAGTTGTGTTATTACTGAATATGGTTAATATTCTGTTTCCTGTATTGTAAGCAATGGGTTAAGGAACATAAATTGTTTTAATACACACAGTAGAACACTGCAGTGTGACATATTTAAGAGTTGTACTCGATGATCCTTGTGGGTCACTTCCAACTCAGGATATTCTGTGATTCTGTGATATTTGTTGTAGCAGATCCATCCCTGAAATAAGCCTAACTGAACATGTTCTAATTCTCAGATAACTTTATTAAAAATACAGATGGTTCACTTTTTAAATAAATAAATAAATAAATTGTTTTCTTTGATTTGTTTTTAGGACTGCCCTTCAGATGTTGGTGACTTTAGAGCACAACAGTGTTCAGCCTACAATGACGTCAAATACCAGGGACATTTTTATGAGTGGATCCCTGTTTATAATGATCCTACTGCACCATGTGCCCTGAAGTGTCAAGCTCTGGGAAAGAACTTGATTGTGGAGCTTGCCCCAAAAGTTCTAGATGGTACTCGTTGCAATATCGAATCCTTGGATATGTGCATCAGTGGAATATGCCAGGTATGTTTGTAGTGGAAATCCGAACATGGCCTTTGTTCTGTGGCACTTTGCACATGAAGTGACCACTTGTTTTTTGTTTTTGTTTTTCGTCTTTATGTATCAGTTTTCTTTAGAAATTTTTGCAAGTAATGCCATCTGGATTGTAGATAACTTACCTTTCTCTTGCACACAGAAGTCCTTGACTGTCTTATCCGCTGATATTTTTATATACAAATAACAGGTCAATAACATTCACTCATTCTTGTATTTGTATTGCAATTTTTAGTCATGTAAAAATTACTGAAACTAGTTATAACCCATCCTTTGGTATGTCTGCCAGGGTATGATGAAATTACATAGCCTTCAGATTCATTTTACTCCTTCTCTACGTCTTTTATCACATTAACTCTGTTATGGAAAAAAAAAAAAAATGATATTTTACAGGCTCCAGCCCAGAAAGGCAGTTGGGTGTGTGGGAGTGTGTATGTCCGCCTATTACATGTGTTACTCTTGCCTCTTCATTTTATTGAGAAGTTCCTAATCCATGCAATGAATATGACTACGGTAGTATTTTTTTTTTATTTTTTTTTTCCACAAGGTGCATTCCAAAGATCTCAATTTTAAATTCCTACCATACACTTGTAATTTCTAGATTTCATTGCTAGAGGGAAGGTTCTGACTCTGATACAACAAGAAAAATAAAAAAGGCTTGCTCAGCTGCCAAACTCTTGCTTTACATACTTGCATCATATTTGCTGTCCTTTGATGGAAGAGGGAGTCTAACGCCTTCAGGATGCAGCCTCTTAAGATGGATATTCGCCTAAGTCCAATAATTGGGTCAGAAGCTCACTGTCAGAACAACAGTGGCAACCTTGAGGCAAAGAGAGTCAGCAGCATAAGATCCCAGTATTTTGCTCTGGCTTAGTAACTGGAGAACAAAGTGTGTGAGGAAGGGCAGCACCATAGTTCTTTGGTTCTCTTGGCTTGAATATCATCATTTTTCATCTGTCCCAGTTTTAGTTCTAGCCAGCTGATATTCATTCAGCATTGTGCCTAGTTCTACCCAGTCGTACCCAGACTTCTCTCCTTGTCTGCCTAGTCTCCATACCACCACCTTTTCTGCTTCAGCTGAAAGACAGGCTTCAGGCAGTTGGAAGCGTTTATGAGACTTCTCCTCGCACAGACACAGTCAATGTACAAACGTGCTCTGCATGCTGGGTTTGTAAGAGGCCTTTATAAGTGATATTAATAGCTTAACACAATGGCTTTTTGAACCAATTTCAGACTCAGTAACTTGGAACCAGTTATTCTGAGCTCTTCCCAGGTTGGTAACCATTATTATACAGGGTGAAGTTGTGATAGAATTATTTGATTTTTAGTGTATTTCTACTGGGAATGTACCTTTCTGTCTACAGTTGTTATTAAAATTATGCTATAAACTTCAGTTGGTGTTAATAGAAAAAAGCGCTATAATTTAGGTTTTGATCATGTCTCACTAGCAAAGAAATATTGTAATCTTAAGTTTTATAAACAAAACCATCTTAATATAATGGATATGTTATTGCAGTTATTTTCCTTGCTCTGCATCTGTTGTTGTGTTAAATGCCTAAAATGAGTGTGGCTCAAAAATGCAGTATGTAGTCTGGAGAGCAAAATAGCCCCATTATTGGGAAAAATGTGATGTTTGGTGGAAGACTGGTGTGCAGATTACAGCAATGTTAATATATGATCTGGACCTTGCTGTGTGTTTTGTGGCTTCTATGTATACTGCGCTTCCAATACCAATCATGCCAGCATACAATGCATCTGCTGCCTCTGAAATAGAAGAAGAATTCCTCACGGTTTTACCCTTCAAGAGACAGCATTTGTCAATAGTATTTCACAGTGGTATCCAACAGCATTTGTTGCCCTGCGTGTTTAGATAGCATATAGCTCTATAAACAATGGAAGCACTTGCAATATAATACATTTCTTTTGCAATATTCTTAGTGATGTCTCCTCTTTTACTCTTTTAATATCATCTTTCAACCTGGAGGTTACCAAAGCGTTTTGTAGATGATATATCTACAGAAGTCTTTGCTGTTTTTGTCTATTGCAGCACAGAAGTGTGTTGAATATAATGTAGCTTATGCAGCCCTTTTTTTTTTTTTTTTTTAGAATTTGACTCAGTCTTAAGGGGTTTTCAGTGACCTTGAATATCCAGAATCTTTAATACATAGCATAAAATTCACTTTAGCTAGGGTAGAACCAGATTTATGAAGAACAGTTGAAAGATATATTCAGAAGGGTTGCCTTAAATGTTTCTTATTAGTATTTTTCAGTATTTCTGTATGTATATTTGACATCAAATATTTGGAATCTTACATAATCAGTTTTTAGAATAACCCAAGTAGTGGCTCAAGAACTTAATCATTTCAGAAACAGGCACTGGAGCTCTTTTGCACTGCTAACCAGAATCTTTTTTTTTTTTTTTTTTTTTTTCTCTGTCTATTCCTTTTAATATTATTATTATTTTAATTGCAGAAAAATATTTTTCAATGTGAGAGAACATCTTTTGGAAAAAAAATTCAAGGTTATGACATGCTGTTACTTATGTGATTCTACTCATTTATAGCTTAATCTAAAATCATAAATTCTGAGTTGCTTTCTCTAGATTTCCTTTAAGCCACTGGCTATTGGTGAGGTATTTTTGCATTGATTTTTTTTTATTTTTATTTTATTTTATTTTATTTTATTTTGGTCTAGATTTGTTGGTTTAGAATTGGAAAATTTTAGCAAGGTATCTATGTCTGTATCAAGACCTTTGATGTACTTTGAGGTCTTACAATAATACTTTTTTAAGTGGTTCTGCTGTTATCAACACTAGGAGTTATTTACCAAAGACCTCTAAAGATGATAGTCATTTGAATAACCTTTTTCTATTTGTGGACTGTTTTGGGGGCAGAGTGTAAAGGTTGCTTTCTTGTGAAATGGAGTGCAGAGGGGGGTACTTCCTCAGAATCTGACACCAATCTTTGTTGCTACTCCTGTTTAAGCAGGAAAAGAAAACAAATTGACATCTAATCTTTCCTGGAAGAATATGGTTGTTTAGTCAACTGCTGTTAAGTTTGAGAGACAGCAAAAAAAATGTGATTCTCCAGGACTGTTGCTATAAGATCAGTCTGTTGGGTTCTGACATATACTTGGCATAGCCTGCAAATAACTTGGCAAGTGTTTTTACAGTTAACTCATCTAAATAAACATGTCATCCTGCTGATGTGGATATCTTTGCTTTTATGCCTGGGAGCACCAAAGAGTTAGTATAAGGAGACTGGCTTGCCCGAGTCCTTTTGCAACTGGTGCTGGTTTTGCTCATATATTGTCTCAGAAAGCTGGCAGGTTTTATAAGATCTCAGCTTCCCCTGCCACGAGCATGATTGCACTTTTCTCTGTTTCCTTATTCTTGGTAAGGTAGGCTTACTTTAGAGGCTGCACCACTAAGCTCACCTCTTGCATTCTTGTTCAGTTGATCTCCTGGGCAAAGCATGAATTTACAAGGGTGTTAAGTTCATATTGTTGAGCTTCTGTTCTGATTCTTTGCACTTCCCTTAACAAGTAGACTCAAACTAAAGAACGTTGTCAAAGAAAATCAGGAGACAACAAAACTGCTCTCTGGATGAGAGTTTTGAGGCTTCGGGGAAAGTAAAATCTAAAGGTGGAGGATGAGGGAAAAGTTTATTGGGAAACTTAGCAAGGTATTTTGGGGTTGTTCAAGGCTCAACTGAGCCAAGCAATTTAATCATTATTTATTTATTTTTAAGTCTGCTACTGCCTTGCTTATGTTACCAAAGCAAATATCTGGGTCTGTTGTGTTAAATGTGGACAGGTCAAAACTTCACTGCTGGGAGGATTTTCACACTTAACTTCTGATATTTTTTCTAGTCTCTGCACTACTCCCAACACATTTTTTTCATACATACTCATGCTGTGCCCATCTGGATGTGGGTGGAGACATTTAAAAACATCTGTATGTTAGACGTGTGGGCAACATTTACCCAGTTGCTCCATCTGCCTCAGGGCCCTGCCTCTCCTCATTTTTTTTGTTTTTAATTCTCTTTTTTTTTTTTTTTTTCCTACCAAAATGTAAAATGGGGTCTTACTTGTTTCAGTACCTAAAATGGTTACACTGATAATTTTCCTAATCTGGAGTCATGTGTTTGGACAATAAATACATGCATCACCCAAGAACTCTGGAGTCCTGAGGAGCAGCCTGAGTACTTTTGTCCTAGGCTGTCACAATTAGGTCAAAGATGATGTAAATCCTGTGGTGAACTTTCCATTTAGTGTCAGCAAGTTGTTTGTGTTCCAAAAAAGGCAGACACTACACTATGCTTTGTAGCATATGGCATAAATTTAGCTGACATCAGAACACATCCCATATGTCAAGTGGAGTGCCATTGACTTCTGCCATGCTGGTTATTTTCTGTCACATGTCACAATACGCCAAGTAGGTATCTCACACACTTGCCACCAAAGCACTCTTACTCTTGATGTAAATATCTGTCAGTTTTCATTGAAAACAGTTGCTGTAAGCCTTTGGAAGCCTGCACGTTTTTTCATGATTTTTCATGAGCTCTGCTCATGCTTAAAACATAAAATCGTATCGTAGCAGATTAGTAATTTCTTCTGATTCTGACTCCTTGTGTTTTAAGAGTTGTTTTCACAAAGTGCTAGCTTAAGGTGTTTTGTATCCTTTCCCTGTGAGTTCCTGTGGATACTTCTTTTTACTTGCGTGTTAAAGGACGTCCCAAAATGCACAGGAGGTTTGGTGTTCAGATACTTAGGAAGGATGTTTCTATCCAGAATTACCAGAGACTTCCCAGTAAAAACCACAGGAAATGGTAAATAATTTTGTCTCATTTAGAAATATATGTAGGAAATGAATCTACAAACATAGTTGTCTATAGCTAGTTTCTAATTTTTTATTATTGTAATGAATAATGAGGCATCAAAGAATATCTTATACTTTAAGGATGGATTTGATTCCTTAAAAATACAGAAATTTCTCTTATGTTTCTTCCTGAATTTACTCTAGTATTTAATTGAATGTGAGGTGTTAAATAGCTATCTAGATATAAATCTTCTAATTTTTACTCTTTGGAGTAATCATGCTGAAGGTGATGTGTTACTTAAGATAACCTTACCCTAAGATGTTGGAATAACTAATCACTGAATAACAGTTTACAAAGTACGTTATGGGGAAAAAAATAAAAAATCTCAACATCACATTTTTTGCCTTTTAGCCTTCAAACCCCAACTCATGGGAGGAATTGATTTTGAAGTAGCTTTTTATTAAGTCTTCTTTTATACTTATACCCTTTCCTGGGTACTGTTAAGTAGCCAACAGACAGTGAAATTATGTACAGAAGTACGTAGGAGCATGGAGAGATCCCAGTGCAGAGACCCATAACATGGCTACATATTTCTGCAGGCACTGGAGTTGGACTTTATCCAGAGTGACTATGGGACTTATTCATGGACATCCAATAAATCTTTCTGGCCTGAAGGTCTATGTACCAAAATCTCCATATAGCTACACATGTGTGACATCTCATAAACCTGTCCTGTGTGATTTGCCAATGCCACCCTCTGACATGGAAACTGGCATTTCCTCTCCCACGGAGGCTCTCAGCACTCCCCAAGCCAGCAGATTGCACAGTCAAGGGCTCGTTCACAGCTTTCTAATGTGACAGCCAACCTCAGCGTAGTGGTTCAATTGAGATGATATTATTGGTGACTCAAAGGAGGGCTTTTGTGGCACATAATGGTGAGATGCACTGAAAACGTCATTTGGAATCCCTTGCTTTTAGTTTACAGCTGTTCACTGCTGCTAGAAACTGTCATCTCTTTTTAGACCTTTTATTTTCCTCCACACCACTGTTTTTTATGGAGAAATAGAGCTGATGGAGATTTCTTACTGTCTGTGTTTATCCTTCCTTGTCAGATACGTGGTGGGTTCTTTCTGATCTCCAGTTTCTTATCTGTCTTCCTTTTTTTTTTTTTTTTTTTTTTTTTTTTTCCTTTATTTAAGTGAAGCTATTTGCCAAGTTTTGTTTTGTTTTAGTGAGCTTTGTACAAATATGATTTTATTTCCCAACTTAGCAAGGTCCTACAGCATGTGAACAATGATAAAGTCAGTAGGATAATTCAGGATTTGGTCATCTTATTGAACTAGATAACTTGCCTTAGAAGTAGAGCTTGCCTTGAACTTGTTGAACTAGAACTTGCTTTAGTAACCTTCAAATTCCCCAGAGCTAGGTTCACCTTCCTATAGCAAGGGAGATTTGGCTGGGTCCAGCCAGAAAGACAAAGTAATCTGATTCCATATATTGATTTCTTTTCAAAAGCATTCTCACAAGCAAGAAACCTAATGGGAATTTGTGTCCTATCCTCTGTATGTATGTGTATTTTCTAAAATAGAAACAGTGTGGGAAAGGGTACTTACTCTCCTACTGGGTGGTCCTATGATCTCTCCACTGCTCTAGCATGTGACAGATCCTGTAGTAAGAGTTAAATGTTTGGGGAACACTTTGTTTTATTTGATGGAAGTGGATTTGCAGAATTGTGGACCACTCCTTAGACTCTTGCCTTCAGATATAAAAATGTTTGCAGAAATATGTGGAAAGTCTTTTTTAGGAGCCCTTTCAGTATGCAATGAATTTTATGCACTGTATTTTTTATTTGTTATTTCTTTACATTCTTTTTCTCTGTATTGAGGGCTGGGGAATTTAAACATCATGGCATGTCTCCTCATGCCCATCATTCTGACTTATTTTATGTGTCTGTTCTGAGCTTTGGATTTTGACATGCATTGTCTTTACTCCCTGCTTTCTCATCCACAAACAACTGAAAACATGGAAGAAATTTTCTTGCTCCCAAGAAAATGAAGTGATGGGCTTGGACATACACTGTCAGAGTTCATGCTCAGGGTCCCTGAAGGGGTTGTAAACTGTTTCTTAAAATATGCTGACACACAGGTCAGCTTGTCTGGGCTGCTACTGACCTGCACTGGCTTGCTGGCAGAGACACAAGACCCTGTGCTACAATCAAACCTTCGTTAGGTTGAGCGTAGACATAACTGAAGAGTTATGAGACAGGACTGTGTGAGAACAAATCAGACCAATTAAATATTCAGGGAGGATAAGGCAAATTCTACCTTAAGTAGAAAGTATTCTACTTTTTAAAAAGCAAACAAACAAACAAAAAAACATTTACTTTCTGAATTAGAGGAATATCCTGGTATGTATCCCTCTGATATTCAGAATCACTTGTAGATGATGACCATGGGAAAGAGTGGGAGTTACTACTTTATATTCTCTCCATGGACATATTTTATCTGCGTAGAAATAAACTACAAGCTGAAGTTATCACAAAGCAAAGGATGTGAGCATAGACTGCAAAGTAAATGAATAGATGGGCTTTGAATGATAGCCTCTGGATTTTACAGCAGGGCAAAGAAAATGGAAAATACTGACTAAGGCAGAGCAGGATTTTCCCATGATGAATTTTATACTTATGTTTTTATTACCATAAATTCCCATAGCCATATTTAAAGTTATTTGTTGTGTGGATGCAGACATTCCTAACATCTGCCTGCACTGTGATTCTGTGGCAAGACAAGTAGGGCAGGAGAAAATGCAACAGATAGCTGATACTGATGCAACGAGATCTGCATAGTGTGTTAGCAGATGTGCCTGTACAGTTAAATACAGCTTTAATTTTTGAGTTTGGGAATTTTTGGTGTGTCTCTTTGTAGAAATAGAAATCTTTTTTTCTCTGACCAAGACCTCGAGGATTTTAATTTTCCCTCTTGACCTCTTGAAAGTGCTTCTAATAAACTGCAATAGAGATTTATTTTAGTGAGCATGTAAGGATTTCTCACTATTTTCTTTTTTCTTTTACTAGCAAATGTTGAAATAAAACATATGTCTTTCCTTAGTCAAGTCACAAGACTTGGAGAACATTATTTTTGCCAGAAATAGTTCTGAGGATATCTTGTATTTTGTGCAATGCTGATAACCTTTAAAACTATGTAGATATTTTTGCTCCATTTCAATCTAAATTCTGATCTCTTTTAAGGATGAAATAAATAATTTGGTTATGACAGTCCAGCTACTACTGTTCTGGTGGTAGGGCAGTCCCATCACTTCATTGGATCTGTTTGGTGTAATAGCCTACTTTTATTAAATGTTTTTCACACCTTGACAAATTTCACAGGCAATGAAAACCAATTCCACCTGGTTCACATAGTCTTTACACCCTTCAGCAGATCAGTGGCAGTGGTCCAAACAATACAGGATTCACTTACTGAGAATGACTAGCAACAGATCTGTCAGAGGAATATTGCAAAACTTAAACTGGGGAACTACTGGGCAACATGTATCAGGATAATTACAGACCAGTCAGGCCTTTAGGAAAAGGATCCCTGTAGAATAACTATCATGTTCCTGTTAAGAAATATAATTATCTCCATTTATGTATTCTGTAGTGCAGCTCCTTACGCTAGTACTTCTTTCTTAAATTAAGAATATTGGGCACTTCTGCTGGGTTTTCTGCCTGGGCAGATTTTGACTAACTGCCAGCTGAACATTTGTGCTACTACCCCATTTGCAGTCTATCTCATGAGTACACACAGATGTGTGTCTTTTGAAACAGCCAAGCCAATGAAAGTAAGAAAATGCAAATGTACTTAGAGTAGGCCTCATCTGGATTTCTCTAACCATTGTGTGGTTTACAAAGCAACTCTAGAAGGATGCTAATTATGTCATTGTGAGATGCTGTTGAGTTGGTTTGCTATTTTTATTTTATTAAAATCAATCATGTTAATAAAAAGCATCACTCCCTGACACAGGGCTTGCCAGTCCCTTGGCCAAACATGGAACATTGAAAAATGTAATGAACTTACATTATCATTTTGATGGAATCACTGATAAATGAGGCTATAAATCAAAAATACTGTTAGAATCAGCTGAGGACAATAAAGTAGTATTTAGCACATACTTGTTTTCAGTGTGGATATTTGCTGAATATTCAAATAGTCTGTCTGCTAAGAGTTTAGTCTAAGACACAGTAGGTAGAGAAAAAGAATGACACAAGTGCAACTTCAATCTTACTGTTTCACAGAATTTATATATCTACCATAAATAAAAACAGCAGTGATTTATTCTTTTGTGGCCACTTCCATTAGGACTACTCAGTATGGTTTTTTTTTTTTTTTTTTTTCTGGCTGCACCTGTATCTCTGGTCCCAGAGAAGCAGGGAGCCCTTTTCTAAAGAGAAATATTGTATATTATCTTATATATTGCTACATACAGTTTCATACTTTCGATAGTAAGTGGTACTTAATACTCAGTGCTTGTTACACACAGATCCCGGGGTTTTTACTCATGTTTCACTTCAGTATTGATGTTTTGTGAAGTGTGGCTATACCTTCAGGCTCCTTATTCAAAGCATAGAATCTTGAATCTTTAGCATTCCAGAAACATTTTTATGATTGACACACTCATTATTTTTATAATTGACAACTCACCTCCCTGGACTGTATTCTACAAAAAAAGGTGTCATGCCTGTTTTGAAGAAGAGGGCCTGAAGATGGAGGTAAGCAGTCAATTAAGGGAATAACCAAGTTAAGGAGGCCTAAAGCAATGGTCTAATAAGCAAAAACTCAAATTTCAAAATCTGATCTTGTAATGAGACCTGGATGGGCAGTTCTAGTCCTTTTGTATTCATGTTCATTAAGGTAAGACTGAAAGGGGCTTAGGCTGTGCCAGGTTTTCCCTACAATGCTTTTTTGCTATGTGGGAAACAAATAGTCACAAATCTGTCACTCTGTAGTCCTATTTTAATGGTGGTTTACTATAAACAGCTCCTTAAGAAAGGAACATTGTTGGATTCATATCTGCAAAGATATTTGTAATGTTCCATAGTCATCTCTAACAGCAGCAGCAATTTCATTTTTCTTTCATCTCTATTACTATGTTTTACTTGCAAATGAGTCCTTACAATACTTGTTCTATTTTTTTGACCTATTTTTTAGGCCTTTGTATTTGTTTCTGGATTTATTTTTTTTTTAACTTGACAGGGTCCTAATCCTTCCATTACATGGTTTGAATTGTCACTTGTTTCATTCATGCGATCTATGTTAAAATCACCCAATATAATTATTTTTGACTATGCCCTAAAAGCCTGCAGATGTTTTCCCAATCTGCCTATGATATTTATAGCTGATCCCTTTGCTCTGTAAACAGCTAGCAATGTGGAGTAAATTAATCCTAAGGAACACCTTAATTGTGAAAATCATCAGACCCCTTTGGGTTGCTGAGATGTTTAAGATGGGGAAGGTTGTTGCCATGTATCATTTAATAGCCCATGTTACAGCTCTGCATGCAAGTACACATGTACTCTTTTCAAATTGTTCCCTCAAACGCCATTTTATTTTTCTAGTAAAGTTATTAGCTAAATATTAATACCTTAACTTTAAACGATTGGTGTCAAAATACCATATGCTATACTATCTGGAATTCTGTGCTCGTTTCAGGCCTAAACTGTGATCCTAAATTGAGTTATTTTCTAAATTGTATCCTGGAATATCACTGCATTATCGGTCGATATAAATAATCTCAGAAGGAAGTCCACAAAGGGCGTATGGATCTAGTCGGACCTTTGCTGGCTGGCAAGCAAGCTGTAAAGCTTTTCCTCTAAGTCCCTTGCATTAGCAGCTAGTGTTCCTGCTTTATTTCTAGGGCATTTGTGTATTAAAAAATAAGCAATAACACTATTGAAACTGTCCTCTAAAGAATGCTGCTGTGCTGATTATCTTTTTTCTTCTTTCCATGTTGGACACAACAGTGCCTTATGTTTGCACAGTTGTATTATTTTGTTATATGTGATGAAAGTTTGTTTTCATAGTGACTGTGTGTAATAGCTCAGTTATACTGTGTGTTTATTATTATCATGTTTGGCTTTAAAGGCCTGGTCTTCTAAGTCCTTTGCTTGCTCAACACCCTTCTCTTACCAAAGGATTGCTTGATCTGTAGCCTACAAATATACAACAGCTTAAACTAATAAAAACAGCAATTTCTCACACAGAGTATCATAATATGCAGCTGAATTTTTCCTTTGAGAATTAACCGATGAGTGAATAAGCATATTCTTAATATTTAGGAAAGGAGATTACAGTATAAAATAGAAATGTGTTTGTGAGATCTGCAGAAAGATTACCCTTGCGGTAGCTCTAACAATTTACCTCCATGTGCTAGTATTATCTTCCTGTGATTAAGAGCAGGAGAAGCAGTGGGGAGCAGTAAATATTCTAAAATTCTACCCTAGAGTAATACAGGCCATCTCAGCTACTGGTTTGGTCCCCATCATAGCACCACCTGAATGTTTCAGGATCTTCAGGCCATCTCAGCTACTGGTTTGGTCCCCATCATAGCACTACCCGAATGTTTCAGGATCTTCAGGACATTTTATTCTCGCAGCATTGCTGTGAGGTGCAGAATTGCAGTTATATCCCTTTCACAGGTGGGGCTCAAAAGGCACACTGAAGTTTTCTTAGGGGGGAAAAAAAAAAAAAAAAAAAAAAAAAAAAAAAAAAAAAGTCTTGTGCTGTTGTGAAGTAGGGAATTGAGAGTTGTCAAGCCTAAGGCCACTTAGGATTAATTCAGCATCAAGCACTGAATTATTATATCCCTTGAAACTGTATTTGCTTTCTGATCCATGCAGTGGCCCAGTCTGCTTCTGAAACTGTCATTTTCATTCATTTATCAATGCTAATTGATGATAAAATGGGGAGATAAACTTGTTCGGTCATTTGTTTGCAATTTTGTTGTTGTTTTTTTTTTTGGCATCTGTGATGAACCCAGAACTACAATGGAAAAAAAAAATCTTCAAGTGAAAACACTTTAACCTCTAATTCAATCCTAAATTATAGTACTGGATTTGTGTAAGAGTTCCTGAATTGCTTCTGTGTAGTAAATAAGCAGTTGTTCTGAGATGGTCTGATTTACCACAGGAATAGGTTAATCTGTTGTCTCTTACAACTAAGCTTTTATTATCACTTAATATATCATTACCATTAAATCATTAAGTTAAGCTGCTTCTTTAGTGACGTTACAGAATCCTGTTTGTGTTCAGCACTACATCATTTCTGAGTAAGTGACGGCCAGCCCAAACAATCCCCAAAAAAGCCCCAAAAAATAAAATGACATTTTATGTAGGCCCTTGCCTAGCAGTCAGTTCAGGAGATCAGTTTGGGGATGATGTTCTTACGTTCTCTCAACACCTGTGAGCCCATCGGCAGGCCACAATCTTTACAAGTGGTTGTTTTACAGACATTAATGAAGAGTCTCCTGATATTAGCAGTGTTCCTTCCTTATGTCCTATAGATTTCTGTCATTTTTGACATTACCTAGTTACAGCAGAACATCTTTCTTGTGCCTACCAAACAGAAATGTTTTGTAGCTCCTTATGGGGGGCCAGCATCGAGTATATAGTGGCTTTGGGCTTCAAAAAGAAAGGTGGGAACAGGATTTTTGATGTAATCTATTGTCTAGTGCCTAAGCTGTTCTCTAGTGTGTAAACTTGCTTCCGTATGACCTGTTGTGAAGTGGTTAAAAAGAGGTAAAAATTTAAGAGGTGCTATTCAGTGCAGCAAGTCTCTCAACTGCAGTACGATAGCTAAAGCAGTTAACTTTCCTCCAAATGCCTTCATCTCAAGGGAGCGCGGGATGCAGGGAACTGGGAACGTAAAGAGAACAGGAGTGGGAGAAGGGGCTGCTTTGCTGCCTTTTCTGTAGACAAATGAAACTCAGAGGTTACATTTCTCCCTGTTTGGCACTGGGCGTGCAGCGTGTGTGTTAACTCAGGGACTGGAAGACCCAGCCCTGCTTGTTACGTGTGGACTCAGTCCCCACCTCTCCAAGGGGATCGTGTGTCAGTTTTGGCATAGCACAGATGCAGTGAATCTTGGCAGCTAAAACTGCCCCTTCCAAGCATTTTTATATAGGAAGAGAAGAGTACTGGCCAATTTCAAAATTCTAGCACTGCTTTTAACTGTGAGTTTCCATAGTGCTTTCTATCCATTTGACAGTTCTGAGTTTGTTTAAATATATATATATATTTAATTTCCGTAACAAATTAGCTTGCTTCTCAGGGAAGTGTGGATATAAGAGGCATATAGGCTGAGCTGAATAAACTTGAAGCTGCAGATTAGTTTTCTTAACACACTGCTCAGCATTTGGTCCTCTCTGCAAGTTTCTTCTACAAAATGTTGAAGGGTAATATAGGTGAGACCAAATCTTTATTCCCCTTTCAGCAGAAAATTCTAGTTAATGTTTATTCCTCTTCTTTGCCTTCCCTTTCTCACTCCCATGTTTCTTGTAGGGTGACTGATATGAAGAAAAAGGAAAACCAACAAAAATATTTTCTTAATAGTTTGGATCTTTTTCAGTTCATGATTTTTCAAAAACTTTACTTATGGAATTTTTGCCAGTGATTAAATGTGGGTGTTTTTACAATAACCATCGCAAAGTTTTATAGATTGGGTCTCATATTCAGAAAACAAACCAAACAACCTGAATCATGCAGGTTTTGATATGAATGCCAAATAAGTTATCTATACCGATGTCAATTAAATTCTAAATGGCCGAGACACTAGATTATAACCAATGCCCACAGCTGCTCGTCTGTGAAACTGAAGGCTGTGTCCTTTAACTATTTAACTTGGATTATTTCCTTGCATTAATCCTTTCTCAGACGTAATTAAACAGGTGATGAAAAACAAATTGCAAATAGAGTTGTCCCTCATGTTGGAAAGAAGAATGCTTGATGGCATACATTCGCACAAGTAGAGGGAAACTGATTCATGTATTGCCTATATTTGTGTAGCGTGATGTATCAGTTGTTGTGGCTCATCATTAAAATTGTGGAAATGACAGTGTGCTTTTAAAATATATGGCAAGATATGCTTTGAATAAATGAGGCCAGCTCATAAAATCAAAAGGATAACATAATAAATAAAATTCCAGAAACCTGAGCATGTCTACTACAGCTTTGCCCTCCTTCTGACTGTGGTGTTGATGTTGGCAGGCAGTAGGCTGTGATCGACAACTTGGGAGCAATGCCAAGGAAGACAACTGTGGAATCTGTGCAGGAGATGGTTCGACATGCAGGCTTGTGAGGGGACAAGCTAAGGCACATGTCTCACCAGAAAAAAGTAGGTTGCAAATTGATCCTGTGATGATTTATCCTTGACTATGTTTTCTGCTTGTATATTAACACACATATTGCAGAGTCTGACCTTTTCACTATATACTTGTTTGCAGTTTTCCAAAGCTACTTACTCTAAAGTCTGCGCTAGATTAGTCAATTGAAATTCCATGAGGGATACCACACGTAAGGGTATAGCTAGGAAAGAATTTGAGATATGCATTTTTTGTAGAGCAACTTAATTCGTTATATCAGGAATAACCATCAAGATACACATCTTATTTTAGAGGGTGTCCTCATGTTGCAATGTGTGTGATGCTGCAGCAATGTTTTTAAATCATGGAAACATCTTATAGATGGTTTTATGGAAATTGTGGCGTGTGATTGAAAGTTCTGGTTTTCAACTTAACTTTGCCTTTTTTTTTTTTTTTTTTTTTTTTTTAAGGGTCTAAAGAGAGTTGAACTTCAGAGGCAAGTTAACTAATTCTATGGTACAAAAGGCACAAAGTGGGAGGGAGTAACACTTCTCATTGTTGCGTGTTTGACTCAAATTCTGGCATTCCTTCTCAAAATAATTAGCATCTTATTGTGAGTAACTTTGTAGGTCTCAGCAGTATTGAGAATACAAGAGAGGGATATCAGAATTGAACCTTGTACTGGAGTATAAGGCGTGCACAGGGGTTTGCCTCAGCTTTTTGTTTTCTTTGAAGCTACAATTTCTCTGGTTGAACTGGTTCTTCCAGCAGATAGTAGATGAGAGGAGAATGAGCACAAGCCTATGGTTTTGTATGCTCTCCACCCTCACAGGTGATGCTCTGTGTAATTTCATAACATGTCCAGTGTGCTTATCAAGTGGGAGTAGCAGTTGCCTCATCTATTTTTATTTATTTATTTATTTCTGGACACACAATGTGCATATAAGTATTTGTCACATGGAGATGGAGCCTCTGAGGTCTGCTACCTTCCTGCACAGCCACAGATGCTAGGGTGATGATCACATGCTATTAAAGTCAATAGTCAGATGAAAGCAGGTGTTCTTTAATGGAAGAAGCACCTGTCTCAAACAGCTGCAGATACTTTAGTACTGTTACAGTTCAGCCTGCAAAGATTTCACTAATGCCCTGATTTTGAAAGAGCTGCTGTATCTTAAATGATGTTTAATTCTTATTGCAATACGTATAAATATTTCTATGATATTTTTATGACACTGTTTGCAGTATGCTTCAATGTGAATGTAATTTGAAAAGCAATGTATGTTATCTTAATGCATGTTACTGTATAGTATGATTATTTGCATTGCATAAGTTCTGTGTTTCAATACATAAGGTAATCTAAACTAATGAATATTTTGTGGCAACCTGTTTTAAAGTCACGGAATTTTTCACAAGTCAAAAAGATCCTTTTTTTTAATGTTCTGGATGCAAGCAGTATACAGCTACGAAACTCAGAACTTTTGTTAATTTTCTTGGTATTGTGATAGTGGCAAAATCTTTTTCGGGTCAAGTTGTTCAACACTGTATGGAAAAGCTTCCATATAATCACCTTGTGTGTGAATGAAATGTGGAAATAATGCCATGCTTTCTTTAAGCTAATGGTAGAGCAAGATACAATATCTTCCAAAGCTTCATTTGGAAGCTTTCAGAGGTATTGGTGAGAAGTAAAAGAGACATATTTAAAAGGGAGCTTGTAAGGTTGTGAGCAGGATGTAAATTTTACTGTGCAATGAGGCAAATTAAAGGTTTGGAAGGAAAGCAAGAATCAAGGATTTTATTGTGAAAAAAAAAAAAAAGAGACATTAGGGAAAATAAAAGTGCCTAGGTATCTCAGTCCTAATTAAAAAAAAAAAAAAAAAAAAAAAAGCAGGCATTGATAAATGATTTCTCACACATGATTTACCTTTTTATTTTTATTTACCTTTTATTATCTTTTTAGTATGTTTTTATAAAAAAATGAATGCTTTTCTTTGATCAGAAAGCTAAAGAACACTGAAAGAAAGCTGACTGATTTGCAAATATGAAATGAACTGTCATTTCAAAAGTTCTTTATTTTTTCCACTAACACTTAATTGCCTTTGAAAGACAAAGTAAGTTAGACTTCTGCCAACAAGCCAGATTCTAACATTCTGTTAAAATGATTAAAGGTTTGACTAATGATATTCAAACAGAAAGTGTAATAGGTTGTAAAATGTACTGTCCCATTGGGAAATGAGATATCATGGGCCTGATGTTTCTAGCACTATATGCATGGAACTCCCATTAACTCCACTGCACTTTGTGCACATGGAAAAATTGTAGGATTGGGCCGTGATGTCTGCTTTCTGCACCATTATTGGCAAGAAATGGTAGGAAAGTGTTCTAGTTCCGATACCAAAGAAGAAGAAATATGCTGGTTCTGAAATTAACAGGGAATGAAGTTGAAGACACAGACTTGTCCTAATCTAATTTCATTTGATTCTCAAAAATCATTAGATACTTGCAAGTTTTAGCTTTCCTAACTTTTTGCTAAAAGCTTAATGCAAAAGATTTCAATACAGATAGCTTTGTAACATTTTTTTCCTTCTTGCCATGTGTTCTATTTCCTATGGTACTACATAATTTACCATTGGTCAATTATTGTCACATGCTTATTCAGTGCCATCAGCTGGCTCAGTTGTCTGCCAAACTGCTACCTCATATCTTTCTTCCTTCTTTGAAATCAATATATATGGAGCTGGTAACCCCCATTGTCAAGGTTGAGTGATACTTCAGTTTATATGAATGATTTTTTGCCAAAATTCAGCAGTCGGGTCAGAAACTTTGCATGCCAGGTGCTGAGTGTTTTGGAGAAATTTCAGCCAAAATAACTCAACATATTCCAAGGAAAAACATGTTTCCCGTTGTCTAAACATTCTTGAAACCTTTTCTTTAATATGTCTTAAAATCCCTTGTTGTACTTGATCACAGATCAGGGATTTGAAATTTGGCAGGCAGTAACCCTGTGTTCATGGACAAGTCTTTTTTGCAATATCTGTGCACATCAACACATTTTACTACAACCTTTCACGAAACAAACAAAAAAAAGCCCTTTTTCTTCAGGCTCTGTAGAGGCCTCTTGGATGTTAACAGCTAACATTTCTGAAAAAGTTTCCTCTTTAAGCATGCTCTGTGTTGCTACATGTCCTATGTGTGTGCAGTCTCCTTAGAATAAATTAACATATTGCTCTTCCAGAACTAAGGTTTTAAAAAGTGGCCTTGTGCTTCCTTTTGCTTTCTTTGCTGCAGTGTGGGATGTGTACCATGGGATGAGCTATCAGTGATGCTTCCTGTCTCACATTCAGGCATTATGGAAGGCACTTTGCAGAGAGCTTCTGACTCTCCCAAACTTTGTACTTCTAATGGAGAATGAGAAGATCATATGAGGAAAGGGATAAGACCAGATGAGACTAGCTGAACAGAAAAGAACTGACTTTATATTCATAGGGTGAAGGAAAGATAGATAAGAGAATGTGGGAGGAAAATGTGGGACTGGCTGTACAGATACATTGGGTCAATGAGTAAAAGGAAGAGTGGAAGACTGAGATTAGATAAGGAATCTGGGACGGGAAACAAAGTAAGAAACACTCTTGAGAAGGGGAGAAATAACTGTATGTAAAACTAGGAGAGGGAATTGGGACTGCTTTGGCAGGAAAACCATGTACGGGGAGGGATAGGATGCCAATATGTTAGCATTTCAGTTTGAATAAGGAGTATGCTCTTTGAAGCAAATTTTCTGATGGTCCTAATTGCTCATTGTTTCACATCATGGAAAGGTCTTGAAGGACATGAACTGATTTTTTTGGATGAAGCTAAACTGGAAGATGTGCCTTGGAAAAGCACCTAACGTTCTCCAAGAGCTAATGAATATGTAGTCTATGGGATCAGACTAGAGTTAGTTCAAAGTAAAGCACCAGAACGCATGGGAATAGTGCAGATGCTGGGTCTTCAGCACCAACTATTTCAGTCTACAGATTCATTGCTATTAAGTTTTATTGCTAGTAATGCAGGCATAGATGGACTGGCACTAGGCAGGTGACTCACAGAGAAAAGCCCTCTTTTGCCAAGAAGGTTATTTTATGGTGGTTTAAAAATAACAATGCCAAGAACAGGGCATAGAAGCATCTGACTGTTCCTTGTTCTTGGCAAGTAAATGTAATGCTCACTACTGGTGCCTATGCCACGTGCTGCAGCAGCACAGTGCTGGTCTGCACAGGTGATGAAAATCTCTTGATTCCTATGTTAACACACATAGCAAAGGTCTGCCAGGAGATTGTTTCCACTCCTGATAACTGATACAGGTAGTCCTGTACTACATGAGGCAATGTTTATTTATTTATTTTTTGTTTTGTTTTAAAGAACCTAAGAAATAAAATGCTCAAACTTATAATAAAGGGCACTTTTAAAGTTGCCTAATCATGCACAAGAAATCAAAGAAAGTTAGAACAAGTGACCTGTGCAGTTATAATTTACCCCACCATATGTTAGGATACAAATATTAATTATACTATTTGCAGGTCCTATCTGGCAAAGCAGAAGCCTGACATCTATTTAGTATCCTTTTAGTTCTGGCTTTTTGTCTTTGTTCAGTCTGGCCTCCATGGTTTGTTTATGACACTCTAGTTAGCGCTGCTCTGAAAAACATTTTTAATGAAGACATTGAGTGTCGGGTTTTAGATGAAGTCAAAGGATGTGCTCTATAAAATTTGACATGAGCATAGCGCGTGATTTGAAAAGGAGAGCTTGTTCATTGTAGGATAACTGGTTCTTGGTGGTTTCATTTGTTTGTTCCCACACACCCTAATAAACAACTAACTCTGTAATTCTACAGTGTGGAACTAGTGCAGACTGTACTGCACTTCTGTATTTCTGTGGAGGAAGAATACTGTCACATGTCATCATGGGAATTTAGTTTGGCTGGTTTATTTGGGGCTATTGTAGTAACTGTGAGGCCTCCTTTATTTACTTTTGTGATCTTATGTAAATAAATTCCTGCATAAGGACACTGGCTATTTCATTACTTAGTTTGTAGTGCATCCCAGCAAAGCCTGAAAATACTGAGATTTGTGTAATTCTGCATTAGAATGATGTTACGAATAGACTTTTTTTTTTTTTTTTTTTTTTTTTCCCCACTACATATTTTTGGGAGCTTGTAAGAAGGATATTTCTTCATACTTTTGTGTGTACTTGGAGTGTCAGGTGATGGTATCATCTCATCTAAATTTTCTCCAGTGCATACGCGTTTTAAAGAGGTGTCCCAAAAAAGTTGTAGTAGAAAACATATAACTAAAATAAGTTGAGGCCACAGTGTCAGTCTCAGAAGCAGGTTGTCACACACGAACTACTCAGCAGTACAAGGAGCATCGCTCTGGGCTGAGGAGTCAGACTTGAATCAGAGGACCAGCGGATGGAGGGATGGAGATGGGGAGGGCATGAGACTGGAGAGTGAAGGACTCAAGGACAGAGGACGTATGCATACAGATTTTGCCATGTGACTCTTAGGGTTAAGTGTATAACTGCTGCTGTTTTCAGTAGCACATACTTATCTAGGTCAGGTGCCTTTTAAAGAGCATATAATTTATTTTGTAGATTCTTGTCATTAGGCAGGTTAGCACACACCCCAGCACCAGCGCCTATGAAATATAACATCAGAGCAGATGAGGGGAGCCGCTGCAATGTCTCCAAACATTTTGAGATTTTCAGTTCCATTGCACTGAAAGTTGTTTCTGGACTATTGTGTTTTGACTGCACAGAAGCCTTCAGTCAGACCTGGAGGACCAGCAGATAAGTGCTGAGCAAATACATAGAAAGAAACAGTTTTTATAGGCCTGAAATAAATCCTCTGCCCTGCAGTAAGAGGAGAGAAGGAAAAACCCCAACTGGCCCATATGTGAAAGAGTAAATGGGTCCACCATGGCCCACATGGAAAAATAAATAAAACCTGATGAATTGGATTGAACTCAGGAATGTGGCTCCTTTTTTTTTGATCCTGGGGATTAGCTCCGAGTCTTACCATAGCAGGGAGTCTTATCTTGCTCTCATTGAAATCCAAAATCTAAATCCACATTAACACCATAGAAACAGGATCAAACCTTGCCATCTAAAGTAAAAGCAATCCGGGAGCTTAATCAGCCAAGTGTTGTGTGTAGTGTGTGCACAAGTATTTGCTGAGAGTCCCAGGGTAAGAGCAGAGTGCCCATGTCAACCAGGAGCCAAAGATGCCTCAGAGTCCCTCCAAAACATGTACAGCTGAAGCAGTGATAGAAGAGAGGGACAACACCTCACCCAGCTGTTTCTTAGCTGTTAAGGAGGACTTTTTGACTCTAAAATCAGATTTTATAGTCCAATATTTCTGCATGTTTCAGATCATTTGGAACTTTTTTTTTTTCCAGTTTAGACAAGGTCAATAATTAACATCTGAAGATATGTAAGAAAAAAAGAAAAAGATAATTGGAAATTAGTACAGATTTCAGTGCAGCAGTTTTTCCCTTATGTCTTCATAAGAGTGCAGTGCTTTTAACATTACGGATCCTACTGATCGCACAGCCTAAGAACCATCTGTAAATAGGCTTACAGTGCCTTGTGTCCCTTTAAGGATATTAATGGCATGGTTACAGCTGAAAAGCAGAGACCTTTGGAATATATGGTTTTGGAGCCAGAGCTGGGTAGCCATAAGTACCACCTGGTAGGAAGTTAAAGCTGTCTTTCAGGAGAAACTGAATGAGTCCCTTAGGTCAACGCAGTCCCGTTGTCTTCCGTCTTCCACTCTTCCACTTGCTTATCTTCATTCAGAATTTCAAAAAATCTTTTTTTTTTTTGTTTTTTTTTGTTTTTTTTTTTTGTTTTTTTTTTTTTGTTTTGTTTTGTTTTTCATCCCTATTATTTACTTCATCACAGGATAAGGCTGTCTCAGGCCGTACCTACCTCAGTAAGATACAAGAATCTCATACTGTCAGACTGCCTGACAGTACTGTGGGGCTGCAGAGGTCAAACACTGTTGTGGTGGTGAACTTAGTCATCTCTTCTAATGCAAATAAAATACTTTCTGGTAATATTGTTTCTGCTGCAGAGAAACACCAAATTTAGCACCCCCATGAGACTTTTGGACCATATCAGAGAGTGCTTTGGTGAGGGTGGAATGTCTGTAGTACTGTTAAAGGAATGCGAAGCATCCTGAAAAGGGATCAACAAGGCCTGCCGTGGTGAGCAGCGCTTGCTGTAAGGAGGTGGAGGAAGCACAGCAGAATGACCCTGGTTGTTCTCAAGAGGAGCAGTCCTACACATCTCTGCACATCTGCAAATCTGGGCCTCGTCCATTAAGTGCAGAGTGCCCTTGGTTCCACTTCAAAACAGCAGTTGCATGTATTCACAACTGGTCACGATCAGACTCTTATTTGAGGCTTTGTGCTGTAACTGCTGGTTGGTTGTCAAGACGGGATACAATCCCTGACCAAGTAGGGACAGATGGGCCCCTCAAACCTGCTTTCTCTCAAATGCTGTAGAGCACATATGAATTCAGTAGTTATTTCCTTGCTTTAAAGATATACACATCCACTACCTTCTGGCTATCTTTAGCAATTTGCCTGATGAAAAACCAAGATGCAAGAAGATATTAAGTGGTTCAGTAGTTAATGTTTTTTCCAGGGCTCCTTAAATGTATTATTGTTCTTACTGTAGTATTTTGCACTCTGGTGGAATACCCAAGTATGAAATTAATAAAGATCATATTTTATTACATCCAAAATAAATTGTTATATTTAAATGACCTTCCTAGAAATTGGTGATATAAAAATTGTAACATAAGAAGGTGTTTATTTCAGAAAAAATAATTGCAGTATTTGCTTGAAGTATCCTGAACATTTGGCAGAATTTCATACTTATGCTAAGGAGATGTAAACCAGAAGCTGATAATTTAGCATCTACTATAAAAGGGTCTGGTTTAAAGTGGAAAGAAACATTCTTCAACTCTTTTTTAGTTCATACTAAACTCAAATATTCTTCCTCTAAATATTGTATGAGTAATTCTGGAGCAATGCATCACTGACCTTCAGCTAAAATTGCTTTTTGAATTTGCAAGAATGAGCTCCCAGTACCCCAGCCTCCTGTTATATGTTAATGCCGTCACCCTCTGTGGGGTGTGCCTGCAAAAGGCCCATGTTTGCAGGTCCTGCCTCAAAGCAGCACTGTAGCTGGGCCACAATGGAAATGGAAGAAAACATGTTGGTTCTTCTCCCTTTCTTTTGTGGATATCCTGTTGTGCATTGTGCATACCCTTTTCTGAGAGCACTGGTCTTGTTTGCCTGGAAGACTCTAGTCTACTGTTCTGACTGTTAACTCAGTTTGCCTGGGCAAATCATAGATTTCCTATGTTTGAAATGGAAAGTAATAACTTTCTACCTTTGTAAAATGCACTGAAGTAAGTGTGTTGTACATTTATAGATGAAGAGACTATTCAGGCAGCCAAGAGCTGTTTTGTATTGACATGTTCTATTCAGGGCTGGTTTGGTTTATAGTTAATTTTAAACTGGGGCTCTTACTGGAAGGAATGATTTTATATGGTCAGTTAGATGTAGACGCTCTGTTATAATATATAAATTATAGCTAATATATATTTGCTTTTAACTGGTCTGTAATTGGTTAAGGGTTGGTGTTAAGTAGATGATTTATTTCCTGTAAGTCCTGCCACTTATTAAAGTTGTGACCTGCAGCAGGAAATGAGGTGTGGGCAAAATGAGACTGAACAGCTGCAGGTTTTTGTAAGGGGGAAGTACTACTTAGCAGATTCCTTATGTCAATTCAGTGATTAGGAAATAAAACTAAGACAACAGAGTGTAAATATGTTCCTAATACAGTACTGACATCTCAGTTGTTTTTGTTAATAGCAAATAATTTTCCAATAGCAAGAAAGATTTACAAGTCCACGTGTAGGTCTTAATAGTTACATAGCATAGCAAACAGACTCAGTATACTGTACTTAATAAAATAACATATGATTATTTTTAATAGAAAAATTGTGAAACCTGTTCAATATTTTCTTAGACACATTTGACAGTTTTCAGTCTGTGATGTGCAAATTCCCTTATGTAGGATAACTTCTAAAACAGTTCTTTAATTTTCCTAGGGGAAGAAACCGTGATTGCTGTACCACATGGGAGTCGCAGTGTGAGAATTACACTCAAAGGACCAGCACACCTTGGTATGAGTGAGCTGTTTTATGTATTTATTCATAGGCAGAAGGACCTTGTATGTGAACTCATCCAAACTTTGAGAATATGGGTAAGATCATGACCTTGATTCCTCTTCTGATCTTCAATGTCTAGCTTTGACATAGTCCTACTGAACACCAAAAGTCTACTTAGTAGACAGAAATAGTATAAATACTGGTAGTTTCTTAATTCATCTAAAACAAAGAGTTCTTATCCAAGAAATGTAAAATTAGGTGCAGTCTTAAAATACATGCAAACTGTTCCATTAAAATTATTTTGAAAGGGTTTTGTGTGGGATCGATTGCACTCATCCCAGCACAAGATTTCTGTTGAAGAGTTTCAGATAAAGAAGAGACTTGTAATGGACTGTGGAGTCTAGATCAACTCTTCAAATCCATAAAAGGACCAAAGATGATAATTTCCATGTCTTGTGGGAAGGAAGCATTGTGATTTAGTTCCATCTGGATCTTAGCACAGTCCTGTGATTTTGGAAGTATGAGCAATTATGGACATATGTGAGCTTAATCCTGCAAGCTGTTGGCTATGTTAGCTCCAATTCAGCCAAGCACTTAAGTGCAGGCTTAACACTAGGCATGTAAATCGTCTAATTGAAATCATATCTTTGACCTAAGAGCTAATAAAGACACTTGGTCAACAAGCAGTGTTCAAGTAAAAGTAATCTAAGTTAAATGAAGTAAGGTAAACAAAAGACATGAAATAATCTACACAAGCACTGTTTCCTTGTAATACTTTTGGTCATGATGATCTATGAGAAACAGCTTGCTATTCTGTCAGGTTTCCTAATTTTTTTATTTTCATTTTTTTACTGTGAGGCTGATGATAGTATCTATGGTAATTTCTTTTCCCATCAGCCTGCTCTAGATATAGACCTAATCATTTCAACAGTAAGTGGGGCTGCCATACCAAGCAGTGAACTAAATCATTCATTTAACATTTAGAGCAACTTTTTATTAGTAGAAGTGGAGGATTTAGTCTGAATCACAGATGTAAAAAGGACTTTTATTGCTATGTGATATGTAAACAGAAGAAATAAATGCATTTTAATTGAAAATTGCTCTTTCTGTTTGCTTTGAAGAAAATACTGTCATTTTGAAGAAAGAAAATTGAATAAGACTTTCATTTTACAGCAGCTCTGGAGTCACTCCTAGACATAAAACTGATATCAACAATGTGCAAAGCAAAACTTAATCTTAAAATAAATAATATTCGTGCAAAAATGTTGCAAGGAGTGTATGAAGTAGTTGTCTTGATCACTGTGACTCGGGACTCTTGTTTTGGTCTTTCTTATTAGTTCTGCAGAAGGAAGTTGTTGTTTCAATTTCATATGAGGAAAAAGTACTGGATTCAGTGGCTCCTGAGGGATTTCTGGAAAGCTCCAGAGGAATGCAGCAGCAACTCGTTAACTAAGTACAGAGTGCTCCTGGCTTCCTACCCAGGGTGGTTCCATAAAGAAGCTGTGGCTTGGCATTACCTTTGTTAGCTAGTTCTCTAGCTGGAAGAGAGTTGTGAAATGTTCCTTTAACCACTTCCCCCAGCACATCTGTTTGCAAATCTGTGAGGATTTAGACGTTTGTTACCTAAAATATTTAAAATGACTGAGGTGAAAAACAGAAGACAGCAGTGGGGCTGAAGGTTGGAAATTGCATTGCTTCCTAGTCAGATCTCAAGGACCTATGTTCCTGAGGATGTGCTTCGGGCTCATTTGTTTGTCCTCCTTTCTAACTGTACATATGGTCGTGGGTGGTGTTTGTCACTTTCAATATCAAGTGATCTTTGGTCTGCAAATTCATGGACTTCAGTGAGAATATGCCGGTATAAGTAAAAGTAAAGGCAGAATTTCAAAAATAATCACTTATAACTGCAAGATCCATTTGTCAGACATGTTCTTCCTGGCTTGTAAGGAGCTGAGTTTACCTGGCGGGGCAGAGACTATTTACTGCAGAATTTTATACTGCCTCCTGTTGCCTGTATATGTTTGCTCTTCAAGTAAAAGCAGCAATAGCAAATGCTCAAAGAGCACTGTGGAGTGTCTGGCACTTTTCCCTTTATCCTGTGTTCTTTTGTGCTTTATCCTGGGCTTTATGATCTGCTCTTGTTCCAGGGAAGCACAGCTGCTGGATTAATCAAAAATGGAAATCTGGTTGGAGCTGTAGTGCATAACAGATTTGAAACAAATAAATGATCCAAACATTGTTTTGCACTCAGCAGCTTATGTTTTAGGAAAGAGTTATTTCTTTGTAGCTGGTATTCTGTTGTGTTTATCGACAACTTAACATAAGTAACAGTGTCATCAGAGAGCATGGGTGTTACTTTGATGTTTGTTTGTTTATTATTATTATTATTATTATTATTATTATTATTATTATTTTACAGATAGGTCCCTCTTACATCCGTCTGCTTGGGTTTTGTGATTTTTTTTTTTTTTTTGGAAAACAACCAAATAATTTGTGTAAGACTGTCTATGAATGAAATATTTCACTGTGTTGGTTTCATTTTGGTTTGGACTGTTATGACTTTTTGATCAGTTGTTTTAAGAGCGTTATAATCAAAAGAAAGACTGAAAGTTCCCTGAAATTAATCTTCCAACAGAAGAAACAGGAAAACCAGAAGCGAATATTTTTACAAGTGGCTAATGCTAGATAACTGAGTTCATGAACTTAGGGAGGTTAAATTTCACTAAAAAGAACTGAAACTCTTTTCCTCTTTTTGTCAATTTCTTCTTCACTTGCAGTGATTTGCATTATTTGACAATATTTAACTATAAATCTATGCACTGCATTGACTTCTGACAGTTCCTAAGAGGATGACAGTGTTGCTTGTGTTTTCAAAAGAATGAATTGTTTTATTCTGGGCCCCTGTCTTGTGCTATGTACAAATAAATTGCACCGATAAGAGAGCTTTTGAGCAGCAACATTACTTGCTCCTCCTTGCACTGGGAGCAGGAGCTGTTTCCCTGGAATTCTTCCATGCATCCCTAGACAGAGTGAGAGATCTGCAGTGAAATCCCCATGGCGCTCTGCTGTACTCCTGCCTGTCACTAAGAGTGGGAGGCTTTTGCAGTGTGTCTTCCAACTACAGCTGGTAAGAAGTTTCCATAGGGGTTTATTTTTATTTTTTTAATCCTGGCAGGGGAAGTAACACAAAGTAAGACTGTTCTAGGTCTTTGGCACCTGTGATTATCTTGTTAGAAACAGGTGATTAGTCAGGAGAATTCCCTGTCCTACATGTCTGGACTCCTAAAGACCCAAGGAAATGTTTCCCTAACTTAGAATGTGGAATCTGACCGCTGCAGTAAAACTTTGAAACTCTAGTTTCATAGGAGTCCTATACTCCTGAGGATACTATTGACTTTACGCGGAGTTGGAGGTACTTGAGATCTGCTGATTTGACTCTTAGTCAATAAAATGACAGAATAACAGGCACCATGAATTAATGTTAAGCAGTGTAAGTTTGGGGTCAAGTCTTACAAAAGCTTAATCCAAGAATGCTGAGTTCAGGATATTTTTGTAATGCTGTCAGAAAACAAACAAACAAACAAAAAAACTGTCATAAAACAACAAACAAATATATGTAGTAATCATATAAATATTTGTTGCTTTTTCTGTGATGTGTTTACATCTGTTTGTTTCTAATGGAAATGCATTAGACAATGGTGCACTTCGATTCCCAGGGAATTATTTTTCCTCTTTGACAAACTACAGTTGACTCATCACTAGATTCCTACCCTATGACCAAGGAAAAGTCATTTTGTAGAAACATCATTCTTTAAACTTCCTTCTAGCCATGTATGTGACCCCTGTTTTATATAGAATAACATATACATAGAATTTGTTATTCCATAGAATAGTGGAAGTTAATATTTAAAAATCTGGGATAATGTTGGTGCTTTTTCGAGGAAGTTAATTTACTCTAGAATGGCATCTCTGTCTATGTTGGGCGTGCTCTTGATTTGTGTTTTAGAAGATCTTAAGAAGACAGTAAAGATGCTCTTGGAGTGCAGCATTCAGAATATGTTTTCATTGCAGGTAAAAAGAGATGCTCTTAACATAAATTATCTAGTCTAAATTAGATAACTGTAAAGAACTAAAAATACAAGGTAGTTGGAGAAAGAGGGTAATTACAACTCATTAAAAAATTCCTTTCAGATAGGCTTGAGCTCATCTGAGAGGTCCAGTTTCAAAATCAAAGGTACCATTGCTTTTCTGCTATTTTAACCTCTCACTTGTGTTGTGATAGCTAACCTAGATGAATAATAGGCTGTTTTATACAATTGTGACATCACACTGAGTATGACAGACATTTTAATCATGTTATTTAGGCATAGGTATGCCTCTAGCATAAAGTCTCTGCCACATGGAGCTGAGCATTTCTACCGGTGTATTAAAATCAATTTCTAGAGGGTTGGCTTCTTGTGGAGAAGATGCCCTGGAGGCAGCCACAGTCCAATCACAGTAACTATGGGCAGAGCAGTAACTATCCACTTAACTTTAGTACAGACAGTGAAGAAATTTAAAACCTTGTGGTAAGGCAGTATGGGATTTTTTACAAGGAATGACAGCACTTTCATGGCTAGATGGTCCTCCAAAGCCCTTTCCTGCAAAACTGACAGATTTTACGTTAATTTTTTACATATTTCCTTAACAGTCCTTTATTTAAAAATTACATCTAGTCTATCTTTAATTTTGATTGCTCCTGCAGAGTTTTTAATGGAGTACCTCTGTATTTGATTTCAGTAACAGGATTAGGAGATAAAAACCTGGTCCTTTTCCTTTGGGATAAATTGCAAAACTCTGTATCTCTTCCATGGGACAGGATAAAATAAGCTGACTGTCACGACCTAGCACTTTAAAGTGCTTAATAAGTTATTTCTAACCATTCATTAAAATGATGCTTATCTTACTAAGTATCATATCTTTTTTTTTTTTTTTTTTACAGTCAGCATTGCCTAATTCCATTTTTCTATGAACTCATTATTCATGAAATCATGAGCAAAATTGTGTTGTTCCAAGTCATTTTACAAGCAGCTTCTGTGAAACAACCTTTGTGTAGTGCTGTAAGTTTACTTCATTACTGTAGAGCCCACTGCATTCTGAAGACTTCCTCGAACTGTATCAAAAAAGGGCTGTGAATCTCTTGAATCATTTTCTTCTTTTTTGTATTGCTTCATTAAGGAGCTAGGTTGAATTGTCCAAACATTTTTTGGGGAGGCATTCAGTATTTTAGTTCTGATTTGGAAGAACTGGTGAATTTACGATGACATCTGTACTGCAGCTATTTTTCTTGAAAGATCTAGGAATTGTATGTGCTTGTGAGCAATATACCTTTGTACAGAATTACTGTGGGGTTGATTTTATCATTTAAGGTATCTCCTAGTTCCAAAAGTATCTGTGGTATTTCAAATCACTTCAAAGCAAAATTTAATGCGTTTATGTAGGTGTCCACCAAGCTCCCAAAACAGCAAACTCCTGTATCTCACACCAGTTGTAAATGCTGCTATTTACCTGTTTTTGAGAAAATCAGTGAACTACACATACAGTTCACTTGGGAATATTCCTTCAATACACTTGGGAATATTCCTGTCTAGGCAAAGTGTTGCGCCTGTTTTTCCCTGCTGTACTTGCACTGCTTTACTTTTGGTGAAGCTGATAAACAATGAATTTGTTTGGTTGTACCTTATTCCAATTTTTCATGACTCTTTTGTGTGTGTGTGTGTTTGTTTTTTGTTGTTGTTGGTGGTGGTGGTGTTTTGTTTGTTCGTTTGTTTTTTCAGGTCTTTCTATATACCTTTAGGAAAAATTTCTGTTCTCAATACTTTGTAAGATTGTGTCATGGGTTCTGGTACAAAATACTAGGAGAAACTCTTTTTCATTTCATATTCAGTATCAGATATCATAGAAACAGTTCTTGAGGCTGATTCATAACTTTGGTGGAGTGTTTTTGTTGTTTGTTTGTTTTTAAGCAACTTGCATTATAGTAGGAATATATATATATATATATATATATACTTAATTAAGCTGCTGATCATAGATCAGCTACTGCTTGCCAATTTGTCCTTTTCTGTAACTGGTTGTCTCGTTCTTCCATTGCTAAGGGGCCATGTGGCTGTGATCAAATGAAATGAGTCCTTCCTTATTTTAAGGACGTTCTTCTACATTCTTCTACTTGGTTTCATAAATCAATCTGAAGAGAAAAGGGATAAAGGGGATTCTTTCAATGTCATGCAAATATCTTTTGCCCACATTAGTGATTTTATAAGCCTTTATTGGAAGAAAAAAGAAAGAAGAAGAATGCTTTTCATTGCAAAATAACTAATTCTTTCAAGAAATGAACAGTTGTTGGGAGAATTGGCCATTGTGGTCTGAGGAAGAAAAATGAGGAGCCACTAAAGAAAGACTAATTTATCTGATCCTGTCTCTGGGGATATGTCTATGCACATTATATATTGTAAACTGCAATGGGTCACTGTAACCGTGTCTGCATAATTTATACGATATAAGCTTGCAATATTTGAACAAAGTATAAAAATGCTTTAGATTAGTATTTCTATTATTGTCCTGCCTGTGCAGTATTTATTGGTATGAAACTACTCCATTCTGATACACCTTTATCCATGACAGGCTTATAGTAATATAGTCTGCTCTCCTTTATGCAACATAATCAAAGTATAGACTAAGTGGCTAGCTGGAAAAATCAGTGATACAGCACACATGAAGTTGGCCCATTGCTAGTAGTCCTGATGAAGGTGGAGTCTTCAGGTGAGGTTCCCATGCCAGCATTCACCTGACCTGGGTAAAATCCTGCAGAGTAGTGCTGGAGTGGCCACATTGGCCACTGACCCACATGTCAGTCTGTGGCACCTAACTCTTGGATTTGTAGCTGCAAAGTTAGTAGAGCTATAAACAGAGCAGTCCTTGCATCCATAAATTCAAATGATTACAAGTCGGTGAAAGAGCAGCTTCACTTAAAATTATTAAAATAAAAACACTTTTTGAGTTTATTTATAGTAATATGTAGTCCATGCCTTTCTCATAAACTGCATTGATGGATTGTTACCAGACCAGTGTATTTCAAGTTATGTCTTGCTGTGCATATACACTGTATTATGCAGATCCCAGAAATTCTGCCTTCCTTATGAGTATCTTCCTTTAGCTTTGTCAGCTTATAGTTCAGTCAGTTTGCTGGAAATGACTCAATCCTAAAATCCTTCATCTGTCTTCTGGAGGTTGTGGTCTGTTAGTTTAATCTTTTTCCAAGGAATGCAGAAGAGCACAAAAAGGGTTTTCATCACCACCTGTTCAGAGAAAGGGACATACATCAGGCATTGCTGCAGCTACTGACCTCCTGGCCTTGTTTTTTGCTAACATGGGAAATATTTTGAGTTTATTTAATGACCTCTGCAATGGGTAGAGTGATAAAAGTATTGAGGTGAACAGTGAGTTTGATGTCATTCAGGCTTCTCTGGAGACCAATTGCTGAAACTGCTACTCTAGAATTGCATCAAGTATAAAAGTTATTTTTCTGTGTATTGGTTCTATCCATTTTGTGAGTTTGTGTCCTGCTGAATGTATTGCTTTATAACTGTGTAGAGTGCTTTTTCTAGGAAAAACTGACTTACAAGTACTTTTGGTATGAAAGATTAGTATGATCCTGTGTTGACACATGTAATCATGCATCAGCCTATAGTCTGAAGTGTTTAATGTTCTCACAGATATTCTGTATATTCTTTTAATGCACTTAAACTGCTACTTCTTGCAACGCAGAGGTACAAACTTTACTTTCTGAGTTCCTTGAAAAGAGAAAATATCCTGTTTATATTTACAGATTGCATGTTTCTTCCCTAGTTATAGAGTCAAAGACACTACAAGGAGAAAAAGGAGAACACAGTTTTGATGCTCCTGGAACATTTGTCATAGAAAATACAACTGTTGAATTTCAGAAGAGTACAGACAGGGAAATCATAAAGATCCAAGGACCTCTTGGAGCAGATTTCATTATGAAGGTGCGATGTGTGTATGTATGTACAAGTCTACTAACATATTGCAAGTACGTCTAAAAGGGTGGGTGGCTGTCCATCAGGTTATAGTAATACAACAAAATATTTTATATAGCAAATAAGAAATCCTAATTAAAGCCCAGAATTTCTTTATAGTAAACATATCCAGGCAAATTAAAATGGTTAACATTTTTAGTGTGGTAGAAAGTACTATGGCATCTTTAATGGAAAAATGTCCAGGACTTTTCTTTTAAATACTACTGAAAGAGTAACAGCATAGTCCTGAACACAGGATTGGTGTTAATCCAATTGAAGACTGCCACCTACTGAATATGAACATTGCTTCCAGCAGCACCTTAATACCTTTAGACATCGCTGATCCAACTACTGTTTCTAATTCTCTTATACCCACATCACGTATTTATGTCTTGTATCAAATATGTGCAAATATTTTTAAGTAGAAATGTATCAATAACTGCCAAGGGAAAGTAGTCATACAGTTTTCCACTGGAAATGGCATGTATTTCAGTATTACCATGCCACTTGCCTTTATCTGTTTTGCTGTAGGGCTTTCAGTAATGTTTATTATTTTGCACTTTTGATATGACGTGCAGTAATACCTGCCTAAATATGAACCAGTATGTTTAGGTCAGTCCTAGACTTCCCCTCCACAAATTTTTAATATTTTGTTGATAAAGAGATAAAGCAAAATAACGCAATTGGGAACTTTACCAAGCAAGGATTGATAATCAAATATTTGTATTAGTGCCTTGAAAAATTTGTAAAAGTAATGTACAAGAGTTTGACCACCGGAAACTTAAATTTACTGTTACTCTGGAATTTCTAGAGGTTTTATGTCTCTTGTCGTATTACTGTCTGCCCTGTTGTTACTTATGAATTATGTTTTGAAATGACATGAACAGTGGAGTACAATATACACATGTGTTGTAATGGAAATTTCTCTAGACCAGGTCCTCTGGATCAAAAGAAAGTGTGGTTCAGTTCTTTTTCTATCAACCTATTAGTCATCAGTGGAGACAAACTGAGTTCTTCCCCTGCACAGTGACGTGTGGAGGAGGTAAGTAATGGCAATTCTTCAAGAGTGTTTAGAGGTGAAGATTAAAAGTGGCTGATCTACAACTTTCATCTACATTTTTGAAATGTTTGTGCTCCTTTGTACACTGGTAGTTCTTCAGAAAAAGTACAGAGTAGCAGAGTAAATACTTACTCTGTAAGTACAGAGTAGCAGTTAAGTTGGTTCAGTTAGTATGAGAAAAGTTTTTCATCTTCTATTACCAGAAGTCGTGCTCTCATAAGGAATCATCACTTGAGTAAGATCTTTAAGATATAAAGATATGACATTCAGAGTGGAAAATACTGATTCCTAAAAGATACTTTAGGAAAGTAAACAAAGAAATACAAGGAAAAAATAAAGATAATTCAAAGATTAAAAGAAGGCATTTCTATCCATGGTGGTGGACATGAGGTTGAGTTTTACAACACTTAGTTTAGAAATTAGTTACACAGAAAGCAGAATAATAAATAGAATTTAAGGAACAGCTACTATCGACACCTGTGGCTGTCTGATCCTAGACATGTGGTCATGATTGTAGTTAGAGCAAAAGGTAGTATGTTGTAGCTTCTACTCCTGGCTTAAACGCTACAGTTTATACATGTGGTGGTTTTACTCAGGTGGGCAGCCAAGTTCCACCACAACCGCTCTCTCACTCCCCCTCCTCAAAGAGGAGCGAGAAGAAAATATGATGAAAGGGGCTCAAGGGTTGAGATAAGGACAAGGAGATCGCGCAATAATTATCGTGACGGGCAAAACAGACTCAGCATAGAGAGAAAGTAAGATTTATTGCTTATTACTAACAAGCTAGACAAGTGAGAAACAAAGGAAAGAAACCAAAAGCACCTTCTCCCCATCCACCCTCTTCCACCTCCTCCCCCCGAGTGGCGCAGGGGAACGGGGGAATGGGGGTTATGGTCAGTCTATAGCACTTCTTCTCTGCCACTCCTTCTCGGTCACTCTCGTTCCCTGTGCTGTGGGGTCCCACCCACGGGATGCAGTCCTTGCCGAACTGATCCGGCGTGGGCTGTCCACAGGCAGCAGGTCTTCAAGAACTGCTCCATATATGGGTCCATACCATGGGGTCCACCCCTTTGGAGCAAACTGCTCCAACCTGGGTCCCCCACGGGCAGCAGCTCCTGCTGGGTCACCTGCTCCTGCGTGGTCTCCTCTCCACGGGCTGCAGGTCCGGCCCAGAATCTGCTCCGTCAGGGGTCTTCCACAGGCCGCAGTCTCCATCGGGGCACAGGCTCCACCGTGGTCTCCTCCACGGGCTGCAGCATGGAACCTTGCTCCACCGTGGTATTCCATGGGCTGCAGGGGGACATCCTGCTTCACCATGGTCCTCACCACAGGCCGCAGGGGACTTCTGCTCCGGCGCCTGGAACACCTCTCCCCCTCCTTCTTCACTGACCTTGGCGCCTGCAAGGCTGTTTCTCACTCCTCTCACCCTCCCAGCTGCTGAGTGGCGCAGCAGTTTTTTCCCTGTCTTAAATCTGCTCTCACAGAGGCGCAAAACAACATCGCTTATTGGCTCAGCTCTGGTCAGCAGTGGGGCCCTTACCAAACATGGGGCAGCTTCTAGATCCTTCTCACAGAAGCCACCCCTATGGCCCCCCTCCTACCAAAACCTTGCCACGTAAACCCACTACAATACAATGCTTTGAAGCATTTTTGTCATATCTCGTTCTGGAAGAAGCATGGCCTGGTGTTTTCAACACCATAGATAGCTATTTCATTTCATCCAGCATTACCCAGGTCACCTGAAAAACAAACTGAGAGATCCTGTAGTGTTATTGGTGTAGTGATTTTTGAGGAGAGTATGCACACGGTTTAAATAATTACCTGGGACATGAGTAAAGAGCATCAAAGATGTTTAAAGTACAAGTAAAGAGTCTGGGGATCTTTTGATGGACCATCTATTTTGGTACTTGCACCTCACTTTAATCTGAAACAGACAATATAAATGTGAGGTTCCACATGAAACTACTGTATTTTATAAGGCACTTGGTCTCATGAATTGAGATACTTACTAGATGTGTGAATGGCAATACATATTCTCTGCTGATTCCAATGAACCGTGTTGATGAATTTTACCTAATCTATGTGACAAGGCAAGAAGTATAAAGCTTCGCAGTTATTTTTGAGGACTGCATGTAAACACAAAGTTATTGGCTCAAATATGGCTTTATTCAGCCCAGTGTTATGGTTTGAAAATTCTAGGCATATGTCAATCTCTTTGAAATTAGTCCATGTTTTCAGTGCCCTACTTTGTGCCTTTTTGGCTGCATATCTACAATATGAATCTCGTGTCTTAATCAACAGAGCTTGACATTCTTGATGGCAGTCCTGAGAGAGGCCATTGAGTGAAAAAGCACAAAACCAAGCTACTGCTTACCCATGAAAGCAGCAGTGTTAGGAATGGCATATTACTGAGGCATGCAGGGAAGTTGTATTACAGCTGCCTAATTAAACCTGTTATCTAATGCCGATTTGGTATCCAAATTGTGTGTTTGGCATCTCTCACTGGCACTAAAAGAAAAAGTTCCTCATAACAGAGGCTTGGAGTCACTGCACCACCATTCCTCACTTGAATTCTTCTACATTTAGTTCTGTAATCTTCATGTGTGGGAAGGGGGAGTGTGACAGGGACATGTCAGAAAGCACAGTCCAGCTTGAATGAGCAAGAACGTTTAAAAATTATATTAATCTTGTTTGCAAATGGCATATCTCCTGGGTACTTTCAGTACTTACAAGAACAGGAACATGCTCTGTGCACTGGAACTGCTTAGTTCTTCTTTATGATTATCACCCTCAGGCATGATGACACTTTGAATCAGCCAAGAGACACAGAAATGAAGCCATTGATATATGATACTATAGCAATTTCAGTAGACACTGGCACTTGCACTGTTAGTTTATTGACTCCATTTGGATTTTCATTCTTGTGGTTTCAAACTTTTTTTCTTTGCACATAGCAGAACATCCTCCTCCTTTCCTCATTTTAAGTCCAAGTCAGTTCTTCTGAATGAGTCTTTTTTTCTTAGCCAAAAAAAGAAACCTAGTGGTTTACAAAACTCAGATCCCTTCTGTTAACCAGTCTTTCCACATAGATTTTTTTTTTTTTTTTTCACCAAGAAGTTACTTCAAGTTTTCTTTTGTTGGCTCTTCAACTAGGAATGTTCTTGAAACTATTTCTTGGTTTTCTGTAGTTTAACTTACCAAAGATTTTGGATCTACTCTTCAATTCCTCTGTCTTTCTGTTTTAAGTTGGTGGGTTTTTTTGTTTGTTTTTTTAGCATGCATGGCCATGTAATAAAGCTCTAATTAACATATCTGGTAACTCCTTCTTGGGGGAACTGTGGGATGTGTAATAAAACTGTATGACTTTGTAGGCTCAACCTTGTGACAGGTGAGCTACACCATTACATGTATTGTATACCTGTGTCAAAAAAAAAACATGTATGCATTTACTTATATCCTTACAGTATTACTAGAGTAACGTGTCAGTCTCATCTAATGTTAGGCTAGGTTAACATCACTGTTATACTGAATAACCTTAAATGCAGATATAGTCCTGCACGTTCCTGTGCAGTGTTTCCTTGTCTGAAAGCAAACCAAGGAAAAGTAACACTGGAAATTAACTAAAAGGACAGGAATTTTTTTGAGAAGGGAAAACAAACAAAGAAGCAACAATAAAACCTGCTTTAATTTATCTCCATTACCATATTTTATCTTTGCTTCTGCATTAGGTTATCAGCTTAATTCCGCTGAATGTATGGATATTCGTCTGAAGCGTGTTGTTTCCGATCACTATTGTCATTATTATCCAGAAAATAAGAAACCAAAGCCCAAGCTAAAAGAATGCAACATGGATCCCTGTCCTTCTAGGTTTGTATGAGAAATAAATGTGTGTGCTATAGACAGTCACTAAGGAACAAGCAGTCGTATATATTTGATTTTGGTTCTTTTCACCTTTAAGACTACACAATCTTGGTTGATTATTGCATACATTAAAGGCTGATGTCTGTCACCACTATCAATGGGTTTGTGCCGCTTAAGTGCTGTACAGCAGGAGACTTTGCTTTGCATAGATATTGCATATATCAGTTTGTCTTTGTTCAAGGGCTAATTCTACCTTCTTTATTATGCTGACTGTTAAGGCACTAGCATGAAGATTTTGTAAGGTTTTGTGAGAAGGAGTGATTGTTTGTCTGTTTTTCAATTTTATCGATGCTGCTATTCAGAATTTTTCATTACAGACAGGCAGTAGCTCTACTTCTCAGTCATCATACAAGCTCTGTTTGTGGTTTATCTTGGCTTATTCATATACCTAACAAGAAATCTCATTCTGCATTTGTACCATGGTATTGACAATAGTTTGGGGCTTTTGTCAATTTGTTGTTGTTGGTTTGTTGTTAGTGTGTGTATGTGTTTTTTGTGTTATTTTTGGTGTTATTACTATTACACTAAGAATAGAAAAAAAAAAAAACACATTCAAAATAAATATATTTGTGGTACAAATGCCACAGGATATTATTGCCAAATTATAAAGGCTACAGTATATATAAATTGTATTGAATTGCACTACAGTATTTCAAACTAACTTTTGGATTGTCTGGTGAGGTTTCCTGGCTGTGCTAAAGAATCTTAAAATAACATAGCAGTATCAAGTCCCAGAACCTCACATTAATATGCCAGCTGGCCGAACTAGAGTTATATGCAAGAAGAAAAGGAAACACTCTCAATGGATTTCATTTCCTATAGCTAAACTGTCCATTTCCTTTCATTCCTGTTGAACACAATCATTGATAGTGACCTCTAACAGTTATAGATGTGCAGGCTTTCAAGATTTTTTCCTGGAGAGTTGATCACTCTATGGAGTGGTAAGACTTCAGTAATGCTTAAAGGCTACAGTTGCCAAATGTTACAAACTTGGAATGGAAAAATTAGAGAAGGAGGTGTAATTAGCCTTTTCCTTTCACATTTAGCTTATGTAGACAGAAAAAGGGAAGTACTACTAGATATAATATCATATTTTGTAGTACTGGAAGTAAGGCTTTATGCTGTGCAATTCATAGTAAACAGCTCTAGAAGGATGCTAAAGCACCATTCAAGCCTATCTAGAATTAATTCTGCAGTGCATTTATTTCACTGCTACTCATGTTCTTCAAAGGCCTTCATCCCAGATGTGTGAGAATTTTCTTGTTAATAATGTAGCACAGATAGAGAATTTTATTTTTCAGTGATCCTGCTGAAGGGTTCCTTATTTCATTTTTTGGGGGGTGGGGGGTGGAATGAAATGAAGAAACTGTGTAGTGAATAGTTCTCTATCCCTGCGGAACAGTTAAGATTATACCAGTCATTGCTGGCTACAGGGGTAATATAATAAATGTAAGATTCCATCATTTCATATTGGAAATTGCTTACTTTAAGTATGATCGTGTTGAGTATGTACTTAGTGTATAGTCCTGGGTATGAGAAATAATCATGCAATATTTATTTTGTTGACAGTGATGGATTTAAAGAAATCATGCCCTATGATCACTTCCAGCCACTTCCTCGGTATGTATAATCAGAATAGCATGTGTGTCAGTGTTAGCACAGTTTTGACTGCAAATATACTTCTTGAGTACTAAGATTGTGGAAAATAATCTTCTGTGGTTTTTTTTTTTGTTATTGTTGTACAGGAGAGCAAGCATATAACATGGTCTTGTACTCCAGTTTTGAAGCTTATGAGTTATTTCAATATGCTCTGGACAATTAGCTTAACAGTAAGAGCTTAATATGCTCTTCTTGAAAACATCGACTTAAAAAACTTTAGAATAAAGAGTTGTTCCCCTAACCCCCTCCCCTTGTTGTACTGTCAAGAAGGGCATCTCTTTTAAAATGCATGCACGGATTATTTTATTGAAAGATTTTTAGTTTGAAGATATAAGCTGTGAATATATTAACTTATAAAACTGGTCTCCCTATGTTAAAGGACTCTTCACTTCCTCTTCACTTGAAAGATCTTATTTTTTATTATTTAAACCTACATTCTATTTAGTGACTTCAAGGCTGACACGGCATTTTAAAGATAGTGAGTTGTCTGAATGTCTATTGCCTAAAATTGTCATCAGATCACAGTTTGTTGCATTTTATTATTTTTTTTTCACCTGCATCAATCATGGGATTGTAAAGTTTCTCTGGAAGGTTTAAATGTTTTGTGAAGGATGTTAGGAATGAAAAAGCATTGAGCTAGGCTTACTATTAATGTAAAGAATTGTAGTCAATGGAGTTAGATGTGTATTTATCCCAGTTGAAGCTCTGCTCTAGTATACCAGGAAATGAATAATGTATATTTCTAAAGGATTGAAGATATGAAGTAATACGAATGAAATCATAGATTTGCATGGCTCAGTGGAGCTACTGATTACGGCTGATATAAATGGCCATAGTTTATTTCTGTAACAATTTACGCTTGCTGTGGATCTGCTGTCCTGTGATATATTTTGGCTTTCATACATAAATTGTGTTTTTTTTTTTTTTTTTTTTTTTTTTCCTTTACAGCTTTATCCTGTAAAGTTCCATAATTGTTCTGTCTCTCTCTCTCCTTCCATTTCTTCTGCCAATTTCAGTTCCTTTGTGCTTTGCATATCCTCTGGAAGTCAGCAAAACTTATTTACACAAGTATTTTATCTTCTGAACCACTCAGAGCTTGAAGACCAGTTAGAAGAGAAATTTAATCCCCTTTCTATGCTTTACTGTGCTCAGCACGTTTGCATGATACTGTGGTGAGATAGATCATGCCTTTGATAGAGCTGTGGGCAGGTTCTCTGATTTCAAACATTGAGAACTGAAGACGAAGGCCTGCCTCATTTCAGCATCTCAGTGTGTACTGTCAGAAGGTATCATGGTCTTCCTGATAGGGCAGTGCTCAGGAGTAAGAACTGCAAAATAGCAGCAGACAGCAAGCAGGGTGTAGTGTTGATGCCATCAGGATGGAAAGAGAGGAAATGGTGCAGGCTGATTCACTGTGTTCCATCCTTTGGGAGGGTACCTAAAGAGACACACCAGAGGTGTAAAGATACCTTATCTTTTTGGAATTACTGAAAGAAAACAGCAGTTGAAACAGTTTGTATACTTGCACCATGATGTGAATCTGGTTCAGTGTGGACACAAGTCTTGCTTCGGTGTAGCACGGTGTGCCTTCTCTGGGCTGTTGCCTGTAAAACAATTGCAATGCATTAATCTGCATCAGTTCTGCTGGGCTTTTTCCACGTTTTCCTTCAGCTTTCTCTTTTCTTACCTGTTCACATGCTAACTCAAAACTGTTCTTGCAAAGCAGGCAGAAAATCAGTGTTGTAGATATACTTGAGCAAAGCTGTACAGGCTCCCTCACCTTGACCAGCAGTCATACATCACACCTCCTACATAACACAAGGGCCATGTGCAGGGCTGCCTTGCAGTCCTGTGGCATTTACCACTACTTTCCCTTTCACACGAGGAAGTTGTGGGAAAGTCATGGTGCGCACCGCAAGATCTTGAAAGAGTTCTCCTGTGGGTAGAGTTGTAAATGCCCCACTGAAATATTTTTACAGATGGAGAATTCTTTTGAAATAAATAGAAAAATTTCCCAGGATGAAAATTTTCTTTTAAAGCTTTTGGAATGCCTCCATTTATTTCAGACTTGTTGGACTGTTGAGGATCCCTTGACAGCTGTGGGTTCTGGAAAGTATCTCCTTGACTGCTTGCCCAAGACCCCCCTTTTTCCCAGTAGCCATGGACCTCACTCCATCTTGAAAATGCTTATGGGAGTATGGGATCTGGAGTGTGTTCGAAACTGATGAGATAAAGAAAAACAACTATAAAACTTTATGCTATAAACACTTGTGAGGCTAGTATTACATATAGCACAGTGAGCCGTATATATATAAATCCATGAGCTGCTAATTCATTGAACAGCTAATTGCTCTTTAGTTCCTGACTTTTTCTTTTTCTTTTTTTTTGGGGGAGGGAGGGAGAAAATGACTTAACACTGGTCATTCATTTAAATCAAAGAAAGAAAAGTGTAGTTGTTCCTCTTCAAATGTATTTTGCACTAGTGATATGATATTGATATTTAGGCATTTAGCCTTATTCTGAATGGTTTGGGGTATATATTCTATGGTTAACGTTCCATGCCTTGCTGTATGTTTCATACTCATTCTTCTGTTGACCGTAAGCATGATTAATATGTTTTTATAGGCAGTCTAAAGAGTTGCTTAAAACAGGAAATATCCTTGATTTACCTACCATCATAGAAAATGGGTAATAATTACTTAAATTTGCCTTTGATTTATAGACCTCTGTCTCATCTACTCTAAAATTCTGACTTCCTCTATGATAGTTAGTCTTGATTAATTGATTTTGGAGGGGTATTGTTGTAGTTGTTGTGTCCATTTTTCGTAACTGATGTTTTTTTCTTATGATCCTTTCTGAGCCCCTGCAATTGTCGGTATGAATTATTTTTAAACAAGACATTGATGTACCATAAGATGTGCTTTAGAACTCAACCAGTTCCCATAGTTTTGGTTTTAGTTTGGGTAGCTGGTGGAAAGAAAGCAAGAGACAAGGTGAAGGGTGAAAAAAATCCTATGGGGCTGAGTGGAAGCTATAGATAAAGGATATAGATGCTCGTAATGTGTAAAAGTGGCAAGAGTTGGAACACTGAGGTTAATTTTTGTTGCAAAGTGATTGCTTAAATGTACATTTACGCTAAGACCAAGAAATAACTGAAACAAAGCTTGTAACCTAAAAACATCCATGTTCTTAATCCAGAACATGCAGTAATTTCCATCTTTACCGTAGCTAGGTCTAAGACTGTGCATAATTGTCCATTCTGAAGACATTCCCTCCCAACCAAGTTGTTTTTCATCCTTCTGTTGGAGACTACTACCCCACAGCCCTACTTGTTGGCAGGGCTGTGCGAGTTTTCCTTAATCTCTGTATCTCCCTGCTTCAGGAGAAATCAGCTAGGTTAGCTGAAGCGGCTGAAATGGATGAATAGCTGCCTTTTACTTGAAACAAGTTGGAAAGTATGAATACAAACTCATTCAATGGCATTTTAATGTGGGTAGAAAACTCTTGCAGAACTGCAGTGGTGACCAGCCAAATAGTACCTGTTGCAATTTAATTTGTTCAGGGTCCTTATGGATGAAGACAGTTTGAGTTGAAAGAGCTGATTTGTCCAAAGCAAGTATTAGAATTGCCATAAAAATTCTTTCATGAGCAGATTTTTTAAGGGTAGTCTGCATAATGTGGGCAGCAATGAGCAACTGTGGGCAATAACCTCAGTAAGCACAGCCAGTTCTGTCTTTGTCTTTGGACTTCATATAATCTCAGGTCTGGTCTCTGACAATGGTAAGAAAAGGACATGTGACCATGTAAATTAACTGTGAAAAATATTCTTCTTAGGTGATGCAGACTATTTGCAAGAAAATTATTCCAATAATCAAACTAGGTATATTTAGGGTCTTTAACACATATGTGAGAATTAGACTTTCAGTTATTTTGGGAAACTTACTTAAATTTGTAGTTCTTTGTTTTCTCATTTTGCACATTAATTTAAGTCTGGAATAATGCAAGTTAAATCTAATTCAATGTATTTATATTCAGTGTGTGGTAAGAATCAAGCAACAAAGTATCAGTGAGCTTTAATTACACTAATGTTGGAATCAGTATTTTGCACTTTAAAAGAGTTTAGAGGAATAAAAAATAGCCTTGTTTTTAATATGTATGAGTTCTTTTTCCAGGTGGGAACATAACCCTTGGACTGCATGTTCTGTTTCCTGTGGAGGTGGTATTCAGAGGAGAAGTTTTGTGTGTGTAGAGGAGACCATACATGGAGAGATTCTGCAAGTGGAAGAATGGAAATGCATGTATGCCCCTAAACCCAAAGTCATTCAGACCTGTAATTTGTTTGATTGTCCTAAATGGGTGGCAATGGAGTGGTCTCAAGTAAGTTGAAAAGCAATTTGGACCATTATTATTATTATTATCATTATTATTACTATTTTTTTTTTTATTTTTTTTTTCTTAAATAAATCCTGTATTCTTATGTTACTGTGTATTTGTGAGCTCAGGGATATTGAAAAAAAAATGCAAGCATAATTCATAGCACTTACTAGGAGAAGTTTTTGCTAAGTAACTTCGCCTGATAATAAAAAAGAGTTAACATGTCTGTGTAGAGAAAAGCACATATAATTATTTATGCCTGTTGAATTCTTGCTTTACACGGAGGAGAAATTAGAGTCAGAGGTCAGACCCCTTTGCAATCAGGTTGTTTGTCTCTCAGTTCTTGATAAATGTAATCTTTCACTCCATGTAATAGCTAAAGGCATGGCTGTCTAGGGGCTGATATGTCTGCAAGGGTAATTTTCCAGCATTCTTACCTTTCATTATATGAACAAGGATATAAAGCCAACTTATCTTGGCTGTAGTTATCTGATACAGTTAGATAGCTCAACGCTTCTATAATTCCTTAGTTCATCCAAATGACATCACTGACATGTAGTGAAGAAACAGTTCTTGCAGCACGTCTGACCCAGCTTAGACTGAAAATGACCACTCTGAGAGAGCATATTCTCAGTACATAGACACTTCTGTTTTAGACTGTTGCCAATCAGATAAGCTTTATAGAACCCTGAGAAATCATTTGTATTCCCAAAACTTAGGCATTTTTTCCAGCATCAACCTTCTTTTTATTCACCTAGCAATGCAAGGTCATATTCACGTGTCTCTGATATCTGATTAATTCTGGAATGACTTTAGAGAACCTACCAGTACTTCAAACTTGCTTTTTGTCAGTATTTGTAAATAGAATAAAAAAGAGAGAGAATGAGATGATTACATTGTCTCCTGCAGTGCACAGTCACATGTGGCCGAGGCTTACGTTACCGAGTAGTGCTGTGTATTGACCACCGTGGGCAGCATGTCGGTGGCTGTAATCCACAACTTAAACTTCACATAAAAGAAGAGTGCATCGTGCCAATACCGTGTTACAAGCCAAGAGGTAACTGGAATTTTGTCTGGGTCTGTTATTGTTTTACATTTTTGTTAAGAGAATTAAAAGCCCCTGGTAACCTTTCAGAAATGCCAGAAGCTGGAATTTACTAGGACTTATTTCAGTCTTGGCAGAAATAGGCATTTTAATTATTGGTGCTAGGAAAAGTGTCCTGCTGATATTCTTTGTTGATAATGTGGTCAGACTGTCATGAAGTGAACATGCTAACCAGCTCTATACAGCCTGGTCAAACTGGGAAAACCAGAATTAATGAGTTCAAGATGGTGAAGAAGAGTTGTTCAGTAACACTTGAAATGGGAATGATAGTCTGTATGTATCATCTGGGATGTTGTTTGTTTGCGTGTCAAGATGTGTCAAGATTCTCAGTGGGCCTCATCGGTTCACTGAGTTATAGACAAACTGGTTTCTTTCTCTCTTTTCCATTTTTGTATATATAAAATGCCTGGTGAATGAAATGGCAAATTCTCTAAAAGAGTTTCTGGGGCATAAAAGAGTAGATGTGAAGGTGAAAGGAAAAACAAAGATGTATGTGTTGGGCTGGTGGTGGGGAAGTAGTATGTCTTGTCCCTTGCTCATTTCTGTCCCCCTGGGCCCGGAAAATTTTGGTTTTTGCTACTTTCATTCCCATTTTTTCCCCTACATTCACCATAAAAAATTACACAGAGAAGGTGCAGGTTATCTGTAGATGACCTTATGTTTCTCTATACAATGTTTTCAGACTCCAGACAATTCTTCAATCACAAATAATTAAGAATTAATCCATGAGGTAGAAACCAGCACTGAAATTCTAAGAACCTTTTGTGATTTCACTTAGGTTTGGGGGTAGACATCCTCAACTATCTAACAGTATCCCAAGAAAAAAATGACAGAAATCTAGGATGTTCAGACAGATAAAAGAAGCTAGAATTTGTTGATTTTTTTATTTTTTTTTTTTATGGGGAATTGGAATTTTGGTAAAGCTGGCTAACTTGGTTAGCAAAAATAATATTTCACATGAAAATCTAATGAAGCCACTCCATCTGCAGAATAATGTGGTTTTGCTTTGTTCTGACTTCTTTTTCAGCTATGAACTTAGATTATGATGATAACCCATTACATTGAAATATAAGCTACAATGTAATAGAAACTGTCTGCACTTGGGGAAGATGTAGGAAAGAAGTCATAGATTAAATAGAAATAAAATTGGATTACTGGTACCCTATCAGTAAAACAGTGACAGGATGGAGCTCAAACATCATGAAGAAATTTCCTAATCAGTTTTGTTTTATTATGCAGTATATCTTTATTCAAAAGCATTAGATCAATAGGCAATGTAAAGTGTGAAATGCTGAGATGAATAATGCTAGCATCTACTACTTGTTTTGTTTTTCGAGAATTGCTGAGGTGTTTTCTCTTTCTCTACCAGAAAAAAGTCCTGTGGAAGCAAAATTGCCATGGTTTAAACAGGCACATGAAATGGAAGAGACCAGAACAGTCTCAGAAGAGCCAACGTAAGTACATTGTCTTTTAGAGTGTAGAAACATTTCCAGCATATTTTGCAGATCATCTGGAATGACTGTTGCTCTGCAGTTTGCTTTGACATTTGGCCCTCCTTGGAGATGAGTTGTGTTGTGGGCTGTTCTTAATTTTACATCTCAACAGCTTTGCTTCTGGAGCTCCTGTTCTGGATGACACAGAGCTACTCTATTAATAGTGTCCCTATTATCATTCAAGCAATGTAAAAGGATCTTAATTTAACCTAATTAAGAATAAAATTAATGCATGTGGAAGCATTTCAGCTGATGTGCAGTAAATAAGTTCAGTTTTATCCCAGACACTGCTTTTACCTCAAGAATGTAGTGGTTCTATTAAAAATGTACTTTGTAGGGTTGCCAGGATTTCCTTGGAGGGGGAGGGGAACAGTGCATAAAGAAAGTGAGAAAAACCTGCTGTTCTATGAGCTTAGCTGAATCTCTGGGGATAAACTGTGACGTTTTACACACCTGTGTGAAATAACATCTGGATTTTTTGAGTCCCTTAAAAGCTGATGAGCATAAGCCTGACAACACTTATGTCCTGGGGATGAAAGCGTAACCTAAATCCAGCTACACTTGTTTCTGTCCCTTTTATGTTAGGACATCTACAGAGTTGCTTGTATCCCTGTGTACATTTCATGTGTATCTTCAACTAATATATTCAATAATTAGTATATAACTTCCTAGAAAGTAGAATCTTTCTGTAAGGGTTTTCTGAAAGTTTTTGAACAATACTCTGTTGTGTTTAGCCAAATTCTGTATTTGTCTGTAGCAGCTACAGTTTAAAATAATTTCAATGATCTTACTGAAGCTCATCTAACTTAGGATTTATATTGCCCTATCCGAAAGCAGAGTATGCCCCATAACCTCTTATTTTAATTCCTCCATCTGATTTTTGGCACACATGCATCAACAGGTGTGATCATGAGTAATAAAGTCTTTACACCTGCAGTGACTCACAGAAGAAACCTCTTGCCAAACAGGTGTTTGCATTGTTATGGTGACTGTACTTTAAACTTTTTCCTGCACTAGCCTCTCAAGTCAAGGGTCAACCTACTGTGAGTGGTGGCCCTGAATTCAGGTAGAGTAGTAGCAAAGTTGTAAAAATAAAGTGTGATTGTCAAAGGGAGTGATGCAATCAAATGTGCCTGTGGAATGTCAGCATATCATAATGAATGTATAGGAGGCCACATCTCAAGAGGATTCAGCATGAAGCAATAAAGAAAGTCATCTCTATTGCTACAAAATAATCCTGTGGCAACTGTGCACTAATGTAGTCTAGGTTTTTAGGATTCTTCAGCAGCAGTCTGACAGAATAAGCAAGGAGGACTGGCAGGGACACAGCCTGCTAGTTTAGAATATATTTAGAATATAATAGAGCTGAGCTGGAAACTTTGTAATGGGTTCCCTCTTACCTTTTCCTCACAAAGAAAGCAGTTATTCATGCCTTCCTAGACATGACTGATCTATTCCACCTTGGCCTTGCAGCGTGAATGCAGCCATGTGTTAGTGTATGTTCTGTCATAGCTCTGCAGCATTGCAGTTTCCTAGATTTTTTCTCTTTACTTACTCTGTAATTCTAGCTCTTTCTCACTTTCATTCCTGATCTTACTGTGTCCCAAGGATCTTTCCTTCGTGTTTTCCAGAAGCATCTTCACCCACATCTAAAAGGTTTCTCCAGCCACTTCTTTCTGACCCTAGTCAGCTGTCCTTCTCTTTACTGTGCTGCTGAGGTTCTCTTGCTTTCCTAGTCAAAGTACTCTCAGCTCTCCGGGGACCCGGCTCTAATGCTCCAGACAGATTCCCTATTTGTTTATTTCTACCTGATGCCACCTGCTTACTTTACTCTTCTAAGGAAGCTGCTGAGTAAGGAGAAATTAGAAATAACTGATCCCTGACCTCATTTGTTTTTGCAGATTGCCTGTTGGTCATGTAGACAGTGCTCTGCAAACAAAGCAGTTTCTCACTAGATGCTGTAAATCTTATGTCCTAACTGCTCCGGTCTTTTTTAGTTGAGTAAGTTTTTTGAGTCAGGGTTTAAGATTTTAAAAGAAACTGTACCAGTAGGTTGTTACTTCTCCCAGAGTAAATTATAACAAGATTTCCTTCTGGTTTGGATAAGTTTCACTTTGGTTTTTGTAATTTACACATGGTCCAGTGTGATAACTCATAGCCCACCTCTCCCTGACTGAAGGCTTATCATTTCCTTGATAAAATGCCATCACTTCTAGTTTTAGTTATTCTCTTGTCATACAAACTTAAACTACAATATGAACTCTCAACTTCTAGTCCATCCTCTTATTACTACTGTCTTTCTATGCTTTCATGTGATGTTTTAGTTGATAATGAATAAGAGAATAAATGCAGCTGCGTTTTAGAATCCACAAGTGGTGGATATGCCAAAAGGAGCTTGTGGAAGATAAATACTTCTGCCGCTGTGGTCTACCACGGTTGGTGTCCTGAATTTACATAGAGAGGGAACGTTCAAAAGCTCCTTTTTTTTATTATTAGCAATATAAAAAACTACTGCCCTTAAAGTGAGGCCAAGAAAAATGTAGGTCTGACCTTTTTAGTTTTCAGTTGTGGAATGTGATGACAGTTGATACCAGTCATTATTTTAAATGTTCTTCCCTTGAGTCTTCTTAGTTACAGTGGGATTCACAGAGAAGATTCAGCAAGATTTGTGCATCTTTTTTGTATCATGAGTTAAAGAAATAGACACCTCAGCTGCTTTTCCCTGACATGGTTTAGGACAAAATTGAAATGTCTTCAAAAGATGATATATTTTTTCAGCAACCTGAGCTAAAAAATAATCACTCGGTTTGTGGAGTTGCACTCAGTAAAGGTGAAACATGGTGTGTTTCATGAAGGTTATTGCTCATTGTGTTTCCCAGTCATTTTCACTGAAATGCCCCCATTGTGCCCGTGGTGATAGATAATTATACATTTTTCACTTCTCCGAAAATTTTCTGGTAATTTTGTATATCATTACACTCAAGGCTGATAAAAACTGACAGTGCAACTCCACTTAGATCAGGCAAGGGTGGTGCTTCAGGGAGGGGTAGGGTGCCAGCACTGTGGAAGTTCTGCCCCAGTAAGCAGCCAACATTTTAGATGCTTCTCCAAAATTTTATCCAGGCCCCTTGGCGCAGTAGGGTTGGACTGGAAATATCACAAGAGCAACCTTTTTTTTTTTTTTTTTTTTTTTTTTTTTTCAGGATTTAGGCATTTCCTGTCTTAACCGAAAGCAAGAACTGCAGGCATTAAAAAATAAATAAATAAATAAATAAATAAAAATAGAGAGAGACACCATGTTTTCCAAGTCTTCAGAAAACTGGAGGAGGCTGTGCTGAGTTAAGTTTTCAGTTCAGATTTGATTGGGTTGGGCTGGGCTGGTCAGTCCCCTTTTTGCCATCAGTATTTTAAGTTACTGCTTTATTTTCCAGGTCATCCCACACTGGCTTTTTCCAAGTGTGCAGGTGAATGCACGCTTCCCTTAGTGTTAAACTGGTAAAAGTGCAGGGTGGACATACTCTCCACTGCTTCTGTAGTGTGTGCATCATTAATACCTGCACAGATGATAACAGAAGTATAAGATTTTCACAGAATCACAGAACTGTAGGGGTTGGAAGGGACCTCGAAAGATCATCGAGTCCAACCCCCCTGCCAAAGCAGGTTCTTCAGAGCAGGCTGCCCAGGTAGGCGTCCAGACAGGCCTTGAATATCTCCAGAGAAGGAGACTCCACAACCTAGGCAGCCTGTTCCAGTGCTCCATCACCCTCACCGTGAAGTAGTTCTTTCTCATGTCGGTGCAGAACTTCCTATGTTCTATCTTGCGGATTTTGACACTGCCCTGATAAGAATATCTGTAGAAAAACTCTAATTGTGAAAAGTTGTGCCTACTCCAATTTGCTTTTTTTTTTTTTTTTTTTTTTTTTTTTTTTTTTTTTTAAGTCAAAGAGTAATCTCATCTACAAATGTAAAGGTCTTAGGAAAGTTTGAGAATTACAGCCATCTGACTGAATCCATTTTAAATTAATGATGATCTACAGGGCATCATAATACAAGTGTTTTGATGCTTCTTAATCCTGACCTGAAATCACTCTGAGTGTATGCCCAACAAAAGAAGAGTGAATTTTCATTTGCTTCAGGGAAGTATCAAATCCAAAGCCTTGCCATATGTGTGCTGTGAATGCCACTGAATAAAAAAACATATCACTTCCAGGGTTGATGGAATTTGATTTAATGATCTCTGTCACAAACTTTGGCTGAGAATATGTTGAAAATCAAAACTTAAAAATAAATAAATAAACCTGAACTCAAAATTCAGATATAATACCAACCTCTGGAGCCCTCACACTCTCCAAGCAGTTCCTTGTTTGATTTATTATTATTATTGTTGTTGTTGTTTTAACCATCTCCATTGGCTTCTTTTTAAGGTACCTATAATTAAGGACTTTAATAGCTAAATAGTCACATGACTAGCTTAGCAAATGCCAAGGTAGAATAAAACATACTTTAGGGTGTTGTGTTTTTTTTTGTTGTTGTTTGTTTGTTTGTTTTATCTTCGCTGTAAAATTCAAGACACTAATATTCAGCAGGAAAACCTCAATTATAATATAGGCTTGCTATAAGTCACAGGAAAAAAAAAAAGATTTTTCTGAGTTTCTTTATATTTCTGAGTTTCTTCAATCGTTTGCTGAATGAATGGATTGCTGTGGTTCAAAATTGACTTTCAGTTATACAGGATTTCAAAAGAATGCATCATAAGTTATTTTTGGAATGTTTTAAGGCATTCAGCTAATAGTATAAAAAACTAACACATTTCTGGTACGTTGCTGTCATACTTTTACCAAAAAGAGTTCCTTGCTTTCAGACTGTAAACTCTTAGGTGTGGTTAGAACACCGACCAACTCTTTTCAACTGTAAATGTCCATCAGTTTTGTATTTCAAATTAGATACATAACTACAAATGGACTTACACATTTTATTTTATTTTATTTTATTTTATTTTGATACAGAAACAAGTCATTTTTGGAGAGAGAAGTCAGTTTTGTAAGCCTATGCACAATGACTTTGATCCAATAAAACCTTTAAACACAAGTTTAACTCCAAGTGTGTTACAGTCCTACAGAATTCAAGATTGCTAATACATTTAGTCAGGCACATGCTGAAGTGTTTCATTAAATGAGGGTGATTTTGCCATGGCTACCTAGGTAGTTTGCATGACTGTCTTTGGGAAGACTATGAAATCTGATATTTAAGGGTTAAACTGAGTTTATCTGCTGGAGTAAGAGAAATCCTTCCTTCACATCTTGTCCCACAGATGTTCCTTTAGAATTCATTATCAAAAGCATCTGGCCATTGACCACTGCTAGCTTTGTCGTTGAGCTCAATGACCCATTAGGTTGCACTGGTATGATGTTTACTCTTTAAACCACTGTAGAACACAAACATCCATCATTCTGACAACACTCTTGTAATACATATCAAACTAGTCATGTACTTCAAAGGTTGTCAAATTTGTGAGGTGGTGAGCACTTGTAGTTTTCCTTGGTTTCAGTAGGAGCAAGGAATACCGAGTCCTTTACTGAAGTCTGTCAGGGACTTCTCCTTAAGCAGTAGTTATTTACCTTTTAACTTTTCTTAGAATTAGGAAGAACAGCTATTCTTTTCGTCCACAGGAAACAATCTGTTTTGGGGCTTATCACAAGGATAGCTTGGGTGACTATGCCATGAACTGAGTTAGAGTATCCGCACAAGCTATCCACTCATCTGTTCTCCTTTTTCGTTTTTGATTCTTTCTCTGTATATACTGGCAAGAACTAGTTGGCTCAAGATGATAAACTCTCCACAGAATCAACCATGCCGTGTTGACATTTTTCTATGCTTACTCTGTATGCAGATTGTAAATACAATTTCTTGTCAGTCTTATACTTTTCCTGTATTCATAAGGCAGCTTTCCTACAGTACAGAGGAAAACTATTCTTAATCAAAGATAATGAGAAAATCTTTGAATCCTAATTTGATTTTTTCCTTTCATGTACATTTTAGCATTGGTCAAATATGTTCTCTTATATCTGCCAGCTGTATTTTGATAGTCATCTGTATTTGAGCATATAATAAAGTACAACTGCAACCTTTGCAAAAAATGCTCTGTGAAACTCTATTTGGTTTCTTATAAATTGTACCCCAAAGCTACTCAAGATGACTTTATTAATGAAATTCAGCCCCGTGGCTTTAGTGTCATATTGAAAATTATCACCAGATATTACTGTGACCCTCAAAGTCAGAGAATATCATAGACTGAAAACTAGTTTTATTTATTAAATTGATGGTCTGTGAAATAAAATTTTACTACAGTTCATCAGGAGCATAAATGCCTTCTAATAAAAATGATGGATTATAGACTTAGCTAGTTCCTTATTGAAGATGAGAGGCTTCTTACAAGATTAAATCTTGAAGAACAGCCTGAGGTGTTGCACACTGGAAAGGGCTACATTTGAAAGTGCTTTTCTTCTGTCTGGTCTCTGATTATTAGTATGACATATGGTGACTGCCTTTCTCATAGATTTAAGTAGGCAGCAAAGACACTTCTGGTATATGCCTAACTTTGTGTACCTGGGGAGTTAAATATATTGTACAGTTGTGTCTTCATGGAATTTTTCCTCTTTTTCTGCTGTGGGAGTTTGTGAAGAGATCTAGGTGAAGTTTTTTTTTCCCCTCCTAAAAAGATACAGTTTTCCCTGTTCCTCATGATTTTTCTTTATGCTCTTGCCTTCCTTTGCCTTTTTCCTACATCTTTTCTTCTGTATTGAATTTTGAGAAATGGTCTGGTTTAAAATGACACACTTGATTATGCATTCAATTTAAACACTGAATAGTATTATGCACTGCCTGCTTTGTCTTTAGGCACACATTTATGTTTTAGCTATGCTGTCTCTTTGCACACCTGGACACAAGTATATGGAGTTAAATTCAAACGTTTGCACTGTGATCATTTGCAGGTTTATTCCAGAGCCTTGGTCTCCATGCAGTGCCACATGTGGCGATGGCATACAGGTGCGAGATGTGAAGTGCCGAATTCTTCTTGCATTTACTCAGACCGAGGTAGAACTGCCTGAGGAGGAATGTGAAGATGAGAAGCCCCCCATGGAACGAGTATGTCACCAGCCATCCTGTGACAGTGATCCTCTCCCCTACACACCAGAATTTTCACATGCTGAAGATGGGAGTGAGATTTATGACTGGGAATACATTGGTTTTACTCCTTGTTCAGCCACATGTCTTGGAGGTACTATTATTTAACCTTTCTTTTCTCTTTCTTTTTAATCCTGTATTGTGAGAATTTGGAATTGTTTGAAATTACTATTTCTTCTATTAGTATCAACGCAAACTAGCTATGCTGATATGTAGAAAAACATACAGCTTCAACTTTAAATATATTTTTTTTAGGTTATCAGTGGAGTAATTTAAACTACATTTTCATTATTTCGTACATTCAAGCAGCAGGGTTTATTTGACTAAGTAAGGTGCGAGAACTTTTTGCCAGAGAAACTTTCTTCAGTCTTATTGCTGCAGGAATCTTGGCTGCCAGGCAATTGGTGGTAACAGTACATTTAATGCATCAGTGATGGGCCTGATAAATTCCCTTGCTAATTAATCATTATCTTCCAAAATGCTGCAATTTTCTGCAGCAGAATAGGATTCTGTAGGAATACAGAAATACGATTTCTATATATTATTACACATAGAAGATTATGTGTAATATAGATTGTTTTCAGTCTGACTAGCCTGCAGATCAAACAGGAGTTTGTTTAGGTCTTGGTACAGTATATCACTCTATAGGAACTCCGTGCCATACATCTGTCTGCAGGTAGTTAGGCACATTCCTTTTTGGATGTAATCGAATCTCCCTGTCGTCCTAAGTACATGTAACTAGACAAGGTTGCTGGTGTTGCTACTACATACAGTACTTTGGGACTGAACACAGAATTGAGTTACGAAGTGTTAAGTGGAGGCAGTGGAATTGTGAACACACTTATATATGACAGGAATAATGACATCAGTGGGAAGTGAAGACAGTTGTACCCATAGAAGAAATAAAAAATGTAGGAAAGGGGAGACCAGCTACAATTGGAAGTGGAGAAGCCAGTCTAGAGCTCACAGAAAGCAGCCTTCTTTTGTATTATTCACCAGTTCAAAACTTGAAGACAGAATTTGGGATGGATGCCCCTGAATGCTATGGTAAGTGACTGATAGGTGCATCCTTTATCATTTACTGCTGCTGTTTGCTGGTAATATTGATCCATAGGAATAACAACACATGCGATCACAAAAGGTGATGCATCTTATTCCTCCACTACCTTCAGTGGACATGACCAATAGCAAGGCTACAGTGCAACTATGTATGTATACCAATATGATAGTAGCAACAGCTATTGCTACTGAGTGTCTCTTTTTCTTCATTTTGAGGGAATTGTTTTTAGAAACAAGCAGAAATCAGGCTTTCATTACTACTGAATTTGTACTTTATTTCAGATCCCATGTGATTTTTATAATGTAAAATCATTTAATTGCCATCTTAAAGGTACTTTACTACTTTTTAGCCAATATCTTTCTCAGAGTTGTTCTAAGACTCCAAAGTTTTTGAATTTTGAGAAGATCAGTGGAAGTCTAGGCTGAAATCATCTCTAATCTTTGCCTGCTGTTACACGTGCATATTTGCATTGCCAGTGTTTTCACATGTGAGTTTGTCCATGCAAAAACATTCACAAATTGCACTTAGAGTGCAAACTAAAGGTAATTTAAGGAGGCTATACTAAAGACAGCAGTTTCATTTGCTGGTACAAAGGAAATTCAAAATGACGGATGAACAGAATCACATCTGGCTTAATTTTGTTCTTGATGGAGTTGAGTGTGAATTCTGCCCTGTGGTGAATTTGTGAGGTTGCCTGACCCAGAATTTTCCTATAGGTGCTCATAATAATCTAACCATTTGTTTGATGTGCAGTAGGAATGAGCCATTTAAATTACTTTGAAAGTAAATGTATTTTTCTGTTCTTGAGACTTCTGTGGTATCACTGGTACTATGTCTAGACATTTTTCTTATGTGCTGCTCCCGGGAAATGTGGGAAGTTGTCAGGATATTTTATCAATGAACAGCTTCAGAAGTCCTTTACTGTTATGCTAGTTAGGTAATAGTGATTTTTTCCTTCTATCAGTTCTAGTCTTCTTGCTGCCTTGGCAAACACTTTCAAACAGACCAAAAATTACCTGCCGATAAATAGTTTTAAGGAAACCAGACATCTCTTCTGTTTCCAACTTATAGCAGTGTACTAACTAATGATCTCACTGTGTCTACTATTTTTCCATTGTGTAGTTCAAAGGATCTGATCCCTTTCTGCTAAGTTTTATGTTCAAATCTCATTTCAATTAGATGGACTCTTTAGTTACAAGAAATAAATGTTGTCTGAGTTTGGAATATTCCAGTGTGATGTAAATTATATTAGGCACTTTTTCTCTAGAATGCATGTATCTAGCAGTGGCTATTAAAATAAATTCCTGTGGGTTTCTGTGTCCTTGGAAATTCCCCCCTCCTTTCTTAGTGCTTGCCCCTCTCTGAATGAAGGAAAAGTCTGCAGGCTCTAAGTAGGCTACAAGGTTTATAGCCATTGTATGAGCAAGGACTGAACCGCTGTTTCAGTGCTTGTCACTTGCACTTTTCTTTCTTTTTCATTTTTTAAATCTTCATACAGACCAGACTTTTAATTTAAACTCTCTTCTGGCCTATCACCAAACCAAATGTAAAAATGCAGATGGTAGCATTGCTTTTGAGTTATTAGAATTACAGAAAGAGAGCAATCTGCTCTAACATCACCTTTACTTTCCAGTTCACACTATTTACCAGGTTCTAGAACATTTGTAACATAAGTCTTGGGGCATTTTGTGTACTTTCTGCACCAAATCTATGTGGCTTGTCAAGCAGCATATTGGGTGCTATAAATCTTACTGCCTTTGAGGACTGCTACATTGTATTATGCCTGCTATCATAATTAATACTTCTTTCATCCATCTTTCCATGAGTACAAATAAAAGATGTCCAGATTAATTTTCACCAGGCAGACATCACCTTTAACATCTGTAGGAAACTCTGTAACAATCCTGAAAAATAAAGATCTTCAGTACTTGAAGAAATCCCAAGCTGAAAATAAGCCAACAGTGTGCTCTGGCGGCAAAGATGACTAGGAGTATTCTTTGTAGTAGAAATTGCTTGGAGGTCTCAGGATTTGCCCTCATTTTCCCAGAATGTTTTTTTTTCAATATGAAGAACTTTGGTCCTGATGCCAGAGCCTTCAACATAAGCAGAAGTTAATTTTTCATAATATTATGAGTGAGAAGCAATAGTTATTATCAAAATAATAAGTATGCCTGATGAGAATAAATGTTTTTCTTGTAAACTGTAGTATTTTTTTAGTGTTGTCAATCATTTAACTAGCCTACAATATTTTAAATGGATATGTTCTCCACATAAAAAATAACCAAGCTCTTTCTGGGTCTCTGTTCTAAAATATTATTTATATTCCAAGTACTTCAAAAATTATGATTAATGCCCTCCAAAATCATTATATGGGCTTAAAAATAATGAGATTAAAAATAAATACATAAGCACTAACTTTTTTTTTTTTTTTTTAAATATATATATATATTTTTTCCCCATTGTGTGTTTGGAACCTTTAGGGTGCAGTCAAGTTTTGTTTTCAGGCTCTTGTCTGGACCATAATGGCTAGAAGTTTACTATTTTATTTATAAGAAACCCGAGATTCTTAAAAACCAATGGATTCTAGCCAAATTTAAGGTTTTTTAAGGAAAACAATGGCTGTTGTGAGTCTTGCAAATGAAGTCGAGAGCATTTGCTATATTGTTATAGGCAATTTGGTAACTGGTTACTCCTTTAAGTGGTTTCATTAACTACAGAGGCTAACTGTTTACTCTTTTGCAGAAGGAGCATATAATAGCATTGGCAGTGTGAATAGATTTACAGAAAGGCTTAAGCACATGTCAGACTTGGAACTTCTGAGTTGTTTTCAACTGATAGTGCATATTTTTAAGCAGTCATCAAACAGAGAGTGTCTGATAGAAATAAATGTCTGTCCTTCCTCTTCCAGGCATATAGCTGAAGACATCCAGCCTCTTACACACACAGCAACTTTGAACCCCTATTTTCTTTTTATTCTTAAATACATAAATAAAAGGTAGAAACAAAAAGTCTGTGATTTTTCTTTTATTTCCAAGCATTCTGATCTTTTAACGCAGCTTCATACACTGTATATTTCACTGCACAGAAAAGCTTGTAAAAGAATGTAAATGTATGTGGTTTGAATGCTGGGTTAAAATAGAAAATATTCTATTTCACCGAATAGTAGGATAATTACTACAATAGTGCATCAGATTACTGTAAAAATACTTAATGCTCCCTGCTGCATACATAATGTTTTAGTTAAATTATCTACTATGTTTATATTATAAGCCAAGAAAGTCATACATATAAAACGTCGCTTGTTTGAATAATGGATTTTTCCATTTTCCAATTTACATAGAATAAGAAATTTATCCACGATTGAAGTTCCCAACTAATGTAAAATTATAGTTGGGGGTGAGAAATCTGATTAATTGTTGAGACATTTTGACAACTAAGCTCAAGCAAATGCTGCATCAATTAGGTGTAGTTATTTATTGAATAGAGTCCTTAAACTGAAAACCAAGGAACAGGAAGGAGGTGGAAGATGATTTAACAGCTCTGCAGTATATGTTTTGTCCTTACAGCATGAAATCAGGGTGCCGTTTTTCTGGAAATAAGGCCCCAGTGGGGAGGAATCACTACTTCAGTTTGTGTCTTGTAGTTAAGTCAAATGAAGGATACATAACATTATCAACGCTTTATTCTGGTAACACAATGAAAGGTAGGTAGGTTGTACTGAAAGGCACAAGTGGTTTAATGAACTCCAGGTGGCAAGCTGCAGTCACCTGGTACGACATGCCTTTTGTTCATTTGGCTGACCAATTTAGTTTTTATAACACTGTGATATAAAGTTCCCGTGGGATTACTGCTGATTTAGATGGTCTGAATGGAATTTCATTTCGTTCCCCTCCTTTGTGTGAGATATTAAGAAGATATTACTTATCACAACCTGGTCTAGAGAAACATCACCTCTGAGTACAGTTTTCCCACAGGAATGCAGTGAGATCAGCAAAGTTGAAGGTGCGTAACACAGAGTCATTTTTGACTGAAAATAGAGATTACATGGATGCTTTATGTATGCTTCACTGCTTGCCTGTCATTCATAAGCTCCTTCTGCCAGAAGACAATTTCTAAGACTTTGTTTCTCACCTGCAAACTGTCAGGTTGGCATTTCCTATGTAAGGGGACATGGAAGATGCTCTTGTTTAAAAAAAAAAAAAAAAAAAAAAAACACATGGGGAGAATTGGACAGAAAACTTTTGATTATCATGGTTGTCAGTCTGGAAAAAATAGTAGAGTTCTAGAAAACATGTATTTACAGCTTTCTTTTGCTTGAGCATTTTCGTGTCTGTGTTTATTGCCTTATGGTATTTGTTAAAGCCTTACTCTCAGCCCTGACAGTGAAGTATGTTATACTCAATGTGTGTGTTCTGTGTTAATGTAATTATCAATACTTTGATGTAATAGCAATGAATAGGTTGTCAATCATATTTAAGGTCAGGTCTTCTGTTCTATAAAAATTCATTACTTTGTAGATGTAGTCAAAACATTTATATAACAAGGTCTTTCTGAACTGCAAATGAGTCCCACAGGGGATCTAGAGGTCTACCAGAGAGCCTAAAAGAAATTGGAATGTATGTTATTGTGAAAAATCACTGCTGGTCTATACCTGCTGAAGTGTCTGAAGTAGTTGGACCGGTTTAAGTGTCACAAAGAAGAATCGTGACCTGGGCTGGCTTGTTTGCTGGAGTACATTGGAATTATTTATAAATGGAAGGAACTGTTGGCTCATGAAAAGAATGACAGTGTTCATGAATGTGTTGTAAAAGATGTAGAAATATGGACCCTTGGCATGGACACAGAATTTTGTGTCGGATCCATCAACGAGCCCACTGAGACCAGACCAGCTAACGATCAGCCAAGAAACCTTTCCTGATGTGCAGCTGACACAGAAATAGGAGTACTTGTAGTAGCCTCTGTGTAGCAATAGCAGTCATGTTGTGAGGTAATGTCATAGGTGATAACAAGAAGTGGTTAGTGAAGGTTTCTAGTTAGAAATGCAACCCCTTTTGAAACCTTATAAGTTGGTCATAAGAAAAATAAAAGCTGCTGCTGAAAGCAGCTTTGTATCCTTACAAAATCACTGGAGATAAGCAAAGGATAAGGAAATGGATTTAAGTTCTTTCAACTGTGACTCTTCAGAACCCATTTTTACCTGGAAGCAGCAAAATACAGATTTCAGCATTTCAGTGCTTTTCTGTTCTACGGGATTATGATCATTAACATTGCTCACATAGAACAGCCCAGATACACAGGATCCTCAAAGTACTTCACAAGCTGTCTTGTCTTTTATGTATATATGGGTGAGCTTTGAAATGGAGTGCGGTTTTCATACTAAACAATGATATATAAGACTGGATAGTTTAAAAGTTTTAAAATAATTATTTTTAAAAGTTCGCTAAATGTGCATTTGCTAAGCTGACTTGTTCTAAAGCAAAATTCTATTACATTTCTTTTTCAACTCATAGGAATTTGAGTATTAATAATCTTCCATGCTTCAGTAATAAGATCCAGGTCATAAGAGCTGCAGATCAGAAGGTGCCAAGAATAGTCACGAGTAAGGAAAGCTCAGGGCTGGGTCCGATTTGCTGCCATCAGCAAAACTTTTACACCTCTTTGGACATTTGTCATACAGGCTATGTTTAGACAGCCATTCTCCTGACTTTTGTTTTGCAAGTTTTCTGCATTTTTTATAACATCTTTCACAGATCTCTGGCTCCTTAAATTCAAGGTTAGTGAGAAGGTATCGCTTGCACCCTGGTTTTGGCAATGACACCATTAGTTGGCCTGAGACCATTATACAGCCCAGCAGATGCAGATGTAGTGGAGAGAGGGAGAGAGAGTATATTTTCTGCTGGTTTTCAAAGAGATAGAAAGTCAAAGCAAGCATTTTAAATATCACCCGAGCAGTTGCTACATATAACTCACAAATACATTTTGAAGATTAAATGGATAAACTATCTCAGTGTTCGTTTTGACTTGAGAGCCTGCCATCACATTCAGTGTTTGGAGCTTTTTTACTGAGTGTTATTCAAGAGTAAGCTTTACAGAAATCTTGTCTGTCTTCAGTGTTTCATGAGTGTTTTCCTTTTTAATCCAGGAACACAAGAAGCCATTGCAATGTGTCTGCATGTAGACACAAAACAAGCCGTCAATGAAACCCAGTGTGACAATTCCAAGAGACCTCCACCAATGACTCGGGCTTGCAATATCAAGCTTTGTCCGCCAAGGTACACTGTAATAACAAAATAAACCATTTATTTTCCCACGATGTAAGTTAAATAAACATTGATTTTCTCAGAAAAGGTCCAGATTGCAAGACTGTGGTCTTGTTGTGGGATGAAATTTCACTACTTCTGCCTTTAACAAAATTTTTGGATTGTGTTTGATGATGGATTGCGATTTTTTTTTCGTTGCTCATTTCCACTCTTTACATCTCACTAATTAAACATGGAGATCTCTTCTGTGTGGATGTTCTCCAGAGCTGGAAAAACAGCCTTAACTGTTTGAAAATTTTCACTAAAAAAACAAAGTATATTTACTTTCAATTCTTACTGAATGAAAAAAATAGACTAAAATTATGATTTAAAGTTATTCTAATTTTATGCCTTTTTAGTAGCCCCATCTAGTTCATACAGATTTGTTATGTGTGCATGGAGATCCTGGGAAAAGAACAATAACAACAAAAAAGTATAAATCCAAGTAAACTTATCAAGTTTGGTCACTTGTAAGGGCCATATGTGAAATTTTGACATGTGTTGCCTTATTTACCCACTTTTGATCCCTGACGTCCCTGATCCTTTGCATATTGTTTCTAAAATGTGTTTGCAGAAACCACCTCCTGCAAAATGTAGGGAATAAATGTTAACAGGAACAGGATGTTTTATAGAAAATGTATACACAATTAAAGAAAGTTTTATAAATGTAAGAAAGGTCTATTTACATATTTACATTTATAAAAGTAAATGTCAGCAGGTTGCCAACAGGCTATTTTTAATTAATTAATTTATTTATTTATTTATTTTTCTTTTTGTGTGTGTGCATGTCTTTTTTTTAGAAGCATTCTTCAAGTAAAATCTGGAGTCAAATAAATTTGCTTTGACATAAGTCTATTACTTTATTGTGAATACTTGTGCATTTCTTCCTTCGTGGTAAGTTTATAAATCTAGCTTGGCCTACCAGCCAAACCAAAGGGAAGTTTCATCCGTATATCAATAAATACTCCTTCAGTTATTTTTTGCTAGGTTCTGTTTGGGTTTGCTTTCTCCTTACCCTAAGTGAGTTGCTAAAACATGATCTTTTGGCTGTGTTCTTGGAACAGGTGGCAAACCGGCCCCTGGAGACGGTGCTCAGCTACCTGTGGAGTTGGGATACAGACGAGAGACGTATACTGCCAGCAGCCAGGAGGGCCTACTGTTGCAACTGAGGATTGCAAAGACAAAAAGCCTCATTCTTTGCAAGCCTGCAACCAGATTGATTGTCCCCCTGTTTGGCATGTTGAGGAATGGCAACAGGTATGACTGGGTTATAGAAACAGTTTAAATGTAAGCTGTGTTCCTCTGGTTAGGTACTTCAAAATTTCTAGCCTGAATAATGTAGAACATAGCTTCTAGATATTGATTTTAAGAGTTTCAACTGATTTTGTTAGAATAAATTAATCCAGAGTCAAAAATACCCCTTTTCACTACTATGCCAATGAGTACTGACAGGATGAGGTGGTAAGTTGTTGGTTTTGTTTTTAAAGGATTTCAAAACGCTGAATATCAGTTACTCCAGACATTGCCTCTCGTTCTATACTCTGCAAATGAAATAATATGCTTTTGGAGATGTTTGCTTTTTTATTTATCCTAAGAACAACGTTTCCTAACTCACAGTAGGTATATTAACTGGTGCAGGGCATGGTTAGATCTACATGTAAAATGCATGTTTTCTTTAAGATTTCTGCTACTTTATTGCATTCAGGTGGGTTAGCTTCTCTTCATTTCTAATATATTAACTAAACATTTTAACCGAAGAATTTTTCTTCAAGCTGCTTGCTTTTTAATTGAAACTAGATGTCATTTTTCAAGTGTGCATAACTATGGGGAGCCTTGCAGTGTTTATGTGCCATAATGGTGTGATACATAAGCACAGACGTACATGCACGTCTACATGCTGTTTTTTTCTTCTCAGTGTTCACGTACTTGTGGAGGAGGGATCCAGACCCGCAAAGTATACTGTAAGCAGCTGTTGACAGACGGAAGCTTCCTGAAACTCTCTGACGACACCTGCCAGGAACCTAAATTGCCAACTACTAAACCATGTGCAAAAGTTGACTGTCCTCCTCAGCTCATTGTAAGAGAATGGTCCAAGGTGAGCAGCCCCCAGTGGGTGGGGGGGGGAGGGGGGGGGAGGGAGAGAGGGGAGGGGAGGTTGGGGCTCCAAAACCTTCAATTGCAACATGATCTCTACAGAATTCTACTTGGGTGAACAGTGGATGATTGGAGCAATAAACTCACAGGGTAGCTGAAGGTTTTACAAGACACGTACCTGGACTAAACTGTGCATACAGTTGTTGTGCATCCCTGCCTACAACCAGACTGTTTATGTCCCTCTTCCAGAGCTGTGTTTGGGTTGCTGAAAGAAAAGCTACAATGCATTGCATGCATTCTGCCAGACATAGTTTGGTATTTAATATTTGATATTTTACCTATCAATTATTTCATAGTACAGCTTCTGAAAAGCAAATCTTTGCTTTATTCTGTCACATTTTCTCCTTTCCCATTTAATGTTAGCATGCTACCACTTCCTGTTCAGAAAGTTTTATAGGAGGGCATTTAGAAGCTGCAATTCAAGTTTTTGCAGGGAGAATGGGCTGAGAGACTTGACACAGACTCTTTAGAATGTGCTGATTTGTTTCTCTGAGATAATAGATCGCATTGCTCTGTTCTCCCCATGGTTGGACATAAAGAAATACTGTCATGTTATTTTAATTGTTCCCGAGTTGCTTGCTGGAACAAGTTAGCTATCTTATAATCTTATTGCTTGGAAAAGTGCAGAGGGTTTAATGTCTGGATAACATAAAGATTCATATGGAGAAGAGAGCTCTCTGTCTCTCTCAAACTGTTTAACATTAGTATGTGTGGCATGGGACAGCAAGTTTAGTTTGCATCCTTCCTTTCACAGTGCTCAGTAAGCTGCGGTGTTGGAATCCAGAGAAGGAAAGTTGCTTGCCAAAACCGAACAGCAAAGGGCCAATATGTTGCATTAAATGGATCAATGTGTAGTGGTCTGTCTTCTTCACTGCTTGTAAGGTCTTGTCAGATGAATGCCTGCAACAGTAAGTATGTTACATTATGTAGTTTCCTGTTGATTTGGAATGATATATTTATAAAGAAATATCTGTACACAGGTTAATTCACTCATCTCACTATACTTTCATAACATTACTAATCTGGCATAAGTGGAATGTCATAATTACTAGACCAGTGATAACAGGTTTGCTCTTAATATATTTTGTTCCAGTCACAAATAAAGGCCAGGATATAAAGAAGTAGTTTCTGAATACACTTTAATGTTATATACCTCTCACACTCATACTCACCTACATTTGATTTGATTTTTTCTTTTATCCCTTACAGTATCCCAACTGTGCAAACATCCGTCAATTGAGTATAAATTTCAAAGGATGTTAGAAAATATAAGAATCCAGTTCTGGCTTGTGTTTTCATTGCATGTTTGTATTACACTGGACATTTAGTCTAGTATGGTAGAATTCAAACTCAGACATTCTGTGCCAGTGATAACTGTAGGTGTAATTTCTATCTTTCCTTATAGAAATGAGAATCCCAATCTCATGAGTTTTGTAGGAATTGATGACAGTAAACAAAATAAATAAATTAATTAAAAATCACAGTATTTTTATTAGTGTGTAAAAAAAAAAAATCTATAAAGAAAAAGCTGTCTATAGGAATTGTATAATTTGGGCACAATCTGGTTATGATATTGATGGTAGTTGCATAAATTGCAAATGTGTAACTGCCATGGAAATACCTTGCCAATATAATGGTCTAGTGGGAGTTGTCCCTGCCCATGGCAGGGGGAGTTGGAATTAAATGATCTTTAAGGTTCCTTCCAAGCCAAACCATTCTATGATTCTGTGATAATGTATGTTCAATTACATACAGTAATTTACAATGAGCAGTTCTAAATGCTGTTTCATTAAGACAAAACTTGGCCTCTCCTTCCTTTGTAAACGAGAGTATCATTTTGTAGGTTTGGGGAGCAGGGAGCTGAACAGAAAGGAAAAAAAGGAGACTATCACTTTTTAGGTATGGGGCTGTGGAAAACCAAAAGCTTTCATTAGTGGCCTGCTTTTGATCACAGATCACAAAGATAGACATGTTTTGACCCAATTCATAGTGCTATCAAGAAACAGCTACTTTATAAATTTTGAGGCTTTGCTTTAAAAATTATTCACAAAACAAAATAAGAAATAGAATAATTACTGATTCATACATAATATGAAACTCCTTTTCCTGGCCTCCATTTCAGATTAACATGCCAAAATCCTGAGGTTCAAAACTCCACTTAAATAAAGCCCTGTGGACTTTCAGGAATGTCCTTGGCATAAGGTTTAATAAAATATTTTGAGCTGCATATCTATCTGAATTTAATTAATTGTGGATAGTTGAATGGCAGTGTAGCTGGTTTGCAAATTGCATAGCACAGACTGATATTAAAATTACATTGTCAGCTTCCACCACAGTGCCAAAAAGCAGGACACTGGGCTGCATAGGGAATGCCATTGAACTGAATGAATACGGATCAAAGTGACCAAAGTGATCCCACTGCTCTCTCCCTTCATCTCTAGAAGTTTTTGCAGCAAGGGGAGGCCCTGCAACTCAGGTCTGCATGGCAAGTACCTGGCCACAGAACAGGAGAGCAGGGGAAGGCGTGAGACATATCCATACCCCTAGTTTCAATCTGGGTTTTGCAGAAGGAGCCAGGGCAGCAGCAGCAGGCTTTGAATTCACAGTGATGTGCAGGAGGCATCTCCTCCTTCTGCAGCTGTGGGTTCAGGCCCCTGAGTGGGGAGTGGATAGAAGGCAGGAATATAACACGGCCCTCGGGTGGCAGATGGCTAGCAAGGAAGAGTGAAGCAGAGTCTTTAGTGTGGTGCATGGCATGCATGCTCTTACGGGTTCTTGGTTCTCATCTGTGACTCAGATGAGCTCCTTTTTTATTGTCTCGTGACAGTGCCGGGACTTTTTATACTTCATCTTTTACCCTGGGACTAGTAATTGAAGCAGTTTTCTACTTAATATTGGTCCTATTAAGTCAGAACATTCCTGACTCTGAGAAAAAGGAAATAACACCCGTCTATCCCTGAGGTCACCAGGACCTGACGCCCAGCTAAAGCTGCACAGGACCAATAGAGGTCATAGACTCTGATGGATTTGTACCAGGTGATAATGAGGTCCAATGGCTCCAGTACAATCTAATCATTAAGTGAGATTTACCTCGTAGAAAAAACTTTCCCAAACAGTCCATTACCTCAGCAGCTGCAAGACTGGATGATACTAAGGATCTAGAAACACTTATGTGGCCTTATATATTTATATGACCTTATATATTTATATGGCCTGCCATCCACAGCTCTGAACTTTGTTTCACTCCTAATCTTGCTCGCCAGTCACCAGTAAAAATATACACACCCTTTAGTGTTGAACTGCTAATGAGAGTTAGTGGTCTCTTTTTTTTTTTTTTTTTAAATAAAAAAAAAAAAAAAAGAAGAAATGGATGAGACTTGCTAACATATTTATAAGTATGCACTGGATTTAATTCCATGTTGGAATAACTAGTGTAAACAGAGCACAGCCTGAAGTATTTTAATTTGTGTGTTTAAAGTTACACTTACTGTGTCTGTAAGTTGAATTTTGGAAATCGAAGATTTAATATTGGAACATTTCCCTAAAAATAAATATTTGGGGCCCAATAACTTATTAAAAACAGGACACTAGTTTAATAATTTTAGTAAACTGAGTGCCTAAAGCAATTTATTTGTTGTACCATGTGAAATGGTTGAGGGAACCATGTATCTGGATAACGAATACTGATATAAAAGCTGTGTAATTATGAAACCATGATATCCCCATTGGTCTGAACTCATTACCCAAAACATTGAAAATAACCATTTTGTTTTATAAGCATAAGAATACACTCTAGGGTGTAGTTCATATAGTGTACACACTTATTGAATGCTTGAAACATTTAGCTTTTCACCTATTTCTTCACAGCATATTTGAAGCATATGTATATTAAGAAGCATGCAGTTTTTCAAATATCGTTTGTGTGCCATCAATGTGGTTGTCATTTTATTTATGTACCTACCAAGTGGAATAGTGGTAATGATTTCAAACTCAGGCAATTGAGGAGCATTTTTATTTGTGTCCATTTTCTGGCTCATCAACTCATTCTGCAGGCTCAGAGTTTTTCTGTCACATACCAAAAGGCTGGGTCACCAAGTACAATTGAATTGTTTTCTAGCACCAGTGTAGAGTGTTTCCCGACTCTTCCCAGCTGGCCAATTTCATTGTGCATGGAATGAGCTCAGGGGGTGCATGCCCTTGCTCCCCTCCTAGATTGCTTTGTTTCTCACCTACCTAGTGCTTTTTCAGTCAGATTAATTCTTCTGATCAAAGTGGGGCACAGTAGTTGCCAGCAGTGAGTCAACACAGTGGTATCTGAAACATTGCAGTCATTCTGCTGTTGCCTCCTGTGTGCCTACCCGGCCACTTCTGGGAAAGCCTGCCTGTGGCGGTAGCATTTAAGCAGCTCCTTGGAAACCTTTCCACATCCAACTGTCTGCAGTAGGATGCAGGAGAAGCTTTGTAATACCCAGTGTCTCTGTACCCTGCCTGTATGAAGCTTTATGCAGTATTGTCTGCTTTTGTCAACTCATCTGATGACTGTATTTGGCCTCTCCAAGTTTTGACTTTTCTCTCTTTCCTCACTTCCCTCTCTTCATTCTTGGCATACCACTGTGAACACCTCATCTTTCAACCTGAAGAAATTACCCTCAGTCAGTCATTACAGAGTGGCTCTGCTTGTTACATGTAGCATGTCTTCATTGACTGCTTCTTTCACCTCCTGTGTCACAGTTTGGTTTCAGTCAGTCAGTCAGACAACAAGAAAGGCCAGTCAACAATTTAAATAACAGTCAAGGGGAGCCTTGCTTTTCAGATGAATTTTGTTTTATTTAGGTCGTTCCACACTTGACAGTGCTTTAATGTAGGGAAAGTAATAATGTGTTCAAATTTTTGATTCACTTTTTCCATTCCCTTCATGCTTAGCCTTTCTGAGGCAGCAATAGGAAACATAACCATAATAGGATTATGTATATAATATAAAATAATATATAATATATCTCTGTATACATTTAGGTATGTGTGCACCATCTATGTCCTCCATATAAGTGTACGTTGCCTGTATCTTCTAATTGTTGAGAGTTTTGGGGAAGAAGTAATAGAATTCTTGGCTGGAGCAGGGGAATGTTATGGTTTCATGTTGTTCATATTTTTGCATTTTTGTGACTTAGATAAAAGCTCAGTATTTTGCAATCTGACTTGAACAAAGTCAGGAAAAATTCCGTCAAGCATTCTGTGAAAAGCAGATTTTGTAAGCATGAGTGCCAATGATTAGATACTTTTCAACACTTAGTTTTCTTTCAGAGATTAAACCAAAGCTTCCAGGAAAGTATTCTGCTCATGGACCTCAGATTGTCAGTATTCACCGAGTCTATATTCAGACGAGACAAGAGAAGCGCATCAATTTTACCATAGGAAGTCGAGCATACTTACTTCCAAAAACTTCTGTTGTAATTAAGTGCCCTGTACGAAGATTCCAGAAATCACTTATCCAGTGGGAGAAAGATGGACAACACTTACAAAACTCTAAAAGACTTGGCATCACCAAGTCAGGGTCGCTGAAAATACATAGTCTTGAAGCAACAGATATCGGTGTGTACCGGTGTATTGCAGGCTCTGTGCACGAAACATTTGTACTCAAACTCATTGGTACTGATAACAGACTAATAGAACCACCAAATCTTAGAAAACATGCCAGTGAGACTGCTAATGCAGATCACAACGAGGCCAACAGCTTTGGGGCCAAATGGCATAAAATGAGCAAAATGTGGCAAATGTGGAGTAAGAAGAATGAGCTCTATCTGGGTGACAGGCAAGTAAATGATCAACCATTTCTGAGAAATCTCGAAACCTTTGGGAGTAATTCAGCAGAAGAATTTAGCTCTCGAGAATTCAAGAATAAACGACTGGAGGCAGCAGTTCTCCAAGGTGCCTACAGCATGGACACCGCACAGTTTGAAGAACTAATAAGGAACATGAGTCAGCTCATTGAAACTGGAGAAGTCAATGATGATTTGGCATCCCAGGTCATTTATCAATTAATTGCTGAATTATCTAGCCTTCCACAACCAACCACTGAAAAATGGAAGGGGGCCCAGGATGAGAAATTTGCCTCAAAATTCACAGGCAAATCACCAAACAAATCTGAACATTTCAGCACAAAAGCTGTTGATAAATTAATGTTTGACCAGAAGGTTCCAGTTATTATGAGGCAAAAGGAAATTCCTGGAGTTTCCTTTAACAAAACAGTAACTGTACGAATTGGAAATACAGTTTTTCTGACCAAGAATACTCATGCTGTCAATCTACTGTGTGAAACAGCTGGTATTATTAGTGAAGTGAAATATACTTGGACAAAAGATGGGGAGACATTAAAATCCTCTGAGAAGTAAGTAAATATCTTCTTTGAACGAATTATTATGTCACTATAAACTGTTAAAATCCTCCCTGCTGTGCAGTGTTAAAACATATACTGCTGTAAAAATGAGATAAGCATGAACCCTGTGCCTTCCATCTTTTTTTTTTTTTTTAATTTGTTTTCTTTCAAATGTCTGTCATGTTGTTTTGTTTTACTAACTTCCAAGTGTGTGTCCGTTTCCACAATATTACATGCAAGAATTGTCTTTTTTTTTTTACTAGGTTAATTTTGGATGTAGCTATTTTTGTGATCTGCCTTAAACATTTCAGCTGCATAAGAAAATGAACAGATTTATACTCAGTTAAATTAAGACGACTAATGGATGGATGTGTTCATATACCAGATACAGTAGGATCACATTAAAAACTTCTGCTGTGGTATAGATGAAAGGCAGTCTTTCATATGCCTCATCTTAAGGAGGGAAAATATCAGTTGTGTCTTCACCATCCTTCAAAACAGAGTAAATTTTTAGGTATACCTGTGTCTGCATAATTTAAATTAAAATAATAATAATAATAAAAAAAACTTTTTTTAAGCTTTTAAAAATTTTTAATACTTTAGAACCTGCAAATATTTCTGTTAAGGACAGTGCAGTGCAAAATAATGAAAAACCTGTAATACTATCTCATTTCAAAACTATACCTGAAGAACAAGTACAGCAAGTGTATTATGTTCAGTTGTTGACTCAAGACAGAGCAAATACCTCATTGTTGATAAATTAGAAACTCACCTGATAATACTAACATTAGCTTTGTGTGAGAGCCTCTTAGAATTACAGCTAGCTCTTGAGTAATGAAAAAAATGATTCTGAAATTATAAAGACATTTTTGGATATTTCTTAACATACTTAACTGATTAATCACACTGCCAAGAAAAATATACTTCTACAGGGCTACCAATTAAAGCAAAGACACCAAACCATTTTTTAAAGTGTAAATGTTTTTGGAACCACATAGCTCCCACCAGCTGTTTATTTTGTTAACTGTGCATAATTTCCCACTAATTTGTTGCAAGTGATACTTTCGCTTTTTTTGGACATCATGGTGTTTTATTTATTTGTGAGCATCTATTTGATTCCTAATGTCTACTTTTATAAATTGCTTCTATTTTAGCCCAGACTGATATTCTTGCCCTTAGGATACAATGGCTACTTAGCTTTCTTTCCCAACCCTTTGTTTTTTTTTTCCACATTAAGGTTTCTTATACACAAACACATGTATGCATTTATATACATGTATGTACATACATTTGTGTACTCAGAAACCAGTGACAGTAATAATATTGCATCTGACAAAGAACGTGGGCAGGTAAGTAGGTTGTACTGCAATGCCATCTCGCATATTTTGCCCTGAGATGGCAGGCAAGGTGTTCAAGACACCTGTGAGTTTTTGGTGGAAGACTTCAGCTTTAATGATGATATTAAAACTAACAAACTAACTACAGTAATTTGGGAGTTGTATTAGTCCATGTATTTGCAGATTCCACAATCCTGCTTTTAATTGTGGTAGTCTGATTTCTTCATGCTGTCATTCCTGAGGGATTCTCGTTAGCAGTAGTAAATTTCCTGTCTTTCAATGGGCAGCAATTAGGACACAGTCTTGCAGAAGAAGGATATCTGAATATCCTTCCATACATGTATTCTTTAGCTCTCCCCTTTTTCACAGAAGAGGAGGCAGAACTGTTACTGCATGTACTGGTGTAGTACAGTAAGTTTCTAAAAAGTTTTGCTGTTGTATCCTCAACTCTTGCAGATAGAAGACTCAGCTGTGTCTGTCCCAGAGCTGTAACCCTTGTCTTTTCTTGAATATTCTGCAGCACGATCCTGGACACCATTGGAAAACTGCAGATTCAGAGTCCTACTCAAAAGGAACTGGGTACATATGGATGCCTGGTTGTTAATGACTTTGGTTTTGATATGGAAACATCTTTGCTATTGCATGCAGGTAGGACTTGTAGCATCCACAGAACTGGGGATGTATTCTTTTCATATATAAACACCTATCCCCAGCCTCATTTGATATAGTTTCTTTTGCTGGCAGTCTATGAAATTCTGCCCAATTTAATAGGTAGTAATGAGATGGTCTTGCTCTACAACCAGAATAGGTTTGAGCTGAGTCTGCTTTTGTCTACCCCACCTGTATTTTCAGGGTGGTTCTTTGCAAACTGAATTCTGTTCCAAACATGATAAATTTAAACTCAAGCTCTATATTTACAAGTCAGATAAAGCTTTTAACATTGATTATTCTTTTGCTTTCATTTCAAAGAGGTTCCTGTCATCTTGTCCTCTGTGTTAAATGTTACAAATCTGGAAGCCAGCAATCTCTCTGCTGTTGTTGGAGGTGCAATCATGGCAAGAATTGGAGCAAATATTATGATTGAATGTCCAGTGAAAGGTAAGCAAGAACTCCACTGAAGTTCCTTGTAATGTTAGAATAAGAAGTTTACTTTATACCTTGAAAGAAGCTACCAGCAGAGGCAGCAGATCATTGATCATTAGTAATTTTTTCAGTATGCCTGTCACTCAACAAATCCTATGTCTTTTCTATTGGTCACTTGAGTTTACACATATGTGCTTTATGTTCAACAGGATTTCCTTTAGAAGTAGTTTTCTTTCCATCAGGTGGTCTGAGGCTCCACTACAGAACTTAAAGCCCAGTGAAGTGAGTGACTATCTTACTGCAATAGCAAGCATAGCCAGCTGACTTGCTCATCAGGAGCTCTCCTTATCCTTATTTGAGATGCCCATATGTCTAGACTGTTGTTAAAACTGAAAATGAAATCTCCAGCCATAGTTTAATAGAACTTTAAACCTGACAGTGAAGTAAACTTACCTTTTAGAGCCATCAGTCTGCAGCTGCAGTACAGAAGACAAAGAAAAGTGCCGAGCCATGAAAGCATATAGGTATTGTCTAGCACAACATCTGTCAAGCAGCATTAAGGTTAATCAAAAGCTACATGCGTTAAGCAGATTCCTGTTTCATTTTATTTTCATGTCCTTGTTAAAGGAAAGGTAGATATTTTCTTTTTTAATCTGATCAGTATTATCTTTTAAGTTTCATTTGCAAGATTTAACTCACAGTGGTGATATTCTGTCAAATATTTAATAAGTGAAGGTCAGTCCTTTGTGCCTTATTGAAGAACATACATGAAAGTGTTTGCTGATAACAATAGACGCTACAGTTAAATGCAAAGAGACTTCAGAGAAATCAGTGTGCCATTCACATTTATATTGCTGGGGAAACATGTATCTGAGTGTTGATACTAAACCAGAATACTGATATACTGAAATAAATATATATGCAAATAGTTCTGCCTACAATAGTGGCGCCAGGCTGACATATATTAGGACATGTGGCTCTGCTATTCGCTGTTGTACCAAGGCTAATTCTTTGATGAAGTAATATTTTCCAACTATAGTTTAGCAACTCTGTGCAGAACTGACCTACATCTCAAATTCAGCAGAGAGTTAATGTCACACTGTTAATATTAATATTGTTAGGATGGGTAAGCAGTTAGCAATTTAAATATAAATTAATATTTTCACATGGGACTGTGGATTTCCAAATGCTTTAGAACTGTGTATATTACTGAGCCAAATCTTAGTTATGGTAAGACACCACTGTTGACTTAAAATTGATTTATCTAATTGCTTTATTTCCCATCATTGCCAAGGAAGTGTGTATTACTGCTTGTGAATAAAATAGAGTTTACATGTCTTAAAATTCCTCTTAGCCTAGAAGCAGAAAAACTTATGGAATAATCTAAGCAGTGTTTTTTTCTGATCTTCTTTTTTGATGAAAAGTAATACACCACTGACTTTAGTAGACTGAACTTAATAACACTCTATGCTAATGTTTGTCTAATAGGGTGGGACCCAAAAATATGTCCATTTACAGTGTAGTGAGATGAGGACTTTGTTGTAAATGCTGATGAAATATCCTGTGAATTATGAGATGAGCAAACATTTGAATCAGAAAAAAAAAAAAGTGAATATTTCTATACACTCTGAAAGTTCTGTTCTTACAAGCAGATAATGCAAGTCTGCAAAATCCCTCTTCTCATCAGACATGTTGATCTATAATAATAATGTGTTTTCTTCTTGGAGTAACTGCCCACTGTAAATCCTTATAATGAATATCTAATGTAAAAATGACAGTAGTTGAATGTGACTAGCTGTCAGCGGAGGATGTCTTAGAATGGGCTGTGACAATAAAGTGATTACGAGAGCCCTTCTTTGAGTTTCATGGAGACCTTGACTAGATCTGGAGTGTCTTTTCCTCATTGCCCATTCCTCTGAATACTCAGAAAGAAGGATGTATTTTTCTGTGGTAACTTCTCGGACTATCTAAGCAAAATATTACTAAATAAGACAATATGCCTTCATGTTCTGCTACACACTTACTTGGTATCCATCACCACAGATGACACACAGATCTCTCAGTGGTGTAAAGCAGATACAGCAGAGCTGTAGGACTCTTGCTAGCCCACAGCATAGCTGGGCAAAAGAAGTAGTAACTTATGAAGAGGGTATCTGTGTGCCATGCCACTAGCAAAATTCTTAAATTACTTTCAAATTTCTTGACTGCAATGACTACAGAGCTCTGATTTTTTTATTTTTTACTTTTCCCCTGTAGGCTTAATAACCTATAATCCTTGTTTACAGTTGTTCAAACCATTGCTTTTTCTGTGCATAAATATATGTATTAGGTTCTACATTTTGTCTAGCCGTACAAGATCTATTCATATTTTCCATTATGAAACATATGAAAATAATTTATATTTGCCAAAAAGGTAAGTTAATTGTTCATTTAGGAGAGACTACCATGCCAGCTGCAAGTAGGATCAATCTACCCAACAATCTGACAAAGACAGTTGTGAAAGGTAGAGTGGAAGTGATGTTATAGGGAAAGGTCCACTTTCCAACTTCCTCAGGCTGACTAATAGCAAACCCTTTAATTATTCAAGGCCAGATGGAGAACCAAGTATGTTCTGCCTCAGGGACTCTGGGTTCATTAAGGCCATGTTATGCAGAACAGCTCTTGTTTGATGGTTTTAATAGAAAGGACATGAAGTTCAATATTATACGCAGCCATCTGACTGCATTTTTTTTCTTGTTGTTACTGATTTGGTTCTTTTTGTCATATGAGGTTCTTTCTTGTGCACTGCAAAAACTGCTTTCAGAAAAAAAAAATAGAAATGTTAAAGAGAAATGCATCCTAACAAAGAGAAGAACATAAGGAACAGGCAAAGAAAATTTAAGTAAATTGCTGAAGCTAATAGTATAATTTTCTTTTCTCTTTTTAATTTGTATTAAAAATTTTTTCCACTAATTGTTATAAGCTCATTTTATAGCTCCCACCCGAGCAAATGCTAGAAGATATTCATAACATTCTGGACAGATTCATATTCCATTCTTACGGCCAAGAGCTTTTCAATCAACACATATGTTATAAATATCAATACTGATTGCTCCAAATTGCTCTTGGATAACGTTTATTGTATTTGCAGAAAAGATCTTCTTGTGATTATTACTAAAATAAACTAAAGCTGTCAGACTCCATTTATTGTGAAACCTTGAAAGTTCTAAGTTGAAGTAAAATAGGGGAAAAACATATATGTGTAAAATGTGCATTGTCTGCCACCTGCTGGTGGGAGAACAGAAAGGAAATACTGAGTTAAGGTTGTTTACACTGTAAACATTATATTGCATCTCTAAAATATCTTGGCATAAAGGCTTTTAAGAGTAGAAACTTCATCTTGATCCAAATGCTACATACCTCTTAATATACTTTTGCTCTCTAAGAGTAACATATTGATTTAAAAGGAAGCAAAGAATACAAAGAACCTGTTGAATCAAGGTAATCTTTTTGAACACGCGTTTCACAAAGATGGACCAGCTACTTACTGTCAGTATTGGAACTTGAAACAAATCCAGATAAATCAAGAATTTGATTTTCCATCTGTTCCTTCATTTACCCGCAGTATTCCAAATGTAACTTTGATGTTGTTTTTTGTCTTCTGTACTTAACCCCTCAGAAGACATCTCAGTGAAGAATAGCAGTTCATTACATCACATTCTGGATTTCCTTTCCTTTCCTTTCCTTTCCTTTCCTTTCCTTTCCTTTCCTT